>OU015501.1:69789343-70229343 GCA_907164885.2 Dolomedes plantarius
GCAAGCATTGCTTTTAAACTCACTGAAATTATGATGTTATAAATCAAAATTAAAGTAATCCAAAGAAGAAATACAGATTTAAATTATTCGAAAAAACTATTGAAGAATGTGTTGATAATAATTTAAAATTTCTAGATATTAAACTTTTTAGTTTAAAAATATGCTTTGATTAGAGATTGCAAATATTACTGATCAATTTTTGTTCTTTATAAAGCGCCTATTGTCCCGAAATTATTTTTCATAATTGAAAATAGTTACCCTATCTTTTACAAATCTGTTTCTTTCGACGGTTATGATTAATATTCTTAGCAAAATTAGAAACGGATTAAAGATATTATTAAAGTTAGAACTTCAGTTTTTAGTTATAGATATTAATGATATATAGTATAGATATTTAGTTTTAGATATTTAATTTGTATTTGATTTGCGGTGAACTTATACCGTAAATAGTGTCGTATGAAATTTCAAAATAGTGATCATCATGAAAGATGAGGATTTTAATCAAAGAGAGTTAATTAGTTACTATATAAGAGCTTTCTAATTAATGTAGATTTCATCAATTTTTCATTTCTGTGGATATAACTGAAATATAGTTTGATATTGATTAAGAGTTTGCGGAATTGTTATTTTGTTTTCCCCATTCTTTAGACCTGGTAGTCGAGAATAACAAATGAAAGTAATGTGCATTCCAGAATTGCAAAATACACTGCTGGCCACCCAAATTGCAACACCAAGAAAGACAAGAGATATCACAACAAAATTTATTTTTTAGATAACATGTTGACCAAGTATCAAATGATTAAATTTATAGACTTCTGTGAAGTGTGGTTCCTGCCAAAATCAGTAGCCAGAGTAGCCGCCATTGTTGGAGATCACCGCTGCCACACACCTCGGCATTGATTCAAAGAGACTTTGGATGAGTTCTTGGGGTACAACAGACCAAGCAGCTTCCACACGTTGCCAAAGTTGATCTGCTGTGGCAGCTGGGGATGGAATCTGGGTCAATCGTAGAGCAACCATGGACCACATGTTTTCTATCGGCGAAAGATCCGGAGAGCGAAGCAGCCAGGGAAGCAATTCAATCTGGCGATTGACGAAGAACCGTTGGACAATGCGTGCCACGTGTGGTCGCGCATTATCCTGTTGAAATATGGCTGTGGGCAAGCCCTGAAGGTAAAGAAGGCCAACTGTCTACAACACCTCGGAGATGTAGCGCTGGCTGTTTAAAGTACCGGCAATGCGTACTAGAGGTGTGCGAGAGTGATATCCAATACCGCCCCATACCATAATACCCGGTGCAGGACCAGTGTGGCGGTGCATAACGCAGCTGTTCAGCATCCTCTCTTCACGGTGTCTCCAGACTCGAATGCGACCATAGTGGTGTTGCAGACAGAAACGTGACTCGTCAGTAAAGACAATTTCATTCCATTCTGCCGTCCACATCCTTCTGTCATCGCACCATTGGCGGCGGAGACGTCTGTGGTTCTGCGTCAAGGGTAGACAAAGCAATGGACGTCTTGCGGACAGACCACTCTGCTGTAAACGGCGTCGAATGGTACGCGCAGACACTGGATGATGCGTTACAGACTGCATGTGCTGTGCTATGGTTCGTGATGTGACTGAGCGATCCGTCACTGCCATGCGCACAATTTGCCTGTCATCACGTGAAGTGGTGCGCTGAGGTGGATGCGATCGAACACGCCGGTCGGTCGTACCCTCCTGCATCCAACGATCACATATCCGCATTACAGTTCTTTGGTTTCGTCCAACACGACTACCGATTTCTCTGAAAGATAATCCACAATCTCGGTAGGCCACTATCCTTCCTCTGTCGAACTCGGATACTTGATCAAAAGATGATCGCTGTTTTCAACGAGGCATAATTGATCGTTTTTTTGAAAAAACCACAAGAAAAACACAATTGCCGAACTTGAAATCGTCGAAATCTCCAAGCCTTAAATAGCGCTTTGAAGTGGCGCCACAAGCGCGCGTTATGTGCGTCTGCGCTGAAATTCTAATGAATTGCATATCTCACCTCCGCAAATGCATGTTGTAAATTTCATGTTATTTGCATGTTTCCTTCAGGGTGTTGCATTTACAGTGGCCAGCAGTGTATTACAATGCGACTCCATTTTAAAGTTTTCGTGCTAACTGATACGGCCAGGTTCTAACTTTACTGTAGGTAGAAAGCTTTTGAACAGTTTGTGTTCACTTCGGTATAGTTTTAGGCGATAGGTGGCATGTTAAACAGAATTATTCCACTTTTACCCGGTGGCCCAGTTGGCAATAGCATCCGAAAGTCCAGTGATCTGAAAGTCCGTGGTTCGATGCTCGTTGTTGCAAATCCCCCGCCGTGTTCTCTAATGGTGACTGGGGCACGTAAAATAGGTCGTGGCTGCAATTTCCTCGAAGTTCTCAAATTTACCTCTGGAGGTGCGAGGTCAAGTTTTCCGGTCTCGTCACTTGACTCGGTTCAAAATTACGGGACCGGTCATTTAGCCAAGTAGGACGCCGACCCTTGTGGTGGTAATTCAAAACAGGAGCCGACCCTTTCAGCCCAATAGCCTATTAGGACCTGGAATAGCACCTCAACCAGGGGGTATTAACAACAACAACAACAACAACAACTTTTATCTTGGCACTGCTTATCTTGTTACATAACTTACTGACATATATACATTACATATGACATTCATTATTACATAACCTATTTAAGATTAAAGTCCCTTGGATCTTAACACTAAAATAATTGAGATAACATAGCCGTTTTAAAAAAGAATTTAGTACTATGATAACTCAAGTAATAGTTTTATTTATTAATGTATATCAGCAGTGACCTGGCTAACGGAATTTTGAAAAAAAATCACATTCTACTAAATCAATATGATTCAAACGCATGAATTCGGAAAGCTCCCATAACACATAAAAATATGTCATAACTTATTTACTATCGGGCGTTTTTGGCTTGGTTTACCCCCTCCTATTTGCTTTCTTTATTTATTAGGAAAACATAACCGACTGTTACCGATGTTGCAAGGATAAATAATTCTTTAGAAATATGAATAATAAGAAAGCATTTTGGGTGAATCGTTTTAGTGTATTAGAAGTTTCCCTTAAGAGCTTATCTAACTTTAGCATTTATGTTCTAGCTTTTATGTAATAACTTTCGAACTTTATGTAATTACGATGAACTTATTATCAAACACTCTTCATGGGAAAAATGTTGATTTTTGACCTATTTGACTTTTTATATTTAAATCCCCTTTTAATGTAGATTAATATTCACTATAAACAAAATAAAAGAATAGAATTTGACATAAATATTCTCTTTACTAAATCTTTAGAAATATATCTATTTTTTCCAGTTTGTATAAAATAATTGTACATAAATGGTCTTTAATTTTGAGTCTCGAATGAACAATTACGTAGAAAGGACTAAATGAGTTAAATGGAAAAAAAATCTTTTTTGCTGTATCGCGGGGTTCAATTAGTGATCTCAATGCTTTTGGAAAAAAAAACTTTTTTGAAATATCATTTCATAATTTCCTTCTCTTTCTGTATTTGTAACCTTTTTGAGAAATAGATCTGAAAATATTTTCCGGTATTATATCATCATATACACCAATTTAAAGTATATTGTATTAAAAGGATATTTTTTTATCCCGCAGTCACATAAAAACGAGGTATCTTTTCTGAACTGCAGATTTTTTGCTGCCTTAAGTTTAATAGTTTAGACTTTAGAAAGAACTTTTTTTTTGTTGTTTAGACCATTCTCGAAAAATCTCCACAACCAATAAAAACATTACTTTTTTTTTCTTTTTTAAAGATATTTTATGAGATAAAGTAATTTCATCCCAATTATATAGCAAAGAACTCTGAAATAAATGTTAACCAATGTTATATCCACAAAAGCATAAAGAAAAATTCGATCCTCTAACTTTATTTATAAGAAAAAAGTAGCCTTTAGAAAATTGAGAATATTCTTTGGAAAAGTAATATTTTTTCCCACAAAGTTTCTTTTTCTTTAGCTTCAATATAATTCAGCGTGTAGCCTGATATACACCTTTGTGCCAGAGAAACTTATTTAATGTTCACTTTTGGCCCTAATATTAAATATAAAGATACACTCAATACGTTACTTCAGAATTAATTTAATTTGAGGAAATGAAAATGGATAAGTTTGTTGATAAATGAAGAGGTTATCCGTTATATAAATATATTCAAGTAAATGAAATTTTATTGAATGACAATGAATGTGACTTATAATGAAAATTATATTATCATACATGATTTATTCATATTCAGTTATTTAGTATGGTAAGTTCTGAAGTGATGACACTTAGGCGTATCCCCACAGTGCATAAGTTTACCGCAATTGAATTTAGGAAAACTTTCGTTCTAGAACACATAAAGATAATTGTACAATTTGTTACTGAAGTAAAATTGTCTGATTTTCAATTCTGAGGGAATTCATTTGATTCAGTAAGTCTAAATTAAAACAAACTCAGATTTCGCATAAAATTTAGAACCAGTATTTTAATTCTACCTTAGATTTCATTGAAAATGCTTATCTACTTTATATCATTTCGTTATGTGGTTAATAATTTGTTATTTGACTTTGTTGCGTAAATTCAACAACTTGAGGAAAATGATCACTATACGCTATTCATTATAATCCGAGAAAACTTAAAAAAAAAAGTCTTATAAATTTGAAGAGAAATACCGAAGACGTTCACTGCGGTCAACGAAAACTTATTCATTGCGAACAACAAAAATAAGATAGTTCTCAAGAGAACAATGCAATGCATAACATAAACTTATCAGTAAACATGTTATTTAAAATTGAACATACCAAGATTGGTGGTTAAAAAAAATTTTCAGATAGTCTCTTCTAACGAAACTACCGCGGGTTATTAACGTATGATTACTTATCATTGCCTACCTCTTTTGTATGTATATATGTATGTATGTGTTATGTATATATGTATCAATATATATGTCCGTATGTATGTATATATATATATATATATATATGTGCGTGTGTGAAAATGTATGGATATAGTATGTATGTCAAAATTTTGACGCATTTTGGTACTTTTTTTACTTAACTGTTTACTGCTTGTCCAAGCGATACAGACTGGGTTTGGCACGCTACCAAAATTATAACTCGCGAGGTACAGACGGACGGTTTTAGCCTCTGAAATTTCGCTTTCCGGAGGACCAATATGGAGGAACGCAATCCTACGTTAAAAGCTTGGGGATAAATTCTGTCTCTTAAAAAACTATTTTATTTTATTAAGTCAATGAGAAACGGTCATTTTTAGTATTTTTACATCAAAAGAATAGAAATTTATTTAAAAGGAAAGTAAGGGATGGACTTTTAAGAAAGATGTCTTTAATGCACTAACATGGGTGAAAATTCATACCAATAATTATTTAGAAGTTCAGGTATGAACTGAAATTACACAGTATAACTAATTTCAAAATTACTCGGAAAAATAAATATCAATCAAATGAAGAGCCGGATTTAAAAATTAATTATTTTTTTTTATTGATTCTATGTTGCTAGTATTCAATATACATCCTTTTAAATAATACGCAATAATATACGGGAATAATACACGGGTAAGTAACAATTGGAAATATACGAATAATTTTCACTCTTTTTGGCATTAGAAAGGCTGAAAGAATAGAATATAGGTCATTCCCGAAATTGGCGAAGATTTTCTTCGAAAATATTTGATCAAATTTTGATCAGTCAAAAGGTTGTTTCCAAATATTCTAGAAAAACACTTAATTGAGAATTTTGAAATTATTTATACTCTTCTGTATATTTTTTGATTACCCATCCTCCATAAAGTCATCAGAGAGACATTATAATTGAGGAATATCAAACACTTTAATATCTACGTCTCAGGTACGATTAAATTGACTGGCACAACAACACTATAAATTTCGATGCTGCTTCAAAAGTTGACTTCATATATCTTATTCAAGAAATTTTAAATAGAAAAACTCCTGCAGCACCTTTAAAATAAGTAATGACCATACTTAATTTTTATGTAACTAGCCGCTGCACGACCAGCATGGTCGCTTTTAGTTTTATATTTTTATATTTTCTTTTGCAAAAAAACTCAACTGAAAGAAACGTCTGTAAGGAATGTTACTATTACCTGTCATCATAAATATACGTTGTTAAGTGGTAGTGCGATCTCAGCCAAAAAATTTATAATCATTACAAAATTCTTTATAAGGATATCCATAGAATCATATGATTCTAAAACAACGTGATTAACAAAATATGAATTTCCATTACTTCAGAACAGAGTTAAAGATAAGACTGAGAAACGCAACAACAAAGATTTTAAAAATGACATTCCTCTCTGTATGTAATATTTTTCAAAATTAAGATATCTACACTTTATCATGACATCAAATAAGAAATTGTTGGGGCAAATTTTTTTTTCACGTATAAAATGGAGTACAAATTGAGCAAGTATTAAAATATAGTGTGGATTACATTACTCTTTATATGTACTATTGTTCACAATTCAGATATCTACACTTAATCATACCAAATAAAAAATTGTTGGGAAAATTTCTTCACTTATAAAATGGAGTAAAATTTCAGCAAGTACAACTAAAAATGTGTAGACAATTAACTCTTACTTACTATTAAGATATTATAATGCAATTATTAATATTTTATTATGATATTCCTCAAACTTCTTGATATACACAGTTGAGTATTTCAGAAATAGGAGATACTACAGTGACAGAATCAAAAGAACGGACTCTAGATTACCTACATACAACTGTCCATGACTAAACACTGGATTTCATAGATCTAAACATGTTTTGTCAAAAGTTTGTCCTCTAACATACATTTAGAAAAACCGATGGAACAAAAGAATAAATTATCTAGTAAAAGAATAAACCACTACACACACGCGGTCGGCCGCTAATGTTTACATCTGGTAGTTGCAGCCGTTGCCATTCGGAATGTAGAAATATCGCCGATTTTTGTGCCGCATAACTACGCGTTATATATATATAGATTTTAAAAGAGGGAATCTGGTATTTCTTCTATATACACCATGCGAAGTTAAGCATAAATTTTAATTGATATAATATCAAAATATTATACAATCATTTCCATTTGTATAAAAGTTTCAAAATTTAAGCCTTTGTTAAAGGCACATTCTTGTCAATGGCCCAGAGCCTCATTCAGCTTTGTTGGGCCATAGTGTTTAAATCTGTATGCAATAGTTTATTGTGTTTGAAAAACTACATTCCTCGGGAGAAGCATGAATATGAAGAAATAAGTTTTACTATAAACGCAGTTGCAAATAATTGGATTAATATGAACACCAACCATCTTTATATTTATAATATATCTCACCAATGCTAGAAGAGTGTTACATCTCAACATAGCCACCATTTTCAGGAAGAGCTAAAGAAGATATCTGTCGAAATTTCATTTTTTGCTTTATGAATGCCTATGATAATTTTGGGAAAACTTATTGTTCGAATCACTTCAGAAGTCAAAATTATATGCTATTAAAGTTGAATATAAATTGCTTAGAAAAAATACAAATTTATTTTCCAAATAAAATTTAATGAACATTTTTATTACAGGAACATTTTAATACAACAATATTAGGCGCACACAAAAATCTTATTTTCATTCTTCGCGCATGAGCAAGTTCCCCCTCCTAGTTGTGGAAGAGGGTAATAAGCACCATCTAGGAGATTGTGTTGGTTCTAAGCTTATAATATTATTCAAGAATGAGAAGCACTTCTTTTAGAACATTGTGGTGCAATTATCTCAAAATTAAAAAATTCGGAGATGTAACACTCTTCTAGCAAAGATGCGATATATCTTGAAGTACAAATAAAAACTAAATGAAATAAAGCTGATTTAGAGGACTTTTTTTGGAATTAATTTTGTGTTCAAAATTTTTATGATTTTTTATTCCCTTTTCTTTAAATATCTGATTTTTATGAGTGCTATTTAATCAGATTTTTTAGGATTTTTTCTGTCTGAAAAAAACTCTTCTTTGCTTGGAATTGAAATCAGACTGAAACGATGTGGGGGAAAACGACTCAAATAATTTAGACAGGTACACCGCAGTTTCTGAATAAAACTACCGTTTGAATACATTCGTTTTCTCGCTACAGTTTGCCCCTAGTTTTATTTTACTTCCATAATAAATACATTGAAACATCGCATTAAGTTTATTGCATTGAAATTGAGTTTCATCCCTTTGTGCGTGTATCTATTTATCAGTTAAATCTTGATAAGCCTCTACGAAACCAAAGAAATAATGGGTTTTTTCACTGAGAGTAACACCACTGCTTATTTCAAAGTAACCTGACTCAGTAATTTAAAGAAACAGAAACATTTTGCAATGGCATTCTTACTTGGCGCGGATTAACTTTTATGATGCTAAACATGTTAGATTTCTAAATGAAGTATAATTATTTTCTAGCGTGTTTTCACTGGATATATGTCGCAATTTAGAGGAATAATTTTTTCCCCCTCTTTCAAAATTTACTAAGATCAAATTTATTTTTTACATTTTTGAACTTTGCAATATCCAACACAAAATTAGGGGTGTGAAGTGGAAACTAATTTGGTCTATTTTCATGTATTGTAACAGGATGGGGATTCTCCAAGTAACTGCTCTCGAGTACTGCAACTTCATGAGTCCATATTACTTTTTATATTGTTAATGTAATAAAAGGGGAGACCTTTCAAAATAGCAGAAATAATATTCAATTGAGGGCGCAGTGGTCCGGTTGGCAAGGCAGCGAGCTAGTGATCTGAAAGTCCCTGGTTCGACACCGGTCGCTGACAAATCCACTGCCGGCAGCTGGTGCACAAAAAATCTGTCGTGGCTGCAATGTCCACCAAGTTCTCAAATTTCCCTCTGGAGATGCGGGGCTAAGTGTTTCCGGTCTCGTCACTTGACTCGGCCCAAAATTATGGAACCGGTTCATAGGGGGCGTAGCTGGGCCACCTATATTTTACCCCCATAATAAAGAGGCCAGCAATACCGCGGGGATAACAGGCGAATGTCTAAGGACAAGGCTTCCGCATTGGAAAAACATATTGAATTGATACACGACTACACGACAATATACGACTGAATTGTGTAGAGAAACATGAAAATTGATCAGTTTCACAATATCAGGTCTGTATCATAAGCCTTGCACACTTACTCGTATTTTATTGGTTAAAACCAGGGAAACTAACAACAATGTTTGGAAACACATCCTTTAATCAACTCAATTCAGCTTCTGATACTCAACAACTCTTACTCAGATTCGGAGCCTTTTTTAAAGTTCTTATCGTCCACCGATTCCGATTAAAATATTAAGTCACTTCTTGTAAATGTAACAGTTCTCGGAAGATAAAAATATAAGTAATAATGAACTAAAAAAGGATATTTCCAAGTGTTTCTAAAAACAAATTTTAATTACTAACTGCCACAAACATAATTATTTTTATACAAAGGCGATAGATAACTCTATACTGTTATAATGACCGAACAAACACAGAGGCATCGGGCCGGGGCCGGATGATTCCGGCCAGCCGATTTCTCCACTACCGGGCCGGTGCATTGGGTCAGTATCGGATCCGTCACGGGAGCGTCCTCTCACCCGCAACTACCCTGTCGACTGCCGGGCAGCTTCCGGTAACAATGAAGCTATTGGGCGTCAGACTGCGAACCGTGAGACAACCGCAAGGTACCCGTCGATGCGGACATAAAGCCGCACCATTGCCGGAGGGTGACGGGCCGGTTACGGGAGCAATAATTCGTGTCGACAGGTTGTCAAATACCCATCTCGCAACCAGCAGAGCGCCGTCGATCAGGGCTACTTGCCAGTTCTGGGCCATAATTGGAACAACGACAGTTTTTCAACATAGACAGTTCGACAGTTTTGGAACAACAAGTTTTTTGTAGAACCCTTCCTTTCACATG
Organism: Dolomedes plantarius; assembly: GCA_907164885.2. Classification (NCBI taxonomy): domain Eukaryota; kingdom Metazoa; phylum Arthropoda; class Arachnida; order Araneae; family Dolomedidae; genus Dolomedes; species Dolomedes plantarius. The sequence continues at coordinate 69,799,333 of OU015501.1, forward strand.
CTTTTTATTTTTATTAATGAGATTGTTCATAATAACACTACTTCTGATATATATCAGATGACATATATCTGATATATATCTGTAGATATCAGATGTTATATATATATAATACTTGATATATATAACATCTGATATCTACGCTTACACTTTATTTATTTTTTTTTGGCTCTACATGTATAACTAGTATTAATATTTTTAAGTTTTCCTTTTTTCTCTAGTATTTTCAGGTAATAGTAAATATTAATCTCTGCTATCACCTAAAATTTTTGTTCAGAATAATCTCTGAAAATCAGGAATTACTCAATTGTATAATCTTAATTTATATAATTTATTTGAAAATGATTAAAAAATAAAATTGAATGAAGTTTAATGTTTTATAAATTTTATTCAGTTAAATTTTAGTAGTTGACAAGTGAAAATTTTTTTTCATAGTTTTGCATATCAAAGAATGATTCATTGTTAAAGCTTTGCTGTTCAAGAAATATTTTGTTTTGAGAAATCTTCAAATAAATCTTGATAAGTTTATTCTTTGGTGATAAAAAATAATAATATTCTGTCATCCTACAACCATATCATATTGCTGAATACGATAAGACTGAAAATTAAACATACCTCTCTGTCATTGTCGAAAGACGGTATATTAAAAAAATGTTGAAAATAAAGAAAATCCCACACAGTTGAGCAGCGGAGAGATAGCAAATGTTCAACCATGTAGAGAACTGAAGACAGTAACTGTGTCGAAATATAATTGGCATAAATAGCGTGGCGCCAAAGTTTCGCCAACACTTAGATGACCGAAAATCGCCAATCTGTATACGTCATGTCCTGTATACGACAGTCTGTATACGTCTGTATGCGACTGTCTGTATACGATCTGTATACGACTGTACAGCGAGCATTCCCCGTCTATTTTTAGATGCGTGGGAAGAAATAACCCCTCCTCTTTTTCTCAGAAAAGGGGCTCTTCTACTACTTGCCACCTGCAGCAACAAGGAGCGTCCACGCAGGGAACAAAGGAATCTGACTAACCCGCCGTTGCCAGGGGTACGGGGCACACGGGCTGCAAGTCAGCCGCGCGGTTAAAACAAAATTAAAACTAATTTATTAGTAAAATAATCAATATAAAAATATTATCATTATGCTCGATAACTACTTAAAGTTAAAAATGCATTTTACAAGTGTAACTGGAAATAAACAAAACCATATTGGTTTTAAAACCGCTACTCCACGCCGCAACCAGTTGGGAAATACATTGTTCGTTTTTGTTTTAGCATGTTTTAACCCATCATCCCATCAAATCGCGTCAGTGCGGGCGGTTTTTGTCAGGTGGCAGGAAAATATTCTTTTATGCCCTGAGCCTATAAATACACGGACCGGGATAATTTGCACTATATTAATTTTGAACGTGTCCATCTCAAAAACGGAAAAACAAAGCTTTTTGTCTGTAATTTTTGTGCTCGATTTTGTGATTGCTGACCAATAAAAATATTTCACATTTAAGGAAACTTGATGATATTTTTTCATTACCATATCAGACCATCTCACTAGAATTAGCAGAAGTCCTTCAAATATGCTTCATTATTTACAGTGGCTCCCAAAAGTGTTCATACACATACGATTTTCAATGAAATAGGGGTCTATCCATTAATTAAAATGAATATTTCAGAATGGGTATTTAATAATAAGATCTATAACATAGGTTCCCAAAGTGGTCCAGGTGGACCCCCAGTGGTCCATAGGAGACCACACGGGGGTCCACGTAGCCGTGAAAAGAAAGCAGGGGTTCACAAGTTGTAAGTGGGGGGTCTACAAAAAATTTCTGGTTTTCATAATAAAGAACAAAAATTTTGGCTTGGATTTACCTATCAACGTAGGCAGGTAGCATCATTTACTAGGTAGGTGCTCAAAAATATTCGAGACTCAGTTCAAACACAGAATTGAATAGAACAATAGATAATAGTACAAGTGTACACCACATGCCGAGAATTGCAAAGTGCCGCCCGTGCGCCCGCTCGTCCGGGATGCTTTTTTAGACCTGCAAAGGGATGAAATGCGACTTGCGCTGTGCTTGCAATCTACATTAGTATAAATACGAATGCCAAGAACAAAACGTTACTCATTTGTTTCCGGGATTTTGAACATAAAAGTGTGACTGTGAGGGAATCGATGTCAGTGTTTGCAGTGCCGGAAAAAGTAAGTATCTGCCTATTTGTTATACATATTTTTATTGTATATTGTAATTTATCAATCATATTATATTTGTTTTACTATTTGAATGTAGTAGGTAGTTATGTAGTAAAAATTATATACTAGAGATTATTCAAAACTTCTATAAAAGAACAAAAAGCCAGGGAAGATTAAACTTTAGGTACCTAGGTACTTTTTTGTTGAAAAATATTTATTTTCGCGACGACGGCGATTAATTAAAAGATCGGTGTTTCCGCGGGCATTTTGTTTTTTTTATTGGAATAATTCTATTCTGTTGTGTTATAATAGCCATATTCTGGTAAAATCGCCTCAAAAACAAACATTTTTTTACAGGTCACAACTGATACGTAAAATGGCTGAATCTAAGAAGAAATGTCGACAGTACAGTGTTGATTATTTGAAATTTGGTTTTCTTCCATCAACGGCAGACAAACGATTGCCCATGTGTATTTTATGCAACAAAGTTCTGAGCAATGACTCTATGAAACCATCGAAGCTCGAAGACCATGTAAGAAGGTGTCATCCTGAAAAAATAGGTAAAGATCTGAAATACTTTCAAACATTGAAGGAAAAATATGAAAAGAGACCTACCGTAAATAGTATGTTTGCTTCAATTTCTCAAAGTAACGTTGATGGCTTGCGGGCATCTTACAATATTTCGTTGCTTATAGCGAAATCTGGAAAACCCTCACACCATCGGAGAAGAGTTAATTTTACCCGCTATTGAAGAGGTTTTAAAAACTGTTCTGCACAAACCTCCATTTGACGTACTCAAAAGAATTCCTTTAAGTAACAACACTGTACAAAGACGTATTGATGAATTGAGCTCTGATATAGAAAGCTTCTTGTGTAATTATCTGCAAACCACTTATTTTTCTATTCAATTGGACGAGTCTACTTTGCCTGGTAATGAAGCATTATTATTGGCATATGTTCGATTTGTTATGGACGAAGAAATCCATGAAGAGCTGCTATTCGCAAAAACTTCGAAGTTGGGCACTAAAGGCGAATCGATATTTAATGTCCTGAGTGATTTTTTTACAGAAAAATCTATTCCATTTACAAACATTATTTCGGTGGCAGCAGATGGAGCTCCTGCCGTGTTCGGGCGATATCGTGGGTTTAAAGCCATCTTAAAAGAATAATACCAGGACTAATTGCAATTCACTGTGTCATCCACCGACAACACCTTGTAGCGAAAAATTTGAGTGATAGATTGCACCAATCGCTTCAATTTGTGATTAAGGCAGTTAATAAAATAAGAAGCAATGCTTTGAATACCCGTTTATTTGCACTATTGAGTGATGAAAATGATGAAGATTTCCAACGACTTCTCTTACATACTGAAGTACGCTGGTTGTCGAAAGGTGCATGCTTATCGAGATTTTACTCACTTTTCGAATCAGTGATAGAGTTTCTGGAAACTAAAGCACCAGATTTAAAAGAAAATCTGATCAAATATAAAGAGGACATTGCGTACTTAACAGATTTGTTCATAAAATTCAATGACGTTAACTTGCAGTTACAAGGGGACAGCCTTAATTTAATAAAAACAAAGGGTGTAATTTCGGCTTTTCTTGGTAAATTGAAATTAATGAAGCAAAATATTAGTCTGCGCGAATTCTCCCAGTTTCCGCACTTGTCACAGATAGAATGTCTTGATGAGGATATTCAGACATACGCTCAACATTTAAATACCCTGCATGATGACTTCAAAAATAGATTTGAAGATATTCTGACGATGGAAATACCACCATGAATCATAACCCCATTTGATTAAACGGAAGAGGTGATGGTGGTATTACATGAGGAGCTACTTGAGCTCAGCACCAACGAGGAACTGAAGGTAAGATTTAAAAAAGACTATCAAACATTTTGGCTGCAGGCAGAAATCCCCGAAAAATATCCTGGGCTGTGGGAAATTGCGAGAAAATTTTTGATAGCGTTTCCCTCGTCATATCTTGTCGAAAGAAGTTTTAGTGCCGTTACCAACCTGTTAACAAAAAAAAAGGAGCAGATTGAACATCACGGAACGGGGAGATTTGAGATTACTTCTTACAAAACTGAAGCCAAATATTGATAATTTGCTGTCAATTCATCCAGTACATCCGTCTCATTAAAAGTATGACTATATTTTATTGTTGATTTACATTTCAGAGTTCATTGTTGATTTTTGTCAATTGTTGATTGCTTGTAATAATAAATGTTTATAATTTTGTATAACCACAAGTATTATTTTAATAAATAGGACACAAGAAAATGTGCTACTTTTTTTTCTTCTTAACACCCCCAATTTAGGGTGATATTTTTTAGGAGTTTTGGGAATACAGTAGAAATGTAGCAGCAGGGGGTCTACCGAAAATAGTAAAACTTTGAAAGTGGTCCACGAGAAAAAAAAGTTTGGGAACCTCTGATCTATAATCTATTCTTAACAAAACTCCATGAAATATTTTAAAAACATAGTAAAACTTTATTTTTAAGAAACCAATAATCAAAAAGTAACAAAACTTTATCCCACAAAAGTCATCGAACACTTGTAAAAAATCTCTACATATTAGTAAATATTCTAATTTTTCGTTAAATTAATATTTAGTAGGATATCCTTTAGCATCCACAACAGCTTTTAAACGTCTGGGAATAGATTGCACTAGTTCTTTTGTAATTTCTGCATCAATGTTCATCCATTCTTCCATCATAATTGTTTTTAGTTCGCTTTTCGTGTGAATGTCGTGTTTTCGTACTCGAACCTCCAGTTCTTACCAAATATGTTCTATTGGGTTTAAATCTGGCGATTGAAGTGGTGTTTTCAAAAATTGTGGATAATTATAGAGACACCAGAGGTGAACGTTGAGAGCCGTGTGCTTAGGATCGTTATCTTGATAAAAAACACAGTTTTTTCCAATACCCACATTTTGGGCTGATATTTTTAAATTGTCTCTTAAAATATTTATATAAACAGCATGATTCATTATGCCATCAATGAATACCAAATTACCTAGTCCTGATGTTGACATGCACCCCCACACAAGGACATCACCATCGCCAGGCTTAACTATTCCTACTATGTTCATGGGATTAAGTTCTTCATTTTTTCTTCTCCATACAATTATACGCCCATCGGAACCAAAAATGTTAAACTTGCTTTCATCGGCAAATAAGACATTATTCCAATACGTTTGGAGTTTATTTATCATTGATAGTGCTAAGGAAAGCCTAAGCTTTCTGTTTTTCTCACTCACAAAAAATTTTCTACGGGCAGAACGCCCATATAATCCAGCTGCTCTGAGAAGTCGTCGAACAGTTTCAGGTGAAATTGAAGTAGAAAATGTTAAATTAAATTCTGCAGAAACTTTTACAGCACTAACAAGTGGATTTTTCACAAATTTTCTAATTATAATTCTCTGATCACGTTTTGTTAACTTTGCCGGACGACCTTTTCTTACCTTGTTTTAGATCCGATTTTCTTCCTTAAAGCGTTTTATCACATACTGCACAGTAGAATGGGATAATTTAAGTAATTTAGCAATATTCCGATCTGATTTACCACTACTATGATGAAAAATATTCAATTTTCGAATGCTGTTTGTTGTTTCATTACGACTACGAGCCATTTTAAAATAATAAATAGAATATTACGGAATAGGCAAGAAAAAAGCAATGCCAAACGATATTTTAAATGCTACCACTGTTCAAAAATAAAGCGCCAGACGATAATTTTAATTATGAATTCATCCGAAAATATTCCAGTGTACGATGACTTTTGTGAGATAAAGATTTTTGCTACTTTTTGATTACTTGTTTCTTAAAAATAAAGTTTTACTATATTTTCAAAATATTTCATGTATTTTTTCTAAGAATAAATTACACTGATCTGCATTTTTTCAACTTTTTTCTGTTGTTTTGAAATTAATATGTGTATCTGAATGGATTTTTTGCGCAGATTCCGAAAATGACCTTCAAAATTCCGTATCACGTCAAGTTTTGTCATAAATGATGGAAATGTGAAAATTTTTTAAAAAGTTGTTTTTTAATGACATTGCTATATGGTAACGTTTGTAACATGTGAAATGCTCTATGGAGGGGCGGAATGATTGTTTAAGGAACAAATAAACATCAATACATATTCAAAAGCAAACATTCCTAACATTGACCACTGGGCTCCCCTTCAAACTTCCTTTTTTTGCATTGTCTTCGGTGTGCGTCCGTACAGTCTCTGTTCAACATCCAACAATAGTCGGCCATCATATGTATAGTCCACTTTCCTTGGTATCTCTTTTCCACCACTTCAATATCATGATGGAAGCGTTCGCCATGTTCTTCCGAAAAATCACTAAGATTGTTTGGAAAGTAATTGAGATGAGCATGAAGAAAGTGAACTTTGACGCCCATTTTGCAACCAAGCAGTTTATAAGATTACAGCAACTACTCAAATAAAGTAGTGCAATTTGAAGCCTTCGTGTTTCCCAAAATGTTGTGTACCACATTTCTAAATGCAGTCCATGCTCGCAATTCGCACTCACACATGATTTTCTCGAATTTGTTGTCTGCCATTAATTTTCGTATTTGAGGGCCGACAAAAATGCCAGCTTTAATTTTTTCAGTTGTGATTGATGCAAACTTACCACACAGATACTGAATGCATTTACTGTCCTTGCTTAAGGCTCTCACGAATTGCTTCATTAAGTCAAGTTTGATGTGTAAAGGTGGCAACAGTATTTTTTAGGGATCAACCAGTGGAACTGAAACAATGTGTAAGGTATACACAAGATTCGATTCACAAGAATCGAACTTTTGAGTGAATTAAAGAAGCTGCTTTAGATATGCTAATTTCGGCATACGCGCTTAGTATAAATACCACGCAGCGTCATTAATGAAAGAGGGCAGGTTGTTAAGGTAGGAAAGGTGTTATCCTGCGCTAGTGCTTAGCGGGCCAGAAGTTTACGTGGCAGTACTGCTGGTTTGACTTACTGTTCGTGAGTATAAAAATATATTGTTCTTGAAAGCTGTGTTTATACATTCCGTACAAGTAGTACGCATGCTTATTGCTGTAAAAGCCAATTATATGTGCAACGAATTCAATAAACATTGTTTCATGTATAAACTGTGTTTGCTTCAAATTCAAATAGAGTGCCACTTCAAATTATATACACCCAAGTCTGGGTAGAAGTGAGCATAGATTCTCTATAAATGTTTTTTTTCACCAGGCGTGAATGTACTTCTGACTGGCCACTGCTGCCGAACCCAATGTTCCATCCTTGCTCTGGAGTCCCATTCACACAAAAGACAAGGAAATTTTGTGTAGCCTCCTTGTTGACCGAGCAATATTCCAATCACCTTGAAATCCCTCCACAAAGACCATTTATGAAATTTGTACTGCACACTTTCCAGCAGTAATTTATGGTTCTCCCATGTCTCTTTCAAAGTCACAGAATGTGCTACTGGAATGGATGGATGGATGTTGGTATTGTGTAATAAAACACCTTCTAAACTGGATTTTCTGACATTTATGAACAACCCCCACTGTCCTGGATTGTAATTGATGTTGACGTATTTCATGACTGCCGGAATGTCTAGACAATATACCAAACCACCTTCCTCAGCAAAAAACGGAACCAATTCTGCTTTTCGGTGTCTGTACCAGGAGAATCTCGTATTTGGGCACAGAAAATCATTTTCAAGAAGTCTTGATCCTAAAAGCTCTGCTACCTTTTTATGTAAATTCAGATCATTCAGTTCATTCACTGTAAATGGCACTGGGGTTTCATCCTCCATGATGTCCGGTTTGTACATCTCCTCACTTGTAACATTGTGTCTGTTGGGGGCTTGACATTGGACGGGGACGGCACAGGGATGGATTCACTATGGGGCACTGATCTTACGGCAGATGGGATATTGGGATACACAATGTTATGCTTACTGGTTTTGGTATTCATTGTGCAGAAGTAGCAGTCGTCACTATGATTTTTTAGTGTACCACGTACCACGTGTACACTATACCAGTGTACCATGATCTGCCTCGAATGGTGCTACATGTGACCAATAGCAAGAAGGGAGCGCTGGCGTGAGGTATGAGTCATGCTGCCGTGCCAAGATAAATTCTCTCATGTTTCGTCTTTGTGAGTGGCTCAAATCGTGACGTCATACAGATGAAACAGTTGCATTTCCTTTATCAGCTAGCTATTGATGTTTATCTATTCCTTAAACAATTATTTTGCCCTTCCAGAGAACATTTTCACACGTTACGAACGTTGCCCTATAACAATGTCATTACAAAATACCGTTTTTTTATTTTCACATTTCCGTCATTTGTGAAAAAACTTCACGTGGTACGAAATTTTGTAGGTCATTTTGGGAATCTGCACAAAAAATCCATTCAGATACACCTATTCATTTCAAAACAACAAAACCTTTCATATTAGTGTTATAGATCTTATTATCAAATACCCATTCTGAAATATTCAATTTAATTAATGGATAGACCCCTATTTCATTGAAAATCGTAAGTGTACGAACACTTTTGGGAGCCAATGTAGGTGTTCATATTCAAAATGAACTTATTTACCTTTTGAGACAAAGCATAAGACATGAAATAATATCACTCTTAAAATTTAGTAAATATTATTCTTTTTTTTTTTTTTTTTCCCAATGCGGAGGCACTTGTATTCAAACATTGGCCTTTACTACGCCGCGCTTTTTACTGTCCATTTTTTTGTGGGGGCACCATATAGGCGGACAGCATTACCCCCTATGAAGGGACGACGCGAACGGAGGCATTTTTCGTGGCCCAAAGCTGGGACTCGATCTGAGCACCCTCAGCACCGAAAACCAGCGCGCTGTACCACTGGGCCGCCACAAGCCCGTAAATATTATTCTATAATTTTAGATTCCACCCCTGATCTAAGCAACCAAGACCGACTTACTGTTGTAGTAAGATTTGTTCTATTAAATAATAAATCGAAGCAAATAGAAATTAGGGACAATTTTTTTGGATTTACTTCAATATCAGATTTCTTTGAAACAGATAAATTAAATAGGTCTACAAAATGTAAATACACTCATGGACAAAAAAATTAGCGCACCAAGAAATAATTGCGGGATCATAACGAAACTTGCAATGAAGGTACATGTCGGGGAGATATGCAAATGATTAGAAATGCAGGGTGATTGCGCATTACGTATAGCCGGTAGAGGGCGTTGAACATCGTACTCTGTGGAGTATAAAACATGTAACCAAAGCTTGTTTGAGTGTGCGGAATCATTTACAAAGGAAGAGCTGAGACAGACATGCCATTACGCCGTGTTCGAAGACAATATAAGCATTTGTCGCAGTTTGAGAGGGGGAGAATCGTCGGGATGATGGAATTTGGGTGGTCAGCTAGGCGAGTAGCTCGTCAATTAGGCCGCTCTGATTGTGTTGTGAGGAGGTGTTGGGACCAGTGGACCCGAGAGATGTCATGTACACGAAGACCAGGCTCAGGACGCGCTCGACAGACCGGTCGTCGAGAAGACCGCCACATCGTAAGAAATGCACGCGTACAGCCAACTGCTTCATCGGCCGCCATCCAGGCACAGGTAGCACCTTCACTAGTGGCCTCTGTGTCTTCTCGAACCATACGAAGGCGCCTGGCTGAAGGACAGTTGGTATCGTGGCGCCCAGTACGTGTGCTGCCCTTGACGCCCACCCATCGACGCCTCCATTTGGAGTTTTGCCGCGCACGAGGAAACTGGACTGCAGCGGAATGGAACCAGGTCGTCTTTAGCGACGAATCCAGATTCAATCTCGGCAGTGATGACAATCGTGTTCCTGTGTGGAGAGCCCGTGGTGAACGCTTTAATCCTGCCTTTGCTGTACAGCGACACATCGCTCCCACAGCTGGTGTGATGGTATGGGGTGCCATTGCCTACAATACACGGTCACCCCTAGTATTGTTCCGTGGCACCATGACAACCCAGCGGTATGTTCATGAAATCCTGCAACCACATGTGTTGCTACTCATGCAACGGCTCCCAGGAGCCATTTTTCAACAAGACAATGCTCGACCTCATACGGCAAGGGTGTCACAAGACTGTCTCCGCACTGTTACTACCCTTCCTTGGCCTGCCCGATCCCCAGATTTGTCTCCAATCGAGCATATCTGGGATCATTTGGGACGACGAGTTGGGCATCCCACGAGTTTGAACGAACTAGAGGCAAGGTTACAGCAAATATGGAACGAAATATCTCAAGACATCATACAGAACTTGTATGACTCAATGTCCGATCGTATCGCATTGTGCATTCGCGCTAGAGGGGTCCAACGGAGTATTAACTCCTCCGTTCTTTTGCCTTTTTTTCTGAAATAAATTATCCTTTTTCTTTGATTTTCTTATCATTTACTTATATCAAAGTAGTCATTACGTATGTAAAATTTCGTTTCATTTTGACCACTCCTTCTTGGTGCGCTAATTTTTTTGTCCATGAGTGTATGTGGAAAGTATGTGACATGATCCATTTAAAAATGAAAAAGATATTATAGCTGAAGATTTATGCGATGAAACTGACAACGTTGCACCTTATATTTCCCCTGAAATTAACGTGTTGAATGTGATTCTATACCTATTTACAACTAACCTCATCTATCTGTTTCGAAATTTAGTGATTGCCATACGAATTTTTTTAACATTACCTGTGACTGTGGCTAGCAGGGAAAGAATCTTTTCAAAACTTAAAATAATAAAAAGTTATTTGAGATCAACAATGGGACAAAAAGTATTTCAGACTTATCTATTATTAGCATCGAAAAGGACATTTTGGAAGATATAGATGATCAGATATTATAACATAATTTGCATTAAAAAAGGCAAGAAAAGTAAAGATTATTTAAGCTTTTTGACTGACTTATTAAGTATATGTATTAATAGATATGTGTTATATGTATTTTATATAACGTATTCATTTGGTTATTATATCAATACATTAATGATTATTATGTTAGGTTGTAAAATTGAAAAATAAGCTGAATTTATAATATTTTCTGTAATTCGTTGTTTCATTTAAGGCAAAAATATTTCAGAGAAATTTCAATTAATCCATACTGTATGAGCGGGGGGGGGGGAATTATTCTCGCACACGGGTGGCAGCTAACCAAAGAATGGCCCTGTATTTACTAGCACATTAAAAGTTACTGAATTACTCTCAACACTTATATACAGGGTGTCCATAATTAAAAGTCCCGCTTTCAAAAGGCTGCAAAAAAAGAACCACTGGTTAGAATAACTTCAAATTTGAACTGAATATACTGGAAGAAGGGGGAAACGATTTATCATAATAAAAAAAGTTCCAAAATGTATCAATAGATGGTGCTGTAAGCGGTTGGAACTTTCTTTTATTATGCCAAATCGTTTCCCCCTTCTTCCAGTATATTCAGTTCAAATTTGAAGTCATTCTGACTAGTGGTTCTTTTTTTGAAACCTTTTGAAAGTGGGACTTTAATTATGGCATACAATATACACCCTGGGGTGTTCATAATTAAAGTCCGACTTGTGGTTCTTTTTTTGCAGCCTTTTGAAAGTGGGACTTTAATTATGGACACCCTGTACATACAGACACACACTTTCTAATTTATTCTCTGATGAGATGGGTTTTTTTTAATGCAGCGTAATCGGAAACTATGAATACGGTTCATATCAATGGATGTTAGAACTTATAAAATATTTGTACCTACATTTACATCTACGTTGGTCAGCTATGTGAAAATTATTTGCAGTCATCAATATTTTTATTTCATTTCCTCGAATCATTCTTTATCGTTCTATACATCACTAGGTATAAAGTATGCGAATAAATACTGTAAAAATGACAAATAAAATTCAATGTACCTCAATATTTTAATAACAATATTATGACTGTATAGAGTTATAAAAAGCTATTATATGTTTTTAGTGTTTAATCTGTTAAACATTTATTGAAATGCATTCGGACTCAATTTCATTTAGAAGAGAACTGTCACTCAAAGTATTTTACTTTATGCTATGAATATATCTATCTTCTGATAAATAAAAACGGTCATGTTATTCATTGCAAAATCAGTATACTTACCCCCCCCCCAAAAAAAAAAAGTGCTGAAAATAAACGAAAATGGTCATGTTTATATAAAAAAATAGCTCCAAGTCCAGCGCCACGAAATATTTAAATCATGAAATAATTATCAACACCATCACCAAAAAATTTGAAGTCCAAATAAGTGTAACCCAGCGGTCTACCAAAAAAGCCAAAATATAGCTCCTAACGAAATTGATCTTGGCGGTAAGCAACTGCTGGTAGGGTTGCCAGGTAATTCGCAGAGAACCAGAGTTTGAAATGAAGGGCCAGATAGATACCCGCTTTGGCATCCAAGAGAGTCTGCCGAAAAGTCCGTCTTAATCAAAATGAAAAACAAATTTAGTCAGGTACTACTTTTTCCTCTCTTGTGCATAAACAGAGACGAAAAAAATATCCCTTTGTAAGTGGATGTTTATTTCATTTCTATAGGAGTTGATGAAAAATGTACAAGGGAATTACCTTTTCTTGTGTTTTTTTAGCTTCACCGGAGCTTGGAAGGCAGACCCCCCCACACACATACACAAACAACAACAACATACATACACACACGCACACACTTGTTTAATAATATCGCTGCGCTCCTTTATTTGAAAAGCATTGTGTGAGCATTTGACATTATTGGAAGTCTCGTGTTTTCAAGCTTAAAGAATTGGAAATCAAAAGGATATATGTTTCCTAAGTTCCCTCAAACATAAATATCTAAGATAAAATGGAATACAAATATACATATATTAAATCAGAAAATAATTTGAGCTCAAAATATTCTAGCTATAAATTCAGCCCTATGCAGAAAGTCGTTCGCACTTTATGGAAATATTTTGATAGTTAAGTTTTATATATAAATGCTGTATTTTTTGCTGCGATTTGCTTCTATCTTATAGCCATGGTTCTTGACAATAGCTCTAGCTCGAATTTTCGATGAAAGTAAACTTTTTCTTAGTACTGTCTTGTCAATTTTACCCCATTCCTCTTCTACCGTTTTCCAAAGTCCGTTCAGTGTTCTTGCATGCCTCTTCCCTGAGGACGCCAAAAATAAATTACAGTATCGTTTCCATAAAGTGCGAACGACCTTCTGTACTTCTGACATAATATAATCTAACATGACATATATTATGCATATATGACATAATATAACCGAAAGATTAAATTATGTCAGCCGTATACTTCTGACATAATACAATCTTTTCATACAAGGAAAATTATGTGAATTTTCCGCGTAAAAGAAGTTTTACAAAAATGAAATAAATATTTATGAAAAGTCTCTTTAATTTAACCTTCGCCGTCCCTTTCAAATCCATAATTATGATGCAGATTTCTCTTACTTATGGTTACGAATCGGAAGTTCAATTCCGGGACGTACACATAAATCGATGACAGATCGATTCCCATCCAACCGTCACCGTCCCTCTAAAGCGTAAACACTACGGGATCCCCCTTCGGAGATTCGTAAGTCAACCGGCAAATGTACGGATCATTTCCCCCGAGCCTACCATTCTACCGGCACTTCCAGCATCGGTCCGTCAGGTTGCCGTCAGTCTTGTATTTGTTGGGGAAAGAATATATCTGTAACAAGAAATGTATTAGCTATGTTTGCAACGATACATGATATACGCCGTATTGTATCTTTATCTGGTTTCAGTTCTTTCCAAGGCCCTTTGTCTCGACGACATTCCACCAGTGTGTCGGCTATTTTATTATGGAATCCCCATACAGGTGTACCAACACTTCTCCTGATAAGGGGATAGCACAAGAACGTCCATGCCACGAAGCCGAACCCTTTTGCGACCACTTTGCGATGTGAGGGAATCATTCCGTTATGCAAGGCCTGCCGTACATCGAGAAAGCGCGTGTCTGAAACACGCATGTCTGATACGAGGTGCGTTGAAAATCCAGTTATCTCTGGGCCGAGTGCTTACACCAGATATGCGACATGATAGCGCCATTTTGTCTCTGTCTTTTCGATGTCGCAGAAGTAAGGAGTGCAGCAGTTTTGTTGCGTGTCGCGTTATGTCACAAGTATGAAGAGCCAAACGCCCGAAACTTATGATTTTGATGTGCGCTTTCTGGCAGTTATGGAAAAATACCCTGCTGTGTGTACTGGACAGATGGGGAATACTGTATCAGTGCTTTATTAAATTAATCAAAAGGTTTAAACTTTAAGGAACATCTCTTTATTGGCATTACAACCTACACGGCATACAGCAGTATCGTTTTTCGGTTCTGGCTTTCTCCGATAGAGGGCTTCATTTTTTCCCGTCACACCAGAGGGTTGCCGGAATGCACATCTCGCCAAACTGTTTGCTTGGCGAGATATTTGGCGATTGCCACATGTGTACATATACCTTGTCAGAGTATTCCAACAGAAACAGAGTAGAACAATTCTGGCAGATTGCTTCTCAGCTTAATTGTTCTGGTAAGTAGCAATTTTAGGATTTTTAATTGAACATTTAGTTTTTGTAAAGCGTATTTAAGCTAAGTTTGTATAAATTGATATAAAATGATAACTGCTTGCTGTTTGTTGTAAACTATCAATATGTTGCAATATGTCTTTTATTTTATGGAGGTAAATACCCACAGTATCTCAAAAATCAATAGGTAATAAATACATTAATTAATAAATTAAATGAATTCTACATGTCTATTATATGAAGTAGGCAATGATGAATTCAAAGAGTATAGTAAATTGTTTCTTGATATAATGCTTCCTTTTTTAAAAATTTTTATAGATACATTTTAATTGATATAACATATTTTACAATTATAACAGATAAAGATTACATCAATTAATTCAATATATAACGTTTTCGTTATAATATGGTATATATTCTGGTCCGTTTACTGAACATTTATCATTGTAATTATTTTCTTTTTGTTCGCTACAGTAAAAAATAGCTATAATGATAATTTGGCATTTCATTTTCACTTAAATGTTTCCCTTCTGTATCATAAATACTAGAGTATATCCAAGGTGCTATATATCTGTTAACTTTTACTCGCTATATTTTTTCTTTAACTTTTCATCAAGAAAGACGCTGATGTTTGAAAATGTTAAAAGGTGCTAATTAAACTAGTATATTGATCGTTCATTCATCATTTTTGATATATTATCTGTTACTATTTTGAAAGCTAAGTACAGTAACCACCGCATATAGTGTTCAGTGGTTATAAGAATCAACCATTTATAAGAATCAATATTGCGAAAACAAAAACAAATGTATTATTTCCATGTTAAAATTTTCGCTTTAAAGAATCAATCCACCGGTTTTAAGAATCAGTTTACACTCTTCGCTTTCCTTTCATTTTTCCAAAAAGCCACTTAAACCCTGAAAAGGCACGAAGTTTTTTCTTTTTTTAAAGAAAGATTGATAAGATGGGATGGAATATAGTCATAAAATTTATCCCTTTCTTTGTTAGACATAACATAATAGTTTCCCCTTAAACGCTTTAGCACAACACTGTCCCATTAACTTGACCCGGGGACATCTTTACTCGTCCGTGTCCCATTTCACTTTTCTCCACTGACAAACAAAAATAGGGACTATTTTTTTCCACCTCCCACATCCTGGTTGCGGCTTCCTGGACCCTGAAACACATAAATCTTCGGCGAAGTGTCCACTATCACTTAGTCAAACGTGACATTAGTAGATTCAGCACGTTATCAAACCGTGAAACGTAAGCTAGAACGTGAATCTTCGTCTGAGACTATTAGTATTGAAAGAGGTATAAACAGCCTCTTGAAAACTTCATTACGTCAAACTACCATAGAAAACTTTTTCTTGCTCCCTACCTGTAGTTGAAATGTTAAAACTGTTAAACAGGTATGTTGTAACAAATAATGGATTTTTTCTTCTCTTACTATAATCGTGTATTTCTACTTATAGGTCTAAAAATTAAGTTGTATTTTTAAAATTATAAAAAATTATTTTAATAAAAGATAAGTAACGTAAATTAAAGTGTATTTTATGGTAAATTATCTAATGTATGTATATATAGGTGTGTGTGTGCCTGTTCAAAAACCTAAATTTCGGCTATAAGAATCAACCGCTTATAAGAATCAAAAATAGTAATAACAAACGTGATTCTTATAAGCGGAAGTCACTGTACCTCCATATCTTAGGCTGTAATGTATGAAGAACTATTTACTCTAAGTAAAAAAATAAGAGTCAAAGATTTTAACTAAACTATAAAATTACTTATCAATTTTATCATAATACAGTTCTGAACCAATTTTAGACTTGATGCTTTTTTCGATCCTTACTTAATTTAAAAGCTTTCTTTTAAATATCAACTTATAATTCAACTTCTGGTTCATCAAAATGAAAGAGGTATGAAGGAATAAGCTTTCAATCCTATTTTTCTAAGTTTACGTCACTGAGTTTTTTCACCATTATTACCTAAATTTAAAAAAAGGGTAAGTGATATAGAACGGGATTAGTAGTTATAAGTGTTTTATTTTTCCTTAAAAAAATTGATCACACAATTTTTAATTTATTATATTTAAAATATTGTATAATTAATTGTATTTTATATTTATCTTTTGGAATTTTATTTTAGACAAAAATAATAACCTAGATGGAGAAATTCATCAAGAACCATTTTTTTTTTTGCAGATTATTAGCAAAATGCTATTCAGATAGATGAAAGTACTAAATTAAATTCAAGCATTGGCAAACTCCTCCAAATGAAGATCATTCTTCAGTTTGGAGAAAAAATCAGCGATGAGCAAGGAGCAGATATCTTTTGGAAAAGTTGACCCTACCCATAAAAAAGAAAACGAAATTTTGAGGAAGTCTCAACAAATTTCTTGCATACAAAGCCTGGAAAGGAAAATGATGAAACTGAAAAAGATTATATGTATTTTTTAAATCTTTATTTTTGAACTTACAGAAATTTAACAGAAAGTTAAAATTTGCTTCAAAAATTGAGTATTTGACTTTGTGGAAAACACACTTTAGGAAATCGGGGAAAATAAATTGATTTTATCATGTTTTTTTTAATTATTTTTTTATAAAAAAAGAGCACTGAACTTACTATTTTTTATGTTTTTAGCCATTCTTGCAGCAAATTTAACGAATGCATTCAATGTTTCTTCTTTTTCGACGTTTTCTGCTTTTATATATGAGATACATGTGTATAATTTTGGTGTCCTCAATCGAAAACAATTCGGTTAACTTTGCCATGCAGCTATCGTGTTTTCTACAACTGAATTCGGAGCTACCATGCACAGCGCAGCTACATGACATTCGGAGCTACATGACATCTGACTGCAGGGCCCGATTTAGAAAATTCTTGACTATAGGCACAAATTGGGATGGGGGCCCCCTGACGCTGATGTGAGCGTAAAATTTCCAAAAATGACCCACAAAAGAAATAATCATGAATCATTGTGAAAGTACCATTTTACCAAGAATTGGCTATTTGAAGCGTAGAAGCCTAGTACATTATCAAATAAAAAAAGCAATACAACATATTATCTTCATCATGAAAACACCAATACAATGCAACCAGAAAAAATTATTAATCCCTTATATACACTATAACATACATATGACGAACTATACGTATAACTATACATATGATAAACCAATCAATTAATCAAATTTGAAAGGATATATAAAAAATTGCTATTAAAAAAGGTATAAAAAAATTGCATTGGGATTTTTTTTCTTTTTTTCCTTTTAAAATTAAAATTTTTGGGGGGCCCTAGGCCCAGGCTTACCGGGCCTAATGAAAAATCCGAGCCTGTCAGACTGACTTGTCGCATCGCTGTCGCTAGCGGAGGAAGCAGCAACATTCTGTCTGAAACATGTGTTTTCCTGGTGGGAGGTATGTCTAAGATTCAGTAAACTATTTAAAGTGCAATTCTCTTAATTCCTATAAAAAATACGTATAATTTTCCTATAAAAATACGCATATACGTCCTATGAAAAGTACTCATAATAAGTAGTAGAGTTTCATAATGAACATGCTAAATAGTGAATGTGCTTTTACACAGGGAAAGTAGAATTTTTTTTATAATTTACTATCTTAATTATCATTATATATATATATATATATATATATATATATATAACATCAAAAATCCCATAACTCTTTTAAATTCTAATTTATTCTATATTCCCTGCGGCGTTCGAGCTAATTTCGCTTTTGATTCAATTTCGCTTTTGATTCTAAGTTCTAATAGCCCTCGGGCGAGAAATATTAAATACCGGCCTATTACTCGAAAACTGAACATGCGTAGCGTGGGGTGTAAATTTAACTACTTAAGCGCATTAGTCACTCCTTTTCCTAACTTTTAACCAATTAACCTCTACTGCGATCACATGGCGAGATAAGTCTATTTAAGACCTGGCATCATGTAGGTGTAAGGTTTTTTTCATTTGTATGTTGCCCCGAGATGTTGTATTTCCGTGCATCTTAAAAATAAAATGTAGTTCGAGAAACTTGTGGTGTGATGTGTGTGTCCGAGGTTTGAGAAGATTGAGGGGCCAGTTCTTTATAACTACTTTCGAGATGCTGAAAAACGGCACCGGCCAACGACATTGTATGCGAGAACTGATTTTGAACTGTTATGACGCACGGCCGGGTGGCATTATTAACTGTTTCGCCATTCCTTATCCCCGCGTCCGTGTCATATCACAAAAGTTGGTAGGAAAAACCTCGCCTCGGACACATGAACGACTGAGCCGCTGTCAGTCACTTCTAACAGAAACAAATGCCCCGACCTTCCCATGTGAGATTAACGAGTAACTTTCAACTTGGATGGATTAATTTTCCCGATCGAACAACTGTTGTGAACTATGTTGCGCGGAGAAAATCCCATGCATTTTCATCATATACAGACGCCAGTGATTTTTTCAAAGTCGGACTTAATGCGAACTGGTCGATGAAAACATACGCGCTGATGTTTGCAGTTTCGAAATACTACAGTTTGTGTTTGGAGGATTCCAGCATGACTTGTTTCACTGTGAGCTGTAATAATCGTCTTGAACATTATGGATAACTTTTGTTTTGGAGATGTTCTACGCCTAATTGCGAGTGATTTTATTTAAGCTTCATAACTACAATGACAGGTTCCGATTTCATTTCATTGAGATTTCAATGGCATAAGTGTTGCTGTGTGCGGTGGAAGAACTATATTAATTCAACACCTCCCGTACACTACCGGAGGAAGTGCTCAAAAAATATCAAAGACTTGAGTATGATAAATCAAACGATCATGAGATCGAAATTAGGAAATTGTCCTGTTCCCGAGAACTTCAGGAATAATCTGTTGGATACAACGTGCGAAGTTTTGAATGTAATATTTGACTGGAATTTCACTTTTATGAGAGACTTTCATCTAGTGTCATCACCAATCGGAATACTGTGTTCCAGAACTATTTCGAAACAAAAACTGTCACCTTGGGACTAACTAAGCCAAGGACTTCACCAAAATAAGTTCAGAACAGAGCTGCAGATGTTAAAAATATGAAAATGTGTATAATTTGAAAATAATAATAATGATAATGGTAAAGATTGTGAGTAACCACGTCAAATGGTAAGCTAAAATTTACGAATTATTTTTTGAGGGGGAAAAGTTTTTTAATATTAATAGATATTGATAAAAATTTATTATAAATGTGTTTCAGTGAAAGTATTTTCAAGTTATTGATTTAGTTAAGTAACTATGATAAAACTAAAACGAAAGTGAAGAAAATCAATGGCTTATAATGTGTATTGTAGTTTTTGATTTTATAAAATGTTTTATTTTTTGATTTGCATTTGGATAGAATTTTAAGTGTATATTTTTTCATATTATAAAAGTAAAGTCTTACGTAATTTCTTGAAAACTTTTAATGGGAAAGGTAATGCTTAGGGCTGGTTATACCCTAAATGGATGTGTCAGATTTAATGAAATAGAAGATTTGTTTTGGAAATATAAGAATTTGAAATAATGAATAAAAATAAACTGACTCATTTTCATTTTAGTTTGTGAACAGAGAAATTAAATAATTCATGTTCTTAGTAAATTCATTTGACTATTGAACTGAATTCAGTAATATGAATGTTTTGTTTTTATTTTGGATTGCACTAAAGAGATTGGAGACTTTTTTTTCATGAAATTCTAGATTAATTATGATTATTTTACGATGAAACGATTAAATCAGTGATGAACATTTCTTTATATTATGGGTTTTCTTGAGTTATGAAGTATATGTTTGATTTAGATTATAAGAGATTTGAATTTAAAGAAATTTTTGAGACTTGATAAATTTATTTGATAAATTTATTATAAGTGTGTGTTTTTTGTGTAATTTTTATAATATTTCTATGTTCTTTTTCTAATAATGAATATTTTAGTGATTTAAGAAAATTAATAATCCTTGGTTACGTTAAATTGAAATGTTAAATGAGTGTAGTAATTCTATAAGTATCTGTTTTCGCACCCAGTTCAAAATCGTCACGGAGAAAAAAAAAAAAAAAAAAAACGCAAATCATTTCCGCTTTCGAGCGCCGTTGTTACATTTTGAAGGTCGCCTTTGCAGTTTTCAAGTTAAGCTTTATTAATCTAAACAGCTGATGCGAGTCTTGTTTTGATTTTAAAAATATCTGTATGAATAACTTTGTAATTATTTCAGACATCAGAAAGATTTTAGAATTTATATATTTTGATTATTATTGACATATCACATTTGAATTTGGGCCTCTTGAGTATATTTTTACGAATTTAAGTAAAAGAGATTCCCGGAGGTTAAAGTCGAAATACAAGGCGTAATTTCAGTTTTAAGATAAATGGAACGTCCTTATAACGAGACTCAGGGTGCCAAAAAACCACAGTTGGAGAATTGAAAACCATTGTATGTTGTATTTGGTTCATCCGCCCAGGCAAATTCTCGAAATAGAGATAATGAGGGATATGTTTGTGAAAATATTAGAGGGAAATGATGATTATGCGGAAAATATTTAGCGATGATTCATAACAAAATGTTATATATAAAAAAATTGATAAAAGAAATTTGATTAATTGTGGTTTCATACTTTCAAAACCAAAGTATTTTATTATTGAGTATTTAATAATTTCATATGTTGCGTATTTTTGATTCTATTGAATAAGGTAATATAAAATTTGTGATGTGTTTATAATGTGGCAGTGTAATGCTTGCAAATTAAGATATTATAATGCAACAGATAAATTAAAATTATACCACGAATAATGACAATAAATAGATCCAGTTTTCTTTTTGTTTGATGCTTAACATCATTATGTTTTTTTAATTGATATAAGTAATTATGTGTTGTCCTACTAAAAAAAAAACTGTCATACTTAAACTTTCTTCTTAAGAATACTATTATATGTAAATTTTTTTTGGATCTGAAATCAAACCCTGACTATGACATTTCTACTTCTTTTATCTTTCAGTAAATTTTCTCTCCCTTGAATAATCCTTCCAATCACCCACTCTACAAGCGCGTTGGAAGTCATCCCATCTGTTTAGGATCTTTTTAATTTTTTTTATTGTTTGTTTCACTTCATCTATTCAGTCACTTAAAGTGCTGAAAAATAAATACTAGAGTAATGACTAAAACAGGCCTGGTGATGGCCACTCCTTTGTTCTCCCAATTCAAAATTACACTTCCACAGGTATGACATTTGCACATTTTCCTGGTTCTCCATCTTTGTACTATGTAAGATGTTTTTTTGGCTGTCATATCCTGTTGGGAGATTAACGGTTTGTCCACTGTACGGCCATTCTTTTCTTCTTATTAGTCGCTGTACAATAGGGAGAAAGATACCCACTTTTTACACAAACATAAACACAACCCCTCAATCCTTAGAGGTAGAATTAAGAAAGAATTTGAAACTAAGAATTTGGGTGACACACATACAACAAGGATCCTTCAACACAAAAACTTGGATATCCACACAGACTTAAAATAAATGTGCACAAATGACTGTAGAATGAATAAGTTGAATATTAAGTAAAAATATTTTAAAAATAAGTAAATAATGTTAGAAGAAAAATGAATAGAATAAATAATGAATATTGAATAGAGATTTTTTTAATAAGTAAATTATGTTGAAACAATGAATATAATGAATATCGAAATGAGAATAAGAAGAAAAACAAAGATATATGACTAAATAAAATGATTAAGAAATTGATATATTGAAAACTTTTAAGGTGATTGAGTTCTTTTTTTTTGAATAATGTAAAAATGTTCTGTAATTATTATATACAATTTATATATTAGAAATGTGATTTTTATTATAAGTGTGATTTTTATTATGTAGCTACATACAAGATACTATTTTTTTATTATATACAAGTCAATACATTGTGATATTTTTGTGTATTCTATATAACACAGCACCTAAGAGACTGTGGTACGAATATTACTTTCCTCAAATATAATATGCGGAATCTGTCAAGGACTATGACTGGACAAATATAATAATGGACAACAAATAAATAAAAAAAAAACAATTTTTTTTGGACTCACTCTATGGAGGTGAATTTAAACGAGGAAAGTAGAAGTGTTTAAAAATTTCTATTGTTATCAAGTTCTACTTTTATTACTTAATTTTTTTTTTGTTTTTGATATTCTTATTGTTGCAATTTATTATTTGTGCTGAGATTTTTGTTGTGTGGAGGTCGATAAATAGATCCAGTAAACAGATGGGATGACTTCCAACGCGCTTGTAGAGTGGGTGATTGGAAGGATTATTCAAGGGAGAGAAAATTTACTGAATGATAAAAGAAGTAGAAATGTCATAGTCAGGGTTTGATTTCAGATCCAAAAAAAATTCACATATAATAGTATTCTTAAGAAGAAAGTTTAAGTTTATTTCGTCCAATACTCAACAGTCTTTTCAGTTGATGATTATGTTGAATTTTAAAATTTAATTTTCTTTGTATTTCTTAAAGTGATTTTTCTTATGTTTTCAGTAAAGTTGCTAATGATGTACTGTCATCTCGTCACATGATCTTTAAATTTTTTTTTTTAATTTACCTATTACTCATAATTTCTTAACATAAGCTTATCCAAATTTTTCTAACGCCCATTTTTCCTCACTCATCTGGGTGAATCTGCCCTTCAATGCAGGTTTTGTTGGTCAGCCCCTTCTCGGACGGGGGGATATTCTATAACATTAAAAATCCCATAACTCTTTTAAATTCTAATTTATTTTAAATTCCCTGCGGCGTTCGAGCTAATTTCGCTTTTGATTCAATTTCGCTTTTGATTCTAAGTTCTAATAGCCCTCGGGCGAGAAATATTAAACGGTGGCCTATTACTCGAAAACTGAACATGCGTAGCGTGGGGTGTAAATTTAACTACTTTAGCGCATTAGTCACGCCTTTTCCTAACTTTTAACCAATTAACCTCTACTGAGATCACATGGTGAGATAAGTCTATTTAAGACCTGGCATCATGTAGGTGTAAGGTTTTTTCATTTGTATGTTGCCCCGAGATGTTGTATTTCCGTGCATCTTAAAAATAAAACTAGTTCATACCCGTCAAAACATGACGGCTAGATAGTAAATAAATGTACTAATACACAAATTATACTCAACACATCATTGCCAAATGTTAAAAATCATAATAATTCGCAGAAACAAATTAATGTATTTAAGCGGCCTCGTGCTTAGTGAGAATCTAAAGCCAGGTTTAAAAATGTCACTGAGCATGCGCGGAAAGCGATTTTTTAACTGTAAATTATCGTTAATTAAACAGCACGAGATAAACAATTTCCATGAGGTTTAATCTTTTATTTCACAAACATAATTATCATAAAAATAAAAATGGCAGAGGGAGATCTAGAGAGACTATCATTAAAACATGTCACTGAGCATGCACAGAAACAGCGAGTTTCTAAAGACAGATTTAAACATACCACTGAGCATGCGCAGAAATCAATTTTTAATTCTAAATTATCTCTAATTAATGAAAATTACGTTTACAAAAACCAAATTTTACAAATCTACAGATTACAATCTTTCGTTTAAGACCAAAATGAAGTAAATTGATGCAGTAGTTTTCTCTCACGGACTGCCCAAAAAGTCGGCTTAGCAACTTAAATATATAGATGTAGTTCGAGAAACTTGTGGTGTGATGTGTGTGTCCGCTGTTTGAGAAGATTGAGGGGCCAGTTCTTTATAACTACTTTCGAGATACTGAAAAACGGCACCGGCCAACGACATTGTATGCGAGAACTGATTTTGAACTTTTGTGACGCACTGCCGGGTGGCATTATTAACTGTTTCGCCATTCCTTACCCCCGCGTCCGTGTCATATCATATATATATATATATATATATATATATATATATATATATATATATATATATATATATATATATATATATATATATACACACATACAGAAACACTGAGATAGAGAAAACATGTCAATATACAGCCTAAATAAAACACCTCAGAGAAATTAAAGAAAGCAATAATCTTGAGGAAATTCGCAAATGAAGATAGTGACCGTTCTTAGCGGGGATATAGTCGATTTGTCTTTAAATTGTAAGTTCGAGGGTTTGACACCTGGGATATCCGTTTGTATTTGAAGCGAAGGAAAGTAGTTGACGCTAGAAGGAATGTCAGAGTGATTGCTTTGGTCTGTGAATCTTCCGCTTCTTTATTTGTTAGCTGGGAGTAAATCAAAGTTTGTTATCCTCATCAACAATTCCTTATCCCAATTCGTAAGATATAAATTTATTCACGACACTATTTATTTAAATAAGTAGAGTACGCGGCGAATTTCCTTAAAAGTAAATTGTGAAGCTAGTTGATTCCCTTTGTTGCTTTAATTAATGTAAAAGCCTTTGCACAATAACTTTCCTACAGTTATCCTCAAAAGTGAATTTGTATTTAGGGAGAAACGCATTAAGAAATTGACCGCATAACCAGTAGCTAAGCCGATGATCCTTTAGTATATCCAGCGGATATTATGTGCCAAATATCTGAATTCTCTTAACAATGATTCCGCAGCGGGAGCATATCTCATCCTGCAGCGAACGCCTTGCTCTTAATGAACGCACTGATCATTAAAGTACCTGAGCACACCGAGAACTTCAATTTCCCCGGGGAGTTACTCACGCAAAGTTGTTCCCTGCAAGCGGTCAGCTGGACTTTTAGGTTATGGGAACGAACTTTCCGTGTTATCGAAATTAAGGAAGTACCGGGGACGAGGTTTGAACGTTTCCTGCGTAAGTGCTTAATGCTGATTTATTTTAGGAGTTTCATATCGGCCTCAAGTTCTTAATGCAACAAGTGATGAGTTTTAAAGTATGACGAATAAGAAGATTTTGAACGGCTTTTACATTGTATCCTAATAGTATGGGTGAATTTTGAACACTTTTTGGAACATTCCTTTCCTCCAGCCTCTATGTGTTGAGGATTAAAAAATATCATTTGATAACTTAGGAAACTACATGTTCTGTTACATTTTATTTCTTTCGTTAACCATCTTCTGCTTAGAAATAATTATGATAATTAATGAAGTTATACTAATATCATTTAGTGATTTATAAGACAATTAAATTATTCTCTAATTGTAAATCCTATAATATAATTATGTGATGAATTTATTGTAAATTATATATAATTGTATAATCCTGATACGATAAGACTTCTTTACAAAATCTCATTAGTAGGTTTTAGCAACCGGTTACCAATATATTAGTTGGCAGTCCCTTAGTTTTGAAAAACCTTTATATTACCACACTTTATGTTATTGAGCAGCGATATGTACAATTAAAGTGTGAAAGTGAAACGTCGTTTAAAGAGAAATTTAAATTATAAACTTCTTCATTTATACTCATTTTGTAATGATTTTTGATCCTCTAATTTGTTTCCATATAATTCAATAACCTTGATATTTTAAAACTTCTCTACGATATCCACTTTATAGAATTTAGCAACAGGTTACTAATATGCTGGTAACCAATCATTTAACTTTAAAAAAAGATTTGTAATCACACACTGAATGTTATGGAGATATGTGGGAAAATAAACTGTGGCAGCAAAATCTCATTTTAAAAGGAAAACAATTTTTAAAAGTTTCTTTATTTATACTTCTTTCGTAAAGATATTTTCCCCTCTAAGTCGTCTTTATATAGAGATAATTTTTGGTATAAAAATACTTGAAGAACTTAAAATTTTGTTTTAAAAATTTAAAATTTGAACGTTAAAGAGTGTTTTAGTTTTTGATATAACTGCTGAACCAATTGATCTCATTGCATATTTATTTTTTTTTTTACTTTTGTGCCCAGTAAAGATTTTGAGATAATTTGTCTTCAGGATTTGTAAAAAATTTGAAAAAAAAATTTTAATCACTTTAAAGGACAAAAAATTTGGCTGGAAAATATTTTCAAATTTTTTACCTTAAATAAAAATTTTTGGAGGCCGTTTAAGAAAATAGATTAAAATATCTTAGCGATACCTTAGAGTGAATTTCAGATAAATCCTTTTAAAAAGGGCAAAATACATTATATGAAGAGACTTAAGTACAGATTTGTATCTAAGTACGCGTAGACAGTACAGCAGAAAAGTATATCTGGAGTGTAGTCATCGGAGAAACACAGTTATTGACATGAGTTATTTGATTCAAGAAACTCCACACTACGTTTTAAACCAATAAATAAGTGTGCTTTTTTTGAGAATTTTCTGTCCCGGTACCTCTTAAAGCAAAACTTATTTTACACAGCTCTCAACTTTTAGGGGACGAAATATTTCTGAAACCATTAATAAAACCGGGGTATCAGAAAAAAGCGTGGGCGTTAATATACAATAATAACGTAAATATAGTACCGGTTTCTGACCGAGTTCGATAGCGAGAGAGAACAACAGAATTGAAACTTTTGGGCAAGTTGTTCAGCAGAATATTATTTCTGTATGAATATATGAACAATGCCTGGTGGCTTTGGGAATGGAAGTATGTACACAAACAGCTTTTAAGCTTTATTTGCGAATT
Organism: Dolomedes plantarius; assembly: GCA_907164885.2. Lineage (NCBI taxonomy): Eukaryota > Metazoa > Arthropoda > Arachnida > Araneae > Dolomedidae > Dolomedes > Dolomedes plantarius. The sequence continues at coordinate 69,826,587 of OU015501.1, forward strand.
CAGTTGTAGAAAATCAAATACTGACGCATTGTTGGAATTGTATTTGAAATAGAAATTAGCTCATGCTTATATAACATCATAATATATTTGTTTTACTGTAACAAATTTTCCAGAGTTCTAGTTTTTAGAGTGTGATTGAAGAGAAGCATTGTAAAAATGAAGTTTGAAAATTTTGTCAGCTTTTTAATGCTTTCCTATTAATTTTAAAAGCAATTTTACAATCGAGCATATTGAATGATATCTTTTGTTTGGTAATTTTCTGAAATTCATGGGAAATGACTATGAGAAGAATTAAAGTCAGTCCCTCTATGAGGTCAGAGAGGTTGGGAGAGGATACGATTCTTCCAGATGTCACTCCTGGGGGTGCTCGATCAAAATTGAGGTGGCACCTGGCTAAAATGGTCTCCGACCCTTGTGGTGTCATATAAACCGGAGCCGCACCCCTCAGCCTGCTAGCCTATATAGACCTGGTTTGGAATTCTTCCGGTTAGAAACAACAACAACAGAATAGATGTCAAATGAGAGCTGGATTTTTTCGGTATGATTGCATCCTTGGAATTTTTTTTGTTTTGTTTTCAATGCTCACGTAAAAGAACTATCAAGTTACAAGGTTAGTGAAATATGTGATAAAATTCGACATATCTTTCAGTCAACGGAAGTTTAATATTATAAACTGGTTAACTTATCATTTATTTTGTTTTCTTCAAGCTCATGTAAACATGAGTATAATTGTCAGTGTCATTAAAAAAGTAATTTTAAAAATTAAGAAGTTTTCAGAAGTTCGATAGTTATGGAGGTATTGAATTGTAATATAAAAACCATATCTGCAATATAAACAGATGTGATCAAACTAGAAAAAAATGCGTAGATGTTCCAAAAATGGTTGTTGGTAGTTCAAATGATCAAAGCGTAAGTAAATGTAAAAGAATAAAAAATAATGGTATTAGAAAATCCCTTAGATTTTCAATAGAAATAACTGTAATAAAAGCTGGGAGATCACTTACAAAATAAGCCAATTTTTACTGCCTTGGCTTACTGTGTATGCGTTCTTCCGTTCTGCTCCTGAGGAAAAACTGAATTGTTGTGTAAAATTCAAGAACTAATTTGTTGTTATAACAGTCAATTTTTTCAGGTTTTTTGAATATGAGACTTATTTCACCATTTTAAGTGCAATATTTCTTAGTATAAATCATATTTTTTGACAAATTTGTTTGTGATATATATTTTAAGGTTCCTAATGTAATGCTCGTGTTTAGTGAGTTTACCAACCATGTCTAGTGTGTCAATGGGCTTAAGAGCTAATGCGCTAACTAGACTAGTTCGGTGCCAAAATGTGGGTGACGGGTGTAAAGCTAGGAGAGGAATAGAATTTATAGAATTCCGATCGTGAACAATCTAGTGGATTTTGTATCTATAAAGAATGGGAGAGTTAAGCATAATTTTTACGGTTCAAATAAATTGAAACTTTTTGTATCAAGGTAACTTCATAATAATTTAGTTAATTTTGTAAACTTTTAGTTTATTTTCAGTTCGGCAGGCACTTGTCTCTGTTGTAGGTACTTCTCTGACACTGGCCTACGAAGACCAGCGAAGTTTTGCTGGCTACTTTATTATGGGAGCACCATTTAGGTGAGCCAGAATTACTCCCGATGGAGACGACACGAAATGACCAAGCCTTACTCGGGATTTGAACCCAAGGCGTGGCACCTCAGAACGCTAACCAATATACATACTCGTACTATGTGGGGGGCTCATTTTGCAAGATGTTTCCATCGATCATATCAGCGACAGTCTGTTTAGGAATATGTATAGTTTCAAATAATAGAAATTTTTATAACATTTAAATAATATAAATTTTAAAAGTATTAATTTAAATAGTACAAATTTTTAAATTATAACAAGCTGTTTTAAATCCAGAAAAAATTTTCTCGTCAATAAAGAAGGCCATAATTAGATTGACATATAGGATTCTATAAGAAAGCACTTTTTGGCATATAATCTAGTGATTGTTAGACAGAAATTTTCGTTTATGTTATTTATTTATGTTATAAAAAAATGGGATTTTTTGATAACAATAAATGTAACGAGATCTAGTTGATTTCTTCTACATTTTGAAAACTGTAGGATTACTGATTTACTTTTGTCTCCATGTCAGTTTGTATTAATTCTTCAACCCGAGTAAAGTAATTTTAGTTCTTCTTCTTCTTTTGTAACTGATAGAGCATAAATAACTGTATAGGAAATTTGAAGTAAATTAATCGAGGTATTGTTTCAAAGATATACTTTTTTACACATAAGGCGCTCGTAACTTCTGCGCAGCTTTCAATAAAAGCTTAATCATGAAGTAATGTGACAGAGTATAAAATTAATTTTATTCTTATAAGAAATATTAAAATAAAAGGCAGTTTGATTTTTATAAAATTATAAAGAGATTGCCTATATAAAGCAATATTTATTATGTACGTAACATTATCTTTTTTTAGGTTAAGATTGTGCAAATGTCTTTATGATAGAAAAAATCCACATTCTTCGAATGGAATAAAATCCCATTGTTTTTAAAAGATGGAACTCTCATATACCTTTAAATTATATATAGCTGAATATATAATCTGTGTGAGGCATGTTCTTTTTGTATAAAAAATTCTTAACAGTTCTTAAAGATTTGAACTTTATAATCAAATAGTTTTCAACTGTATATTATCAATGATATATTTACTTATATTGACAATTAACAGATTTGATTGTAATCTTCCAAAACTATGGAGATTTCCGTTTATACCACGTGGCAAAAACTAAAACCTAGACATACCTGTAATTATTTTTTAGGCATGGAATTTGATATCTTTTTTGTCACACTTACCTACTGTAAATGAATAAATTCAATTCATATGACCATAGTCTCACTCTTTACTTTTCACTATAACAATCATTTATGTGACAAGAGAGTAAAATAGTCTTTGTAAAAACTTATATAAATAGCTGTAAAAGTAAAGGAAGATTTATAGCAGCAGTCCAATGATACAAATTTGGGAGTTGAAGGGCCACTTAAGAGCTATTAACATGTCTATTTAAAAGAAATAAATGACATGGTCTCAGAAAAGCATGTAAAAGTGCAGCTATTCTAAGTAAAAGGGCGTATGTGGACTACAAAGATAAAAATCAATCTTCCAGTAGTAGAGTAGTCATGGAGTCGCAATGGAAGAAGGTAAAAGTGCGTGTCGTGTTACACATTGTAATCCTATATGTTGCATTAAATGGACTTATCGTTCAGAGAAAAATGAATCCTAAAAATCAAGGGGTTTTACAGAAAAAAATAAATGCTAAAATTTTAATGTAGGTCTCCTTAGTTGTATATACATAAAAGAAAAAATATATGGAATTTAAAAATATACTTCAGTAACAGATGAGGTAAAAAAAAATCCGATCAATGGGAAATTTTTTTTTTTCTTGGCAAACAATTTTTTTTATTTATTTTTACCTTTTAAAATATAATTCTTCTAAGAAGATAGATAAAATATGCATTAAGCTTTAATGGGAAAGATAAAAATAAATTGAACAAATAACTCGCTTATTATATATTAATAACAAATTATCGTTATTATTTAAACTTACAAACTGGTTTCAAGTTTTATAACGTTTTATCTTATATTACAGTTTTACGAAATTTTCGGAAAATTTTAAAAACAAGTTGGACAGCGAGGCAAACAAACCTAATACATCCTGTTTTCGATAATACCATTTATCACCAACAAGCCATGCTATGAAAAAAAATTAGTAACAAAACTTACATGTATTTCTTTTCTTCATACTCGTAGAAGCTCTTGAAACACTTTTGTTACAGAAAAGTTTAAAATGATATGTTCATTGAATATTGATAAATTAATTGGGTTCGTCATGAAAAACTTTGCCCGACAGTGTCCTTTACTGTAAACTAAAAAGTCGTAAGAGGCATATCCTTAGTTTGCAATAATAATATATTTGTTTAATATATTAATAATAAATGCAATAATGCAATAATAATAAATTTCGATATCTCGAAGAACATATCCCTGTAGTGTATTTCGAGGAACCTACTCTCAAACAAGGGAAATAATTTTGATATTCATAATAAATATTTTCTAATTTAGGACATCCGTTATGTTAAAGATAAAAGGTACTTAAATTCCCAATTATCTAAAGATGGGCATTTCAGGACAGCAACCATTCGTCTGGCCAGAGAATTAGATGTGATTTCCTTACGGCGTGTATTACAAATAATAGTGTATTTCCAATTGTAAATGCATTTATGATTTGCCCGCTAGGAGATGCGTTTAAGGCTTCCGGGTAAAGAAAGGCTTCACCTCTTGTCCCAAAACTAGTTGAACCCGATAACACCGATTTAAGAGGCTTTTAATATAAACTAGCATTACATTCAATTATCTCTGTGGTCGCATTAAATATGTGGGGATTATTAAACTTTTGAAACGGTCTGCAAACACAACTCGCGGTTTTAAGATGAACACCATGGGAAATCATTCTTGAAGAAATAAAAGTTATAAATTTGTCAGAATGAAGAGCAGAGACTGCTATTTCTACACAGTATCCTGATCAAAATCTCATCCACTGGTTCACATATTATGCGACAAGCATAGTCTCTTCATGAAATTCCGGCTCAGCGACTGGTATTGCATGGTTTCTAAAGACTGTATCAAACTTCTACTTTGTTGCTTTTTCCGCACGTGGACAGGAGGGGTAAAAGACTTAGTAAACATTTTACAGAGTTGCGATAATGTAGAAGACTTAAACAGATTAGTCACAAATAATTAAGGCAATAACTCCCGCCTTCATAAATGCTATTGTATTTTATTTACTTAGCATCTCATAATAACAACAACAAAAGTATGTTTTTTTATAATAAACAAGGATTTAGTTCAATTAAGAAGAAGTAATGAAATGGTAGTATTCAGTTTATGTTATTTTAATAGTAACATTTAAGGGTTAATACAGCAATTTTTAGACTAATTGTATATGAGGCTACTTTTATGAAATAGTCTGTTAAATTTCGGGCTTTATTTAAATTATTCCTCTTTAACAACGTAAAGATATTTAGATACAGTATAACAGTAAGACTTCCATTGTAGTAATTCATTGTCGTGTTTCAGATAAAAGCAGGGCGATATATCTCTTACAAGGTTGAAGTCGAATAACATGTTACAATAACGGTAGTAGATTGGGCTTTATTAGTATAATCTATGTTGTTTTCAAATGAACAGGAAGAGTTAAAATTTCCTTAAATGTATTCATAAGTATCTGAAATACCTCTCACAAAAAACCATCACTGTAGAAAGTTTTTGTAAATTTCACCTGCTATGTGTTGGTAAATAAGGAAGTCGGGAAAAAAGCTTTTGAATTGCTGCTGTTTTGTTTTAAGTGGTACATTTGTTACTAGTTAAGAACTAAAATTGCAATTTCAAAGCTATTTTAATTATGGGGGTAAGAAAAAATAGTATGGTTTCGAATTTAGCATTTGTAATCCATTTTATATTATCGATTATAATCTGAATTTATTTAACAGGCCATAGAAATAATTGTTTCAATAGTTTAACGCTGTTCAGAAATTTTATTTTCGAAGTTTGAAGGACATATAAGTTAACTTCAAATTTAATCTAGGCATGCGGAGGGTAGGAGTTTTGCAGAAATTGGATGACGTATTTGAAGTCAGAGAAAATCTGGATCAAATTTTATGATCAACAACTATAGTGAACATGAAAAATAAAAATTCGGATTGAAGCAAAATTTGACACTCCAGAGAAAACATTCAATTTTCAGGCTTACAGAGAGAAAAAAGCTTCCAGCATGAAGACCTCATCGGGGGATTTTAATAGTACTGAAACGTGAACTAGGCAAAAAAGAAAATGAGCCTAGCTTAACAGCACACCATTACAATGGCAAAAATGTGCTACAGGAATGGAAAAATTTTAAAAGCAGTTTAAAATAAATCAATGGCAGTGGTAATTTTTTCTCATTATCTAACTTAGCTGAAAAATTTCTGGATTCTAACTTACTCGAACTTATTTTGCACGTAATAGTTTACTGTTTGTGATCAATGATCTGCTTTGAAATCCTTCTAGTTATTTCTCTTATTTCCGTCTTAGTGACGTTTATAAAAAAAAACTTTGCCATAAGAGAGAACTTTTTATCTCTGACTATTCTTTTAAATTTTAAAAATCTTCCATCGTCCTTCCTAAGTAATATCTCTCAGTCTTTCTTTAGATATTTATATATTCACACTTACGTACTTTACATAAATATTGTAATCTTTGTCCGTATGCTACTTTTATATGAAGTTTCTTTTCCATTTGATGATAAAATGTTAATTTATATGTATACAGAGTAATTTTTAAGACAGTATTTTATACTTTTATATTTTCAAAGTCTTATAAAAATTCCCTCCCAATATGAGAATTGAACCAAACATGTTTCAATTTCTTACCACCGAGAAAAATATTTTATCAAAGGCGGATTATGAAACAGTTTCTGCAATATTTGCTTTTGGGATTTCAAAATTAAAAGAACATATTTTTTATCATATGGTATTGAAAGTCTTGTATTCTTCAGGAAATATTATCTATAATTCTTTTGATAAAAGGAAGAAAATAAATATTCTATTGGTGTATATTCTTATGTACATTTGTGAACGGATACCAAAGGAAAGAAAAATGACTGGTAAGTACCTGTATTTAAAGGAAATGAAAAACTGTGATAAGCATTTGGAAACATGGTTGCTTTAGATTCCAGCTTATGTTATGGAGATACTTTGAATCTCTTAGAGAAAGCGAAAGAAATGAAAATCCTCCGGGGAAGAAGTGCGGTTTGAATGCAATTTTTAATTCTAATATGTCAGGTTAAGGAAAAATTAGCTACAGTACAGTAATGCATAAAATCAGGGCCTGATTATTAACGCTGGGCCCCCTGGGCAGATGCTATTTGGGCCCCCCCCCCTTACGGACATTTATAAAAATACATACTATTAGAAGTACTACAGAGGCTGTTCACACATTTTTTAGACGATGTATATTGTATTCACAAAACTAAATTACATAAAATTCTTGTGTTTTAAATGTTCTATTTGACATCCCTTATTCTGAACTATCGTTCGACACCGCAATTTCCAGGATAATAATGCCTTTTGAAGTGTCAGAAGAGGTAATCTATCCCATTCCTCCTGAACAGCTTTCCAGAGTCCTGTAAGGGTTTTGGGACGACGTTTGGATAGTGCAGATTTTAAAAGTCCAAAAGCACAAAAATCCATAGGTGATACATCGGGAGATTTAGTAGGGATATCAGTGAAGGGTATGGCCTTGATACCAGTTTTTTGTTCCATTTCTTTTAGGAAATTTACAGTGGATTTTGATGTGTGACTGCTAGCTTTGTCCTGATGGAGTCTCACAGATTGATGGCACTGTGGGTAAAGCGATGGTATTTCATTCAGAAAAATTGGCGATAAAATATGTTCCTGATAGTATTTGGAGTTAATCTTGATATTTTTTCCACTCTCTTTATTTTTAACTTGCCATTATAAGAAAAACCAGCAACAATCATGAATCCCTTAGAAAAACTTTTCTTTCGATTCTTTGAACCATGTACTTAAATTTTTTTCTCCTCTTTTATGATAATAAATGGCTCTTTTTTTGTTGCAATCATTTAAATACACCCATGATTCATCTATTGTGACAATTGTTTTCCATTTTTCTTTGGATAAGTGTTTCTCATATAGAATTCTGCAGCGTGTCCTGCGTTCAGCGATATGATTTGGAAGAAGACGATGCACATTGCGGTTTTTCGCTTTCTTAAGATTTAAATCAAAGTTTATCATTTTGTTTACAGTGGACACCGAACATTTTAATGATTTTGCAACTGTCCTTTGACTAGGGGGATTTTCTTTTAACATTAAACAACGTACCTTTGAAATAGTCGAAGATGTCCGTTTTTTCCTTGGATACTTGTTTGGAATTTTTGTTCCACTTGAGGCTCCAATTTGACGTTTTTTTCCTTTCTTGTTGACGATATTACCTATCGACGCTTTAGATATCACAAAACCATGACTCTCAAATCGTTTTTGGATAACGGAGTATGCATATTTCTCTTCGGAAAGAGCATAAATGTAGCCTTCGAACCACTGCTTTGTTAAAAACGCCATTTGAATAAAAACAAATCTTTCAAGCCGCAGACGATAATTTTGACTTTGAAAACATAGTACAATTGCAATTATTTCTTTTGCAGCAAACGATTTTTTATTACCGCTTGCCAAAATAGTCTAAAAAATGCGAGAACAGCCTCTGTAGGTGCATACATCAAGGAGGTTTTGGGGCCCCCTAGCATCAGGGGGCCCTGGGCAAAGTCCCGATTTGCCCATGCGATAAAAAGGCCCTGCATAAAATGTGTTGCCTGATTGAACTGAGTACCTCACAATAATCATTATCTGTCACAGTATATAAAGACGAAAGCATTTTCCATTGTTTCACTCTTTCTTTAATCATATTAAGTGGATATATTTTACGCTGAGATTGCGTCTAAATCTAAATGCATAGCGGAACATTTTTATTGTTGGTAAAAGTTTGAAATTTGAAATTTTCTGCTTTCAGCTTTAGTCATTTAGAACCGAATTATCAAATTATAGGCAAATGTATCAATGCTTTCTTTAACCCCTTCTTTCTCGCACCTGTTAAAATTACGGGGTGAGGTTTCGTCTTCTATTCCTCGTGCCCGTGATATTTCCGAGCTGGAGAGTTTAAAAGTAACGCACCAAAATATTAAAAGAATCCATTTCATTAATCCTGAAAATTTTTTAATTCTTATATTGCATACCAGATGGCAGCACCAGACTATTTATAATGTAATTGGGGATGGGTTTTTTTTAAAACTAGATGTGGCAGATCAAGGAATAAATGGAATCCTCCGGAAAAAAGAGGCACTTTTATTACCATTTTTCTGAAAATTATGCGATCGTTACGGGGTTAAGCGAGTATTAATTACCATATTAAGCGAAATAAAATTTTTGAATGTTTATTTGATTTTCTTTCCCTGGCACTGATTTTCTTCTTCAATAAACCTACCAGCTGATGGTCGAAAGGCTAGGGTGCTGATATTCTCTCCCGAGCTTGTGGATTTGATTCCTCCGTTGGCAGGGATGTATGTAACGAATCGGAATCATTAACCTGCAGCTCCCGATCTAGTTAGCCCTTGTGTAGCAAAATTCAACGGTAACCGTCTGAACGAGGCATGTCAAACCCACGGCCGGCGGGCCGAATACGGCCCTTAACAATTATTTTTGCGGCCCAGGCCCAAACAATATAACGGTATGTAAATATCATGTCACCATTAGGGTTTTCGATTTTGAGCAACTTTTTTAAAACCCGGGTTTTGGGTTTGACGGGTTTTTTAAATTTAAAACCCGGGTTTTCCCGGGTTTACTTGGTTGGTTCCAGGGGGTCAATAACAAAGAACTAAAATAATAAATAATTTATTAGAAGCATTTAATTTATTTCAGAATTTCAAATATAAAAAATAACAGAAAATAAATTTAATGTTAATAAACATATACATATATGTATAATATAAATAGAAATGGTACAAATATCTCATTTTTTATAAAACTGATTTACAACCATAATTGAACTCAACGTATCATCATTGAGTCGGCTTCTGAGTCTATTAGCAAAGAGACCCATTACAGAAAATGCTCATTCTGCTTCCACCGAAGTTGGTCGAATTGTTTTTAAAGACTTGAAAAGTTTATCCAGTATTTAAGGTCGGCTTTTTGTTGCCCGAAACAACTCAATTTCTTTTCTTATGATATATGAACCAGATTTTGATTTTTTATGATTTTCCTTATTATCATTCTCCTGCAAAAACATACTATGCTCATCAGATAGAGACATTTGTTAAGTACAAGCACCAATACTAGTAGCATCATCTTCAATTCCATCTTTAACTCCCACCTCAACTGCTACTTCTGGTTCACACTCTGACCCATTATCATTTACGTTGAATAATCGTTTTATTGAGATTGTTGCCAGATCAAATATTTTGTTCTTAAAAAATTTACTACCAAACTCTTCATATGATTGGCCTTGGTTCCAAATTAAGGAATATATTGGTATTCTACTGTATTAGATAAATAACGAATTCCCCGGATTTACATTAAAAATTCCCCGGGTTTCGGGTTCATAAAATCTTTGAAAATCCCGGGTTTTCGGGTTCGGGGAAACCCGGTTCAAAATCCCTAGTCACCATATGCACCGTACGCCCAGGCGCACTATTCCCCCCCCCCCCCCGTCCCCTAACAGTGAGTATTTTAGCAGCCGATTATAATATGCTCAACAAGTAGTCTGGCCACTAAGTAATTTTCTGAGAAGTGATTTGTTGTGTGGGTGTAAAACAGGTTATATTTTGCTTTTGGCTAACACTTCTTAATCTGTGCAATTATTCAATGTGTGGTAAGTTAATGTTCAAGAAAAAAAAAAGTGTCACTAAGAAAACATTGATATTATTGTTGTTCTTGATTTTTTTGTACTATATATTTCGAAATAACGTAAGTTTCTACGAAAATTGATTTTGACATGTTTCTTATTTTTGCGACCACTTAAACTGAAACCTTGTTCATTTGGCCCATGTCAGTCTTTTGTTTGACACGCTTGGTCTAATCCAACCAACCAAACTTATTGAACCAAATAATTTGGATAATTTAATATTATGGTAGAATAACCTGAAAGAACATTTTCCATACTGTTTTTTTTTTGTCACAGGAAAATTCTGCTGCTGTATTAATTGTAGTTCTTCCAGTGTTCTGTAGAGAAGAATTTATTACCACTTTGGTAATTTACTCCTGAGTAACATACCAAATTAAATACTATTTCATAAAACATATGAATTTTTCATAGGTTTTTTTAAAATTTTTGACTTACTTTTCTTCTTTATGAGTTTATATGAACAGTGTATCATCGCCCCTCATTCTGAAAGTCAATCTTCTGTTACGAATGCATATCCGTAGAAGGGCATATATCTTTAAAGAAACTTACACTAGCTCTAAAGGCTGTCTTTTGATGAAGCCCCCTATTCAGATATCATATTCAACTGTTGGTATATCAGTGAACTACAAACAATATGTTTACCGTTCAAAATACCAGTAAGAAGAGAAAATGTCTTCCAGATTTCAAATGACAATTTTTTTTTATCATACAAACTTAAGTAAAGCAAGAGATATGGCTGTAATTACGCAAATATTACGATTAAAATCACAATAACTCTACCATACATTTGCCTTAAAGGAACTAAGCTGTCTTTGGAATCGAGCAGTAATCTTGAGTGCAGCGCTGAGCTTAAAACCGATCTTGGGCCGTGCTATGATCTTCCTTAATAAGCCATATATTCTACATATGATTAAGAGTGTTTGAACTAATCGATATGAACTTTTTTAACATTAGAAATATGTTACGCCTCAATAACGTCGAAGTTTCTGTCTCGGCTTATCAATGACACTTTTACCTTAAAAATATTGGCCTACTAGAAAACTGCTCCCATACTTCCTGATTTGTGGTCAGAAGAACATTCACGAGAGGTCAGGGAAAATTTCTTAAACCCTCCCTCAGCTTCAAGATGAATGCCCATTGAAGGCTTAAAAATATTTTCTGTTTTAATATAAAATTGTTTAGGCGCAACTGCAAAAGGAATTTAATACTTTTAGGCACACACACACACATATATCTATCTATATCTATCTATCCATCTATATATATATATATATATATATATATATATATATATACAGTCGAACCCCGTTATAACTAACTTCAAGGAACCAAAGGTTTTGTTCGCTATATCCGATGGTTCACGATATCCGAACCATTAAGGAAAATGTTAGATTTCTCAAAATGTATAACTAATTAATTGTTATGTGTATTCAATAATGATGTATTGAAAACATGATTAAAACTACTAAAAATGATCATTAATGATTCACTGTTTTCATGCAGAAATAATGGATTATCTTCTGCTAACGTGATGCCGATTTCAAAAACATTTTATAAATTTCTTTATCCAATACATCGAGTGAGTCCAACACTCTTTCTTCCACTGTTTGTGTAGACAAAAACTTATTATTAACACGCATCGCTGCTGTAGCATCTCAGATGGTGGAGATTTCGTCATTTATGTGTTCCTCTTCATCAGCATCAAATGCAGAATCTTTGATTTCAGAATGATTCATTGTAATTTCTTCCCCAATATCTTCATCAGTCGGATTTTCACATGTACTAACTTCATCATCACATGTTTCGAACAATTGTTACAATCTGAGAATGATGAAATTTTGTGCTTTTCTATCCACATCGCGATAGGTAAATCTTGTTCTTCAACATTCTTTGCTTCTTCAACATTCGTTGTGTCTTCAACATTCTTAAAAAGTTTAAAAAAAAATTCAGTAGTCGACTGAAAAAAAAGGTTCGTTATAGCCGATTCTTAAGATTTCGGAGGTTCGCTATAAAAGGATAAATTAGCATTAAATACAATAGGAAAACGGCGGGACCAAAATTTTCGTTCGTTATATCCGGGAGTTTGTTATATACCGAGTTCGCTATAGCGGGGTTCGACTATATATATATATATATATATATATATATATATATATATATATATAATTTCCCTGGACAAACCCAAGGGGGTAAGCAGCTACCGGCATGTCACGTTGCTACTTTTCTGGCGACAAACGTGGTGACCATAACATTATCAAACCATCCAATAATATAATTTTAACATAAAGAGTGTTTATATTTAAGTCTAAATTTTCATGACTTGAATTTGATATTTAGTATAAGAAGATATCTTATGATACAACAAACGTGGGAGATATCATTCTAATCTGAAAATCTGTATGATAGTTATAATCTTGATTAACCATCTGTGTTTCAGTAAAACTACTAGTCGCTTACTCATCGTAATAGCAATAAAGCCGTAGGATAAAAAGTTAAATTACCAATAGGAAACCCATTATTTCAAGAAAATTGTAAGGTAAAACATTTCGCTCTTACTCTCGGGCAATGAACTAAAGTTACAACGTATCAAGGTTTGTGAAAACTCAGAGGAAGGCAGTTTTTTTACCTGTTATCGTTATAAAACTTAAGTGCCATCTCAGCGGAAGAAATTTCTTGTAAGCTAATCACAAATGCCCTGAAGTTATCACGAGCAGAAAAAAAAACTATACTTGAAGAAATACTTCAAGTATTCTGGCGCTTTGAAGTACAGACCGCTTGGTTCGAGATGCGCAAGATCAAACGACTCATTTTTTTATTATCTTGTTCAATTTTTTCCACCTAGTTTTCCTCGACAGAAAAGAAAAAATCGGATTACAATGGAACGTTAATATTTTTTTTCTATTTCTATTAATGTATCAGATTTTTTTTATGTGCATAGTATTTTAAAGAAGGGTAGGTTTGAGACATTTCTAATCAGGTTGAAAACACATCGTTGATACGTTTCCTTCGTAACTAAATTGAAATTAATTAGCACATTTGATATGCAAATTGGTTCAATGATATATGACCACTAGAGAAATGGAAGTTAATTAAACTTAAAGCAGTTCTCGTTTTTTAGTTTACTGAAATAATGAAGTAACATTTTACGTTTTAATGCGTCTTGCTTAGTCACGAACCTTTAAAATAATTTTATGCAAATAATGTTGAAATAATTTTTATAGTGTTATTATTACCGTGTATCTTTTTAGAAGTAATATTCTTATTTTGTGGTCGAGGGGAGTCACATGTAGATAGATTTTTTTATATAGATATGTACACCAAAAGACTGTTAAAATAAAAGGTACCTACTTAAGGGCTTTGAAAAGTTCGAAGCCCCTTAAAGAGAAATTTAGATAACATATACCTGAAATAATTCTCTCTCCCTTCTGACTTAAAATAATACTAACAACATGGCTGAAAATGTCTTTTCATGCAAAAGATTTTTTTGAAGAAGACTATAATCCTAAATACAGGCAACTCCGCGATGTACAGCTGCCATGTACCTTAGTTTTGCCATCGTTAACACCCTCTTACTGTGCTTAGTTAAAAAAGCCATGATGCTGGAGATAACAAAATTACGAAATGAACAAACCACGTCATAATTGAACTTGTGTCTGTCAATATTCCTTAAAATTGATTAAACTATTCCCTAAATAAAGATAGACATTTCCAGAGTACCCAGGAACCATGACCCAAAGTTTTACCTTAATTTCTTCTTCAGCACGGCGTAACTGAAAATTATGTTGAAGGCAACACAATGACGAAGGTGAAAGCGCTTTTAATTTCTACTACTGACTGACAAAATGCTTGTTTTTTTTCAGTTATCATTTAAAATTATGACACATTATGTTGTCTTTAGTTTATTTGCCGGTTATGCCATGCTAAGGAGCCTGCAATGAAGACAATTACTTTGTCAATGGTTAATGGGTGCTCTGAAGAATCCTATTTTTGCACAAGTACACTTAGTGGGATATAATTCATGTAGTTTTGACACTACACTTGTTTTGGCATATCTTCACTGTGGTCAACCACAGATTCCTTCAAGGTACACAATATCATTGGCTCTACTTTAAATGTCAATGGGAGCCTTTCTAATAATCGAACGAGTCATCAGTCCTACACCATCAGTCAGAAATACGAACAGTAGAATCAAGAACTTTATGAATAAGAGTCAGAGAACAATGGTTTGAATTTTAATAAGAAACTGAGATTCTGTAGCCGATACACATGCCGGTAGAAGCGATCAGAAATCATGACGAACCACTACTCATTAACACTACACTTATTCAATATCCATGGTTTAAGCACGACTCATAACACAAAGCCAGTTGTATCTAGATCGTTGTAAACGACAGCTATGAAATAAGTCAATCGAGGCGTTCCAGTTGTAAAGTGGGTAAGTGCCAAAATTTCCGAAGAGTATTTTTTCACTGATACAGGGTTTGTTACAAGGCTAATGCGTGGAAAAGGCGGTAAGTGCCTAGATAGTTTGGTTTTGGTTTGGTACTTATCTCCTTTTCCACGCCAATACCATTGGAACAAATCCTTATACAGAGGCTGTTCACACATTTTTTAGACGATGTATATTGTATTCACAAAACTAAATTACATAAAATTCTTCTGTTTTAAATGTTCTATTTGACATCCCTTATTCTGAACTATCTTTCGACACCGCAATTTCCAGGATAATAATGCCTTTGAAGTGTCAGAAGAGGTATCTATCCTATTCCTCCTGAACAGCTTTCCAGAGTCCTGTAAGGGTTTTGGGACGACGTTTGGATAATGCAGATTTTAAAAGTCCGAAAGCACAATAAATCCATAGGTGATACAACGGAAGATTTAGTAGGGATATCAGTGAAGGGTATGGCCTTGATATCAGTTTTTTGTTCCATTTTTTTAGGAAATACAGTGGATTTCGATATGTGACTGCTAGCTTTGTCTGATGGAGTCTCACAGATGATGGCACTGTGGGTAAAGCGATGGTATTTCATTAAGAAAAATTGGCGATAAAATATGTTCCTGATAGTATTTGGAGTTAATCTTGACATTTTTTTCCACTCTCTTTATTTTAACTTGCCATTATAAGAAAAACCAGCAACAATCATGAATCCTCAGAAAACTTCTTTCGATCTTGGAAACCATGTACTTAAATTTTTTCTCCCCTTTTATGACTAATAAATGGCTCTTTTTTGTTGCAATCATTTAAATACACCCATGATTCATCTATGTGACAATTGTTTTCCATTTTTCTTTGGATAAGTGTTTCTCATGTAGAATTCTGCAGCGTGTCCTGCGTTCAGCGATATGATTTGGAAGAAGACGATGAACATTGCGTTTTTTCGCTTTCTTAAGATTTAAATCAACGTTTTTCATTTTGTTTACAGTGGACACCGAGCCATTTTAATGATTTTGCAACTGTCCTTTGACTGGGGGATTTTTTCTTTTAACATTAAACAACGTACCTTTGCAATAGTCGAAGATGTCCGTTTTTTTCCTTGGATACTTGTTGGAATTTTTGTCCCACTTGAGGCTCCAATTTGACGTTTTTTTTTCCTTTCTTGTTGACGATATTACCTATCGACGCTTTAGATGTCACCATGTAGGGTAGTATGAGTAAACCATGACTCTCACATCGTTTTTGGATAACGGAGTATGCATATTTCTCTTCGGAAAGAGCATAAATGTAGCCTTCGAACCACTGCTTTATTAAAAACGCCATTTTGAATAAAAACAAAACTTTCAAGCCGCAGACTATAATTTTGACTTTTAAAAACATAGTACAATTGCAATTATTTCTTTTGCAGCAAAACGATTTTTTATTACCGCTTACCAAAATCGTCTAAAAAATGTGCGAGCAGCCTCTGTATATCAGTGAAAAAAAATTTTTTGGAAATTTTGGCACTTACCCACTTTCACGGGAACGCCTCAATCTTTTTTTTCATTTTTCTTCCTCACACACCAATAACGTCACAACGCAGGAAGACATCTACATTGTTTGGTTCCAACAACAATATGGATCTTTTATAGCACGGGTTTTCTCTTTGATAGCACTCAGTCGAATCTTTTGTTTTGATTTGAAAGAAATAGCGCGACATTCAACAGGACTACATGCAAGCTATGGTTAAGAATTTCTTTCTCAATGTTTTTTCCTAGTTTCAGAGGATAATTTTCCAGACCACACTCTAAAATTTCCCAGTGTGTTTTGCATGAAAACAGAAATTTTCACAACTTATTGGAACAAAACGTAAGTAATACGATTTGTTTACCCCAGTCACACATAACTGTTGCAATTTTACAAGGGTTGGGGATATAGTTTTATTACCACTTGTAAATCTCTCTTTGATGCTCGTTTGGGCATCTATATATGTTGGTAATGTGTTGATATGCATGGAACTTCTAAAACCGAATCGCAAAAAATTTTTGGGCTTACATATATCTGAAACTAAGTTGTTTAAAATTACGGCTTTCTAATTATTCGCTTGTCAAACGCTGGTGTGCTTACAAGTACTATTTTATGAGGTACATTTCCAATGAAAATAAATTTATTTCCTTCTTTCAATTTTGTATAGAATTAAAACTTATTTATCAGTTATATGAAATTAAATGTGAAGTGTGTTTCTGGCTTCAGAACTTTTTAACACGTTTCCAATAATACCAGTGCATTACTTTTATTTTAAACCCGTTAAATACTTTTAGGGTAAATTATAATGTCGCAACCAGGCATTTAACATTTACTCATTTTCAGAGTTTTGGATGTAATTATAACCACATATTTGATTATTCTTTCCGTTATGAATATTAAGGGTAAGCGAAACGTTCTGTCTGCATAAAACAGTTATAACATGGCTGCTTTACATGGTAGAAAATAAAATGTATTTAGTTTTTGTGAATTAAAGCAAAAACGTATTAACGTAACAACGTTACTAATTACCGTATCATATTCACGCATGTGTAACGTAACATGCATGTGTAACAGGCATGTGTTACACATGCGTGTTACACGCAATTAAGTCACGTTACGTTACACGTAATTACGTCACGCATGTGTAACATAAAATTATCCTTTTTCCAATTTCCAAAATTATGTTACATAAAACTGCTCGCCACATTTTGGAGGAAAGAATATATATATATATATATATATATATATATGTTAAGAATTAATTTGAAAATAATATTAATTAAGCAATTTACAGGGGGGCCTCAGAATAATCAAATTTAACATTAAAAATCATTGGCAAAACGCGGTCGGGATAAAAGGTTTTTCCCCGTTTTGGAAGATGACCTTGATTCGCGAAATTGACGTTCCATTGAGGAGTTTATTTTTAGATGTACAGGGTTTGGATCGGAAATATGCTTAGGTAAACAGAAGAAGATTCTAGAATTTTCCATGTGGTGCTTTGAGCATGCGCCATATAGGGGACGCGCTGATGAGAACACAGAATTACGCAGATTTAAATTGGGAGCGCGTTGCTTGCGGGCGTTCAGCCCAGTCGTCGCGGTAGTTGTTTGAAAATCGCGAGCGCTAAAATGTGCGCTACTTGGAACAGTGGTCGTAATCGGATGAAGAAATAAATATCGTTAAATCGAACTGATGCGTGTTCAATGAATACTGGATTTCTTCTCACTACACCACCGGATTACCATGACTGCCACAATTTAATATGGCGGGCGTAATACTACGCTCGTCAATATATATATATATATATATATATATATATATATCTATATACTATTATATATAATATATATATAATATATATATATATATATATATATATATATATATACAGTACAATCATTTATAAGAACATCCAGGGGACTTTAAAAACTGGTTCTTATAATCGATAGTTTTTATATCCGATTAGATAACTTTCAACTGCTGGAAATACCAAATTCACTGTCACATTAATTCTATTTACACCTGAAACATGACGTTCAAAAAATGAGTAAAAGGTTCAAGTTCAATAAAGGAGAAAAAACACTGCTCATTTTCATATAAGTATGGATTTTTATGAACTTTTTCAAATACATAGTTCTAAAACGTTAAAAAGAAAAGTGAATAAAATATGTAACTATTATGAAGGTACATACATAATGCAACTATTTTGTTTTTACATGTTTATTCATTTTCTGAAAAATAGTAATATTTGTTTGTTTAGGTTTTTTTTTTTGTTGTTTTGTTTTTTGTAAAAAAAAAAAATTTCGGTTATCGCGACAAGTTCATTGACAGCTTTTTTATCGCATCCTTCACAAAATCGTCATTGGAAGCTAAAAATTTATTTAAAGTATTGATGCTGAAAACATTTCTTTTAAACTCTGACAAGGAAACTCGTTCAAAAGATCTTCTGAACTGGCACTGTCGTCAATATCATCATCTCTGCCAGAAATCTCTGCATTTACGCCTGCAACCAATATCTTTATCCGTTACATTCCCATGAGTTGCAAGAGCCCAATCAATTGTCTTCATATTCCTGAAGTGAATCTCGTGCAATTGGCCAAATCTCGAACCCGGTCTTGAACCGTTTCATCTCTAGCGTCGTCAGTTTAAAAAAAGGGGAGGATTTGAACCCCAAGAAAACCAACAGGTAGGAAACAATTCGATTTTTTGATTAAATATTGAAGATTTCATGGTCTTCATAACCTTCTCTTAACGTAGTGAAAATGGTTTTTAAGCAAGTTATCAGAAACTCCTGGTGACACGGCGGCCAGTTGATGGCCGAATGGCTAGAGCGCTGGTATTCGGTTCAGGTCCTGTGGGTTCGAGTCTTCGAGTTCCACTGTTGCATGGCTGTTTTGTAGCCGTTCGGCATCGGCTTTAAACTGTAGGTCCCGGTCTAATTAGCCCTCGTGTAGCAAAAGTTGATCGTAGCGCTCCAAACCAAACCAAACCAAACCTGGTGGCACGACCTTCGATTCTCCACTGATTCTCACGAAATCTCTGGATCACGAAGTTGAACGAACGAAATAATGTTTCTAAAGAGCTTCGCAAATTCATTTGCTTCGCTTGCAAAATCGGTCGATTAGGGAAATGTTGGCACTCCTTTGGATCTTGAACCAATGCAAAAGGGCTTCTTCTATGTCAGCATGTGGACTTTTTCAAAGTTTCGTAATTTTAGTCCGCTTTTTTTAGATAAAAAATGGATAAAATGGTTGAAGAACAACGTGCTGCTGTTTCCCAATTAACATGTTCTTATAAGCGATTATTTTTCCAGAAACAATTAATTTTAAGTCACTAAAAGCGATATGTTTCTTATTAACGATGTTATTATAACCGGATTTTATATCCATCATTACACATGAGAATTGGCCGGGAACTAATTCTGTTCTTTTAAGCGATATGTTTTTATAACCGGTGTTCTTATAAACAGTTTTACTGTATATTATATATATTATATCTATATAATATATTATATATATATATATATATATATAATATATATATATGGGGGCGGGGAGTTATTCCATAAGAGTATTACTCATTCCTTAACTTAATTGCCCGACAAATTACTAATTTTTACTAACCCTTTTTAACTTATCGCAATTTTATATTGCCCTCATGCGAGGTCTGAGCTAATCATGACCCGTGACAAATAGACAGATTACAGGTTTAGACTTGGAAAGTGATTACCATATAAGGCAATATGAAGTTAGATATTTGCTGACCTATGATAACTCTAAACCACCGAAGGGTTCACTTTGGGAAATTAGAGGTATGAAGTGATGTATAATTGCGTTTTTACATTTACTTTCTTCAGACTAGAACGTGGAAATCCCTTCTTCTGGGACTACCACATTACGCTCCGGAATGAATCAATAAATGTGATTTATGTAATAAACTGTATATAGTAGTGAAGTTAACCACGACTATAATTTTATGATGGGTTTCAAGTTCTAATATTTTTAAACCGTAAAACAAACAAACCACACACACACACACACACACACACATATATATATATATATATATATATATATATATATATATATATATATATATATATATATATATAATACTTTATGAATAAAGTATCTAAGGGAAAAATAAATCATATCAAAAAGAAATTTCCTCTTCCGCTGTTATATTTGTCTCTAGAATCAGAGAGTAGCAAATAATTTAGAATACTTTTTAATGTCTGTTGCGTATTATAAAAAAACATCAACTACGTTCAGGACAGGTGTTTTAATCTTTAACTGAAAGCATTTTGGTAGGAGCCCGATGTTATATATCATTCAATTAAAGAATAAAAAAAAGTGGTCGGAATGAAGAATCATTTACTCCGTAGAGTAGCAAAAAAGTACAAAACGTACTTAACGATCTCGATCACGAAGATAAGATCATTTGGTATCATTTCCTGTCCTGTTTTTTTTCCTGAAACTCCCGGTAACAAAACGATTTCTCTATACATTGGGGTAAGGAACTTGTTTAATGCTGTTTGGATCATACGTGAGATGGTTGGCGTCTTATTCTTAGGGCAGAGATCGCATTTTTTGAATTATTTTCTTTCACACCAGGTAAACAGGTGTACGGTAGTGGAAAGGAGTTTGAAAGGAGATATTTTTTTCATAATTTCTACTTTTGTGTAATAGCAGAAAAAGCAATTATTTTGATATAAAATGATTGTTATAATCTGTATTGAATGAATATTATGCGCTATAGATTTTGGGCAGGTATTTATGATTTGAGTAATTGGGAAAACAACATAAATATTTTAATTCTGTACTTTGATAAATGCATCAAGCAAGGGATTAAAATTTTCAATCATTGATAGGAATTCATTAATTCAGACTTCTTTAGATAGTCTGAATAATGAATAGAAATTATAAAACAATGTGAGGGTAATTACAAAATAATTTGTTGATTAGGATTTTTTCCATGTTTCGAAAAAATTCATTGGGGAGACGCTTTTATTTAAGAGACTTCAGCTAAGTTTTAAATAAAAATGCCGACTAACTATATTGAAGTTTTTAAAAGAGAGAAAAGGAAGTATTTTAAAAGGAGGGTTACGTTGGTTTGGATTAACTGATTTAAATAGAGTCTTAATATTAAAGTAAAGAATTTCTTATTACATTAGTGTAGAATACACACCCACACACTATATATATGTATGTATGTAAGTATATAATATATATATATATATATAGATACTATATTAGATATATATATATCTATACAATATATATATATATATATATATATATATATATATATATATATATATATATATATCTATATATATATATAAGGCATTCCTCTGCAGGCACTGTAACGATGAAGTATGGGCATTGACGTCTGGCTGATGGCAATTGTAATCGGGTTGAGCGCATAAAAATCAATCAGGCAGTCCAGTCGATAAGTTTAACAAATTTATTAACTCTAGTACATTATTGATATTTCGTTGTTTAACATAGATAAGGCCCACAACAAAGGGCAAAGAGGAAAGTACAAAGAGGAAAGCTAATTACATTTATAATGAAGACAGGACGAGGGTGGTTTGCGTCCTCGCTCTATTCCATTTCCTAAAGCTACGTGTGTGCAGTTCGATTTTCACACTAGCAAAGATGGTCCAGACAGCTAGGCGCCACATAGGAAACGAAGACAGTTATATAAAGGAAATACAATATTAAAGGTAGAAAAGTAATGGAATATAATTAAAATTGGTTGGATGTTATATTATACTATATATATATATATATAATATATCAATATATATATATATATATATCTATTATCTTATATATATATATGTGTATAATATATACGTATATATATATGTATATATATAAATATATCTTGCGGACGAAAGGCATTACGAATAAGTGAGTATTGTTACATGTTCCGAAAGTTATCGTCTATTTCAGTTATTCTAGTACAGCAGTGTATATATATATACTATGATATATATGTGTGTGTGTGTGTGTATGCCCCGCAGCTGTGGGCCTTCATTCTGGCGTTGGGTCGATCTGCATAGACTTTTAGAACTGGTCTTTATTCTGGACACACAAATGATGACGTTTTTCAGTATGTTCAGCACCATAACAGTAATGTAAATTCGGACCTGCAAGAGTATTAGCTACGTGTACACCTTGATGGACGGATAAGGGACGCGGCGCACGGCGACAGAGCACACACAGGACAAAAGAGTGCAGAGACGAACAAAAACAGGGACCGTCACGATAAAAAAAGCTCAAAACCCTTGCTCTCGCTTATATACCCTTGCTCTCGCTTAAAGGGTTCATGACCTTCGACACTAGGGGGCTAAAAACTTCTGATTAGTTATCGGTGACCATCTGACCGCGTGCGTCAGAATGTGTATATATACATATATATATGTGTGTGTGTGTGTGCTCCTTTTGGTTTACAAACTGATGGACAAGATTTTACCAAACTAAGTAATAGTGCTACCCTCTTCATTTATCATCCTAACTTATAATTTTTTATTACATATATATTTAACTATAGTTTTATGAATTTCGAATCCACAAAAGGAAATCTTTTAAGACTATGACATACCTGGGATTTTATAAACTATATATTTACGGAGTTTCAATACATTAAATGTAAACTTTAAAATTATCTTGATACCTTAAAAATTAGTTAATAAAATTTTATAGAGCCTTTTTTTTGTCTTGTATTAGTCTCTTTTGACTAGCTTTGCAAACTGTATAACAGAATCTTCATCAATTTAGTAAGAGTAATTTCTTCAAAACGTAGAAGTTCTACCTCTTTAACCCGAATACGATTTTAATTAAAACCTAGTTTTACGCTTTTATTTTGCCGGACGAATCAGAATCTATTTGCTTCGCTTAATTCCAAACTAATGGAAATTTTATTCAGTATATTTTCGTGCGAAACTTTAATTACACAGAAATTTTCCTGAAAACATGTTCCATTAGATAAAAAATTAAATGATATTGTTGAATAATCAACGCTGCCGAGAAATAGCAAGAATTTAAATCTACCGAGTTTAATGCAAATCAATAGCTGTTAAATGAGAATAATCGTGAATATTCATAAAATATTTATCTGATGAATATAATCATCACGATGAGGCATTATATGATTAATATGTTCTTCTCTTGGCAGTTATTCCGGTAACATTGATTAATGGTACTTATTGTTATACATACTGCCTAATGCAATCTATTCAGATAATTGTTCATCGAGGCTCTATATTGTCAAGGTTACAGGTAATTAAAATTTGATCCTTCAGGTTAATTGCAAACTGACACGTTGCTTATGAAAGCTTCAAACTACTTTGCATTATTAGACATCAACTAAATTGTAACTTGACTTGAATTTCAAATGACCTGGACTTTTCGGTGTTAAGAAGTCGAACTATATTCAGTGATTTCTACGAAATATTCTATTTTTTATCAAGAACTGTGTACGGGGATCATGTGGAGTAAATAAGGATTGTAAATTTCGTATCCTTTAGTGCTGCATAAAATACAAATTTGCGTTGTAAGATAATTTGAACTCATTATCTAAGTTGATAGCTTGTTTATCATTTTGCTAATAAGTCAAATCAAACACAATTAAATTTTAATTAAATGGCATAATTTTTGCAGTAAATACTGTCAAAGTCTTAATCAGTCATAAGCTACAATTTACTGACATTTGCTATTTTGTATTACAGTGATTGTAGATTTTCCCATTAAGTTTGAAAATTTGAAGAAGATAGGTAAAAGAAGATATGTATAATTACTTTACAAGGCATAAAAAGTATATGTAAAGACAGCAACTGGTTCAGTAGAATATCAAGAACTAAATATCCTTTAAAGTTTGAATTTTTAATTTTTTAAAAGCAAACTTTCAAGTTTTTCAAGTATTTTTCATATGTGTAGTGATCCTCACACTGACACATCTGAAGGGAAAATCATAAAGAAATGCTTGTGAGTAAAGAAAATTAAAACTCTGTGTCGCGAGCCACCTCAAAATTTTCATTTTAATGCCTACTGAATTTTTCTCATCAACTGTGAAACTATTGTATCCATGTGAAATAAGATAAAGATAAAGCAGCATATACGGGATTATCTTTTAAAAACTTCACATTTATAGTAACCGAGAATCTGTCTTTCTCTTGTGTTTTATGCATTATTTTTCAGATTATTATTTTTGGGGTAATTTGTAACAGCTCTCTTTCTTCAGCTTAGTTCATACAGTAAAATCAAAATACTGCCTAAGAGAATTTTTAAATATTACTAGATAAGACAATGCTCCCAATAAATTGGAACTTTTTGCAAAAGACGGGGAAATTGCTATTTTGCTTAAAATAAGTAGGTGGAGTTAATCAGTTATTTCCCACAAAGAATTGAAAAAGATTGTTATAGGGGCATTTTTGTTAAATTATTTTTTTATTCTTTGCGATAAAAATCCGATTAATATTCTATTTAAGAACTATATTCGGATTAACTTAACAAAGTTATGCGTATTTTGAATGTTATAGGGTTTATTTAGTAAAACAATAATTAGCTATCCCTCTTTAATACTGAAGAAATCTACTATTAATAAAGTGAAACTCCTCAACTCGGCCACAGACCTCGTTCACTTAAAAAAATTATGCGTATTTGAATGTTATAATGGTTTTATTAAGTAAAACAATAAATTAGCTATCACTTTTTAATACTGAGAGAACCTACTATTAATTCGGCAATAGTTTGCGCGTTGTTCTATTCCCCGCCATTTTTCAATTGTTCCCTTGTAACCTCCTTCCCCTTAAACTTTTATTGATAAGATTCCTCAGAACTGATAACTGACCATATATATTATTCCTACCCACGTGTGAGATGCTAAAATCCTTTCCCCCGGTTTTCTTGGAAGTTATGCTTTTGAAAAGATAAAATCAGTCGTTTCGACCGCGGCGCGACTACTGAGTCACAGGTTTTTGCACCTGGCGACAACTGTTGTCAAGCGCATTGTGAGTCCCATATCTCGCACAGGATGAAACATTACAATGGACCGCTGGCTTGCATATGTTCATTTAGCTAAGACACGTTTAGAGGAGCATAATTTGACAATGATAGGAACATTAAGGAAAAATAAAAAAGAGATCCCACAAGCATTCTTACCTTCAAAGCAGAGATAATTATTTTCCTGTGAGTTTGGATTCCACAGAGATGTGACTCGTTTCTTATGTGCCCCAAAAAGTGCTGCTGTTTTATTGATTTCTACAATGCGTAATGACAATTCTACTGATAACCAAGAAAAAAAGAATCAAGAAATAATCAATTTCTATAATGAGACAAAGGAGGTGTGGACGTTGTAGATGAAATGAAAGCCTCATATTCTGTATCGAGGAAAAGTAATAGATGGCCACTTACTATATTTTTCTCTCTTATGAACATTGCTAGAATAAACTGCTAAATTATATTTCAACGAAATATGGGAGATAAGATAGACACGTCGTCATTTTTTGAAGAAGCTGCAGTTGAATTACTGAAGGAGAAAATAAATCAAGGATAAGAAGAAACTATCAACTTCACCCAATCCTTTAAAAGAATATTGATCAATTTTGTGAGAAATCCCCCAAATAGTTCTACGATCCCCCAAAGAGAACGAGGTATCTATTGCACATAAAACAAAATAGGGAAAACGAAGCAAACATGTTGGTAATGTTGCTTAGATATGTGCAAAGAGCATTCATTTAACATATGTGTGAAATGTGCAGTGTTCAGAAATTGATTCTTGTGAGATTAGCAATTAATAATAAAAGGAAATATTTTTTTGGTAGTGTGTGTTCTGCTTATACATCTAATGGTTTTGATAATTACATTACTTTTTCTTCTTTCTTTCTACTTAAATTGAAACAAATAAAAAAAACTATTAACCCTTAACTTTCAGCAAATATTATTGATTTACATTTAATTCATAGCATATAAAACTGTATCATTAGTATCATCTGTTAGATAACGAAAATTTATGTTAATATCCTTGAAAGCTATTTTTGTATCTATATTTTCTCCACATTGCTAACGGTAGGGACGACCGATGCGCGACTACTCACGTTATGAAAAGGAACGCGACTACACCCACGTTATAACATGAAACTCCTCAAACTCGTTCACAGGAACCACCCAAATACGCTAATTTCCTTAAAAAGCGGGGACTGTGAGTGGAGCGACCAGTGCAGAAAGTGGGTGTATGTTGTACAAGGTCGTCAGCCTACGTGTCTACTAAGGCGAGAAAGCGTCCTAAAGCATGCTGAAGATTTACGAGCTACACATGCATGTTAGTGATTGTTCGGCCCTCTAGTACGTTAATAATGAGATCGTAAAAGATGCATATAGTTTCCAATAAGGAACTGCATTTAATTCTTCGAAGTAGTTGATTGTTTTCTTGACGGCTACAGCCCTACAATGAGGATAAAACCACATAAATGCCTGAGGAATGCAGGACAAACTCAAACACTGGATATAAATTCCGATATATATAGTATAATGGATAACACTCGTTGACCTAATCTACAATGACCCTGGACAGTTGTAAAGAGGGCATTAGAACTGCTCTACAATTTTATTTCATTTTTTAGATAGACTACTATATAAGACTTTTACAAACTAAATTACTCTTTGTTTTTAATTTGTCATAATAATTCTATTTAATACTACAATTTTATATGGAACTACAACAGCATAATATAATTCATTATACATTCAGTAATTACTTATTCATATAAAATTTAAATTAATCGTAATTTTTAGGTTTAATATCAGTATTCTAGACATTGCTTTTACAGCATTCATTTAAAATGTTGTTATTAACAGAACTTTTTTTCGTAAATTGAACAAAATAATATTCTTACAGGCTTTAATAGCTTTTTATGTAAAACACAGTTAGCCAGTAATTAATTTGAATTGTAATATTAATTATGGCAGTATTTTCTAGTTATTTTTATTATACGCCTGTTATTTTAATTCGCTACTTCGTATAGTAATTGTTCTAATAAGCCATATAATGCATAAAGTAACATTGTTTATTGTGGGAGTTCTTGAGCATATTATATATTTTATGAAAAAACACATTATATTAAACAGTTGATTCTAATATTTATAACTTAAAAGTGTGAAACAGACAAAATTACTCTGCTTAGTATAAGACGGTAAAAGTTATATTTTCTCGTAATCCAAAATGTTAGTTCAACAGACCAAAAGGAGATTCAAGAACGAGAAAATGTTTCAATGAAAATTGTATTTGTAACATTTTTTCGGAGAACTTACAAACTCTCCTACAAGAATCAAGATACGTTTACATTTCACCTTTAGACTCTATAAATACGTTATTCAGTTTGGGAAGTTAAATGACAAACTTCCAGGAAAATAAAATAGAAGAATGAAATCACTAAATTTTCCATCAGAAACCGTAAAAAACAAAACAGATTGATGCAATCTGATAGCGTGAGTGACGTTTCATGGATTCATTCCTGGAAATGAAAAAAAAATAACGGAGTCCTATAACAAAATCCAAAACACTTTTAAAGTTTTACAAAAGAATATCTTGGGAAACATCTTAAGTCTCCCCTTAAACTCTGAGATATTTTTTTTTGTTTAAAAAATATATTTCTAAAATTTGGTAAGAGATTCTTTAAGGTGAAAACTATTGGCTTGATTTTCTGGCTAGGTACTGAATAGTTTGAAATAAAATAAACTGAATATTCCCAGATATTTTATATTTTATAAAATTTTATATTTTTTTAGATGATCAGTAAAGGATATAGTGATGAAAAATCTCAATTTAATCGTTTGTGTGACACGGGAATGAATACGGAAAATATTTCCCAATAGTATTAGAATACTTACAAGATTCAGAATAAAGTGATATTTTGATTTTCATTTATAAATTTTTAGTAGGAAAATAATGTTGATAAGTGCCAATTGCGTGTTAAGATTTTAAAGAAATCTAATACCTGATTTATTTGTGTAATGATATGAAAGTATATAGTTAGCGTAAAGAAAGTACTTTGATGTGTTTGAAAGAATTCTCAATGTAAACCCGAAATAGAAATGTTCTAATAAAATCTTCTTAATGCCACTATTTTTTTGATAAAGGTTAAATTTCCTTCACGATTAAATATTTTACGTTATTTATAATTAGAGAGTAAAATGTAAGGCTGAAGGACAATAAATGGGGGTTTAGAGTTATGAATATAACTTATTTTGTATAACAAAAAATTACGAAATTTAAGGCACGTACAAGGTTAATAATTTTTTATTTTTAATTACATTATGTGTTACATAACTTGACACATGAATAAATATCTGATCAGTTGTATTTTCAGGGTGCAAGTGGATAAAAGGGATACGAATGCTAGGAGAAGAGATGTTTTTGAAAACTCTAGACCAGCACAGGATAATTCAAGGTGCAATGCACTGATCATATCAGGCCACCCGTGGGATCAAATGGATATCCATGGTTACTTTTACGTTTGGAGAGGTTTCTGATATAAATACGGACAAGCAACGTACTTAATACTAAAACATTGTTATGCATTTCTTCCAGTAAATCTTTTACGGAATATTGACTCATACAAAATAGAAAATCAGGGTATATAAGTATTTTGACTTAAATAATCTACCCAATTCTGGCTTCAAACTCTGCTTGCAAAGTTTTGACTACTAAAAGCATCGATTATGGGTAAATTATATTAATTTTAGAAAATTTGAAACAACATGAGAATTAGGGGAGTTATGTGTCATAGATCCCTTAGATTCTTGTTTTTAATAACCTAAATTAAATATTTTCTTTTTAGATGTATATTTTATATAACTCAGCCTCTTTGAATTGGACAAAATATAAAGAGGAAAGGGCATTACTAATATACGGGATTATTCTTTTTTATGAATTTATGTGCAAAATGAGACTTTACAAAATGACTTGAGTCATATTTTTAATATACAGTTAAAGTTGTGAAGTTTATGTCATAATTGGAATTGTTATTGTTATATTCTAGAATAGCAATATATTAAATTCTATATGATTTTTTTTAGATTGATCTAACAGTCATGGTTCAAAATTGCTGTTAACAGCCCTGTTCATAAATTTAACCATAATTCTGTTAAATAGTTCCAAATTGCTTTTTTTTGCGTTGATATAATGAGTAAATGCTTTTTCAACATTTACTATTCAGCATTTATCGTATTTAGCATTTATTGTTAAACGAAAGAAGGTATGATATTCAATCACGGGGATCGTGTGTAATTCCCGGAGGTGTAAAGATTAAAAATTTCCCTCTTGCTACTTTTAATGCCATTTTATGATTATTTGCAAAGAATATATCTGATTTCTTTTATTCCCTCCATAAATTCGATTTTGTTAAACCCTTTTGAGAATTATTATGGATTGCTTTGGGCTTCAAAAGGGCATTGCTTAATGTCTTTTGACTTTATTTACTAATATATTTCGAAACAGTTGAACTAATAATAGGCATGTGTAAGACAAAAATGAGAGCTTATAGTACATATCTTAGCAATGATTTTTGGAACGGTCTACAACCAAACATGATCTAAAATATGGTAAATATCGGTAAAATAATGCTTTCTATACTTTCATGATATTCTCGGCTTCCCAAGCAGATTTTATAAGTTTCCAAGAAGCATCACATATCTTAAAAGAATGAAAAAAATATTTTGTTGAAATTTTTTTTATCATAACCCATTCTTTCAATGTAATTTAGCGGAAAAAACCTTAAAAACAAAGGATTTGGTCAATATTAAATACATATTATGTATCTGAAGTGTCTAATGCTAAAAGCAACCTTGAACATACCGCATAAAGAATTATCGAATAAAAGAAAACTCCCACTAATAGAATTAAATTGGAGAGAGCGGCTAAAAATAGTGTTTTTGTTTCCTTTATTAGGTGACAGCAGCACTTTCCTTTACCTAACACCCTCCCAAGATACGGCAGCCTTCAGTGAAAACTCTGCTTAATGCCTTTAATCAAAGTGCAATCATGAATCTATCGGGTGCGGATTAAGGGAAAAATAATGACCCCTCATTCGCTGCTCAGGAATTTTCACCACGTTCTCGGGAGCTCCTCTGTTTCATCGCTGCGACGGGGGTGGGGGATTAGGAAAGTTTCTTAGTCATTGGATTTTATCGATTATGAGATTGATTATATAGTTTTTTTAGGAATGAATTATTGAAACCTTTCGTGTTTTATTGGAAGCTATATACAAAGTTAAGTTTTTAAGAGGCAGTAGGGGAATTGATATACATCTTTATACACAAAATGAATGAAGCTGTAAGAAACACGGCTGTAGAGGTAAAGGGAAATATCTTAACTTTTAGTTTGATTATTCCAGAACGTAAAATCTTGTGGTAAAAATAAATCTGATACGAAAGTTTGATACGACAATGCATGAATATTCTAATGAAGTTTTATTTGGTGACAATTACATGTCGTAACTATGTGTAATTAAACATAAGGGGGAACCACGAAAAAAACCTGTTTAATTTTTAAAATGAAGGGTCTACCATGAAAGTACTGAATAAGAATATCATGAAAATATTGAGAAAAAAATGTGCTTTATTCTATTTCTTTGAAACATATATTTCCAGGCAGTAATTAAAAAGTTCGTAGATCAATAGTAAAATAACTTCTGTATTATGCATAATCGAGTCACGTCAACTAGTTCATGTTCTATTTTATTTTATCCTACAGATAAAATTTTCTTATCTATCGATTCTTTCAAATCTACTTTTCAATTTTCTGAGCCCAGACTTTCACTAATTTTAGGTTATTTAAATAATTGATTACAGTGAAGAGATGAACGCAGTTTTCGGAATTTTACCTGTCACTCTGATTCGGCATTTAATCAGTGAGCTCAATTATTCACAGTATGTCTTTTCCTGTTTATCCATCCGTAATTATATCGTCATAGCTTGTTTGCGCACTTTTCCTATTCTTAGAAGTTTGGGAAATAAATTAAAGTTAGTTAATGCAGTGAGAGCGCAAATCTGTAATATAATGTTCAGTATGATGTGCTGTGATATGGTGCGAATAAAGACTTAATTTAAAGGTCAGTTAGTTTATTTAGTCAGTTGTAATCGATATTTAAGGTAAAATGAGCAGTTAGAAAAGATACTATAAAATAACTTACTAATGGATGGTTTAAAAGGACTGATAGGATGAGAGTTGGGACTATAAGACTTAAAATGTCAATATTAGAAAAACATTCTAGCTCAATTAGTTCAACAAAATATGAGATCTCTGGCTACAATACTCGATCTTCAATTTCATTGGGTTCCGGCAAAATTTCATGAAAATAGAAGAGCAGATGAGCGAGCAAAAAGGATCATTTAGTAAGACGTGACAGAGCCTCTGAAACTTGTTTACTTGTTACTCAAGTTACTAAAGCCTAATTATAAAGTTACTAAAAGAAGACCTTCTCACCATATGACTGCAGCAGTGGGACTCAAGCCTACGGGTAGAGGAAACCCTTCAGTACTTACCTAAGGTTTATACCCAGATTTCGTTGGAATGGTAGGAGCCACCACATTGATAACAACACACGAAAATTTTATGGAAAATTTATACCGTTTGAATTTGAGTTCAACCTACCTATGTGACAACCTTTTTGCCTCGCTGAAATTTCTCTCCAATTAATGTTAAAATGTTATTCAAAGAATAGCGCCTCAACGTAATGCTGCAGGATTGGGACTCTGATCAAATGGGTAGACACATCTATCAATTCTTCCCTCAATTTAATAATCAAAGATTGATCCCAGATGTAGGAGCCTGCTCTACTTACCGCTTTAGTTATAAAACATGGGTCTTTTATAGAACACTTATACCGCTTTAATCTGCGTTGAACCAGCCTGTATGAAAAAGGAAGACAAGCTTCAATAGAGAATTAGGATTGTGAATGCCTTTTAACAAATGATTGGCACCTAACGAAACTAGCTGATGAAAGAAACTTCTCATTTTGGAAGAGAATATCTTAATTAACAGACATGCGCTGAGGATACTTCAACTCGTGTACGATAGGCCCATCGCAAATATTGAAAATACCCCAAGATCCATTCAATCCTCAGACTTAATAGGATCCTCATCTTAAAAGAAATACAGCTCTAAGACTGCTCAATCCAAATCATATCATTTATCAGGCTTGAATAGTAAGACTTGAGTGAAGAAAGGCGAGACTTAATGTACAGCAGTTATTGATGTCCTTTGACGTGGGCTCCCATAGCTAATAACTATCTCGACACTTCGGTTTTACTTAATGGAACTTTTCTAACGAAGACACTAAAATATATTAACTCTCTCATAATTATAGAGTTTAATAGCTATCTGAGAATGCATTCCACCCCTATAATAGCCTCTCTTGAACCTTTAAACATATTTTAGAAAGGAGTAATCTCGATAAATGCTGAAAAAATGGAGACTATTTAATAGCCAACTGCGTAGGACGAATATACATATTACCACCATAAATGTTTGTCGCAATCTTTCAGTGAAAGCTTCCTTACCTTCACTAAAGTTTCTAACCAGATATTACTGATCAGAGCCATCTTCAATAAGATATGTTGTGTAGCAAAAGTTGACCGTAACGCTGTAAACCAAATTAGTCAATAAGATATGAGAAAATAGGAAAAGGTAAAATCCTTTTTTTATTTATACAAAAATAGTTCCCAACTTGCCGAGGAAATTGAAGAAAAAAGAGTGAAAATGAGAAAAGTTGCATCGAACATAAATATTTTAGAGTAAAGCACTGGAGCTTAGCGAAATTGTTTGAACTCTACTTCGGTCGAAACTAATTCCAAACAATATCGATAGAGTATATCTTTAATTTTGAATAAACGCTTAAACATACGTAATTAGACCTAATAACTGGTTACCGTTAGTTTTCTCCCACTCAACGTATTAAATTTATTAATGTATTCTTTAATAGTTTTTTTCCAGTAAGCGATCGTTTATTATATGGTAGTCAATTGGATTGTTGAAGGCTACGACCATTTTTTGTTACACGAGGCCTAATTGGACCGGTACTTACGATTTAAAGCTGATTCCGAGGAGCTACAAACAACCATGCCAACAGTGGGACCCGAACCGCCAGACGTTGGCACCAAATGGTAGCGCCCTAGCCATTGTACCATCGTCCCGCGCATTTAATGAGAAAACTGAAACAATTTTAAGTAGCTACTCTCATCGAAACAAGTAAACTCGCCAAATTAGTCTCTAACTTTTCATTATAGTAACCCTATATGGCCAAAAAGAATAGTTTATATCTTTTTATTTTCTTTATGAATAACAACTTCAGCTATTTGTTGAAAATAATTTTTTGCTGTCACTAACACCGATAAAATAATCTCATATAACCATAGCAAACTGATTATATAAACTCTGATTTATTTGATTATATTCAGAAATAAACTGTTAAATATTTGTGTATATAGTTAATATATTCAAACCCCTTGGTAAAACTTTATTATTAGGGTTTATTCATTGAACCAAGGAGCATAAATGGCGGCGTTATATTAAAATGGAAATAATACGAGCTCGTATTGATTAGTTCAATTTGCGAAACATGTAATAAACAAAGTATTTAGTATTTTTCCCGTTAAAACTGTATAAGTCTAAATCACTCTCTTTATTTTACGTGCATTTTGATGTGAGATTATTGATATAATCAATTTACTTTTATAAACTGTGGAACAAGTTTCGCTGATAGTAGAACAAAGTTCTTTTTTCTCATATTCTCAATTTGAACCGTTAAATCTATATTCACGTTTTGTTAACCTAAATTTCAGATTATTTTCTATAAAGTAAATGTTTGTATGTATATATATTATTTCCTTAATTTATTTAAATAAGTTAAACTATTTGTTCATTGTTGTTATGATAATATTTGGCTTTTTAACCGTAATGCACTTTAACATTCGCTATCGCTTTAAAATTAGTACAAACATTCATTTACATTGCCATTTCATTGATTCGTTAAAAGTCAGAAATTATGTAGTGATGATTTATGATTTACCTGCCTTCTCCCGGTTTAATTTGTTGTTATGTAGCCTTTTAGAACTAACACGTTGAGTTCCAAAATATAGTATTTGAAATCCAGAGTTCCACAAGTTATAGAGTTCTCCTGAAAGTTTTTGACTGAAAACAAAAGTAATTAATATCTTACACGAGTGACAGTTGTTTTGAGTAATTTGCATTCATTTATACTTGTTTCAGAATTAGCTAAAATTACTATATTTTTGTCCTGGTCTTGTATCCATTCTGCATAACCGTTATTACTTTCACTTTCCCCTTTTGATTTGTGACTGACTGTCATATGATAATATCAAAACAATATTTATAAGGACAGAAATATAATTTATCATAACGATAATTACTATATCTTTTACTCGTTTTCATACCGCAGTTTGCATCCTCTGTCTGTCATGATTTAATATGCCCTATTTGCTACTGTTATATTCCCTTTTCGAACAATATACTTTATAGTATTAACCATTACTCCATTCTGTTAAAATTGTAATAACGTTCTTACCTCTAATTTACTTCCTGATCAAATTTTTTCCCATTCTGTTATTATAAATGTCCTCTGTCTTTTATAAATCTCTATGATAACTTAATTTGCTTGGTCTATTAAAACATATTTATAAAAATTTCTCGTTATCATAATTATTTTTCCTGTCTTTAATTTTTACAAATTCTTGTTTAAAATTATTTATAAAGATACTTTAATATAACTTTATTTATTTTTTACCACTGTATGAATTTTTGTCAATATTTTTAATCAATCACATTTATGATTATTTTCAGATAGGTATTGTAATAATGGTTTCTCCCCAATTATTCACTGGAAAATCACAGTTCACTTTTCCTTCACTGTTATGAAATTTTCTCTCTTGGTTGTTTAACTACATCTTAAGTTTCACTGAACTCTGTTCACTGTTATATATTTTCTCTCTCCTGTTCGTCTTGTGTCCTATTTTCTGTTTTCTTCGATACCCAACTTACGATATGCTTATGCCCCAAAAAGCCCATTCTGAGTTAAAAGATTCGTAAGACGAAAATACATTTAGCTCTCTTCACCGCTATCAAACAGCATATCTGAAGCTCTGTACAGCCACAGTAGCCAACAGCTGGACATCATTAAACACCTATTTTAAAATTAAGTGTATCCATCTCATACACTATCTACCATTATATACTATCTACCAATAAGTATTTGGACACCCATGCAAATGACGATATCTGTGGTCCTGATATACGTCACTCTCCGCCGTTAATTATCGTGTAGGAAACAAGATTGGCATTAGTCGCATGCAAGATGCCAAGAAGGGCAGAGTTATCTGATTTCGAGAAAGGTGTAATCGCCGGGTATCACAGACATGGTCGATCCTTAAGGGACATAATTAGCGAGCTGAATCACCCAAAATCGACAGTGGCCTATGTTATTCAGAAGTGAAAGGTGAGTGGTGATTGTCGGAATGTGCCCACGAAGTCGGTAAACCCACGAACTGGGGGATAGAGACCGACGATGCCGTGCAGAGAATTTCGGAAGAACCATACCCAACCGATAGACCACATACCCAAAGTGTTTCAACAGGTATCCGAGAGTGTCTGGGACGAGTTGGATCTTCGAATTAAGGGGTGGAACAACCGTCCAAAATTGGCGAAGGAACTTACATATCTTCTCCAAGCCGAGTGGAAGAAAATACCACTAGCCGTCATACAAGGATTTGAGGAAAGTATGACCCAGAGGGTTGAGGCTGTAATTGCCTCTCGTACAGGCTCTACCAACTATTGAATATGAATAAATTTTGTTTTTCTTTTCTATGACAGGCGTCTAAATACACCTTTCACTTATGTCATGTATATCATTTATATGTCAATTTTTTTAAATACTGAGCTTAATAAGTGAAACAGGATGTGCGTCCATGATAATGGGTTGTTGTCCAGCTTCCCTCGTGTACCTTAATTTATAGCTCTAGTCCGGAAAAAAATCAAAATTTAACTGTTGCTGCTGAATAGCGCTTTCGCACTTAGTAAAGTCAAAATTGCGAATGTTGAATCTTCATAATTTATGAAACTTACTTTTTTATCTACCCATCAACTGTAACTTAAATTTCAACTTTATAGCTATTAAAATTTCTTTCGTGGGTATATGAATGGCTTTCATATATATTTTTTATGATGTCCTTTTTTGTGTTTTCCATGTAGAATATTATTTACTTTTCTCTTAGAGACACATTAAAACTCTTGTTTAAGTATAAATTGGAAGGAGAGTATTTTTCATTTTGTTCTATTCTCCCGTTTTTGATATATATTTCAATACGTTGCAATTCCCTAGATTACTAGAATACTTTATTTTTACAATTTTCTGCGTTTGTGTGCAGAAATACTATACGAGTGACATTAACTTTGGCAAGTTTTGGAATTTGTTCACCGATTTTTACCACATTTTTATTTTTATTTTTATGCTTATTTTTTTCAGTTTCTATTTTAATAAAATAATCTTTAATTTCCTTATTTTTGAATTTTATACTTTGTTCTGTTTTATTTTGAATTTCTTCTCATTAATCCCATCCCCTGTTCATTCTAAACTTTCCCTTATCAAGCAACATATAGAGCACGTCTAAAATTTTATTTCCCAGTGAAAACATTGCATCATTCCGCCAGACTCTAGCAGAAGTTTTGATTACATAGTCTTGTTTAGCATTTTCTTTGTTTTTGTCGATTCAGTGTCTTTTCGAATTAAATATCTTCTATTTTTTTGAATAACTCGCGATAGTGAAATTTTTCGCAGATGTTTATTATTGTTATTGTTACGAGGTGTCAATTAAATGTTGCTACAGAATTAATGAAATCCGTTCTTGAAATGTGTCTTAAACACGTATGTGCTTAAGTCATTCATAATTACATGTCTTTTCCAAGCCGAGTTCTTTCCTCCATCAATAAAATCAAATGCATCTCTATGTAGTGTTGTGAACGTGTACTATGAATGATTTCCTTCTTGGTGCTCATAATTGTATTAAATTAGGTGAAAAAACATCGACTTTTGCACCTTTTTACTAAGGCTATATAAACAGTAATCGAAATCAACTTGTATCAATTTTTAGTGTCCTTTCGTCAAATCCAATGCTCTCTGCGTGTACCAGTAGCCATTATTTGCCCATTTCTATCAATATTTTTAACTGGTTTGAAAAGTTTTTCTAAAGCAGTACAATTAAGATTTTATCTCTGCTTGCTGATCTAAAACTGTTCATTAGAAATATACTCTCAAAATATTCTTAAAACAGCATAAAGGAATTTTCAAATATTCAGTGCAAAATCTGAAATAACCAATACATGTTCCACACTTCAATAATTCTTTATTTACTAATGCTCATAAATACTACAAAAATACCAAAAGGGTATTTTTAGTTAAGAAATACCAATTATTAAAACTCTTATTTTCAAACTTTAAAATTCAAATAGTTAAACAATTTATTATATTTTGAAAAGAAAAGATACAACATTTGTGCTCGAGGAATAAACAGGAAAACCAACGTAAATAAAGCACAAATAGCAATAAGATGCAATTATTTTGCATACGGCCGTTTCGAAGCTACAAAGGAGCTTCTTCATCAGTGCAATGAACTTAGTGGCAGCTCAAAAAGCAAAGACTATGCGACCAAATCAGTGCACACGCACTTAAATAGCCCGTGCGTGCTGAGCGCCAAAGACACGAAGCAGCGGAGAGACCGAAATAGGGCAAGAAGCGCCATCTAGTGGCAAAAAGAGGGGAAAATAATTGCATCTTATTGCTATTTGTGCTTTATTTACGTTGGTTTTCTTGTTAATTTATTATATATCACATAAGTTATGTTTATATTACTCAGTATACTTTAACTTTAAAACCATTAAGTGCATAAAACTGTTTAATAACTACAAGCATAATTAAAACTACTTTTGTACTATTTTTCAAAATGTGTTTATTGAAGAGTCGGAAAAATATTTATTTTATCACATCTACTCATCGTATTCTTAATCTTATTTTCATGAAAAACTGATCTTAAGGCTAATATATGGAGCAGAAAATAATATAAATATAACATCTTGGAATGGGAAAATTAAGTATTAAGCTTGCGACAGTAACGAAGAAAAATTAGTTTCTGTTTCTTTTTCATTATCTGACAGCAGCACATAACCCAAGTCTATGCAAGTATATGGCAATCAGACTACAGTGAAACCTGCTGAATGCTCTTAATCAAACTGAAATCATCAATATATCGGTTGCGGTTTAATCACATCATTTTGTGCCCTAGATTTTTCACCACGTCTAAAATATGGTTGAGTTTCACTAATAAGTAGGAAGGGTGAGGCATCATGCAAGCATAGAAAAGTTTCTTGCTTGCTTGGCTTTTAATCCATTAACGAACTGGAGAAATAGGTCTTTTTCTGAAACAAGAAACAATTCTTATGGCATTGTATTTTGGAGGGCAAAATTAAGATTACACTGTTGCACATTAGCTGGAATTTACTACTTTATGACTCAAATTCAGTATTTTCTATAAAAAAATCACCACTGAATATCAAAAATTAATTAATTTATCATAGATTTACTAACTTCTCTGAAACTGGCTTTTATTTGGTCTGAAATTTACTTCTCCATATTACATTGTCCATGTGCATACGTAATTCTCTTCTAAACTATGTTTCATTTAAAGTTCTGTAAATGGTATTGTTCTATTTATTTGGAATTGAATGATATTGACATAACCTACAAAAATGCAGATGTGTGTCCCCGGTTTTATTACAGACGTTTCATTCATTAAGTAATGAACATATTAGAATTCGTAAGATTAATAACAAGTGACTCAAACAAACGATTTATGTAAATGAATATGTTCATAATGTGTGAAGTAGACCGTAGTTCAATTATCGGACATGATGTTTAGCGAAATATGTTTCCTAAAGCACTTCTTCTCCTTAAAATATGGACATATTAGTGGTTTAGGGGGCATATAATAAGCATGATATAAGAATTAATTGATTCATAGTCTGAAAATTAATAGGTCTGTTAAAAGATTTACTGAGTTGTTTAGTATTACTCTACGATATTAAAAGGTACTGAGTACCTTAAATAGATATTTGTTCATATTTTTCTCTGCCGTTTTGGATACATTTGATAAATGGCAATAAATTTTAAATGTGATTTTGACATTTTGAATAGTTGGTTTATATTCAATACTTTTAAATTTTCAACCTTGTTGACCACATGAATGCTTTGTGTGCAAGTTTTCGGTAACATGTTGATGGATATTTTTAACAAAGCTTCTGATTCAATGTTATTCATTTAAAATATGCATTGAGCGAGAGCTAATTTCTTTATTATCAGAGAAAGAAAAGATGCTAATAATTTTGTTTCCTTTTTTTTTTCTAAAAAAATTAATTTGTTCAAAATTTGCATATTTTGAGCATTCTGACGCCTTGAAAAGTTTTCAACAAAGTAATTTAACAAGCAAATTTAAATTTTAAATATTAACATACTATTAAAAATTTTCAAACTGAATGATCTTCATATTTTTTACTGTATTATAACTTGTTAAATATTATAAGTTAGAAATGCCATTTTTAAGTTCACGGGAGTATTATTTCTTTAGTTTCGAAAGTCGGGAGCTGTAGATTTTGATTTATTTCTAATGAACTGAAATGATTCTTTCCTCCATAAAAAAACCCCGCGTTTGAGAAGCGATTTTTAGAAGACACATTATTTCTGCATGACTCCAATGTCATTTGTCATACTGTTAAAACTTTTATATGTTTATTCCTTTTATTTTAATGGATACCCATTTTGATGTTTTCAACTTTTGATTTCCCGAAATGCTTTTGAAATGTTCACTGTCACATTTATAAAATTCACCATATTTTTACTTTAAAATAAGCTGCATTAGAAAAATATGATATAGGTTCGGTCTGGCTTGAAAATCGAACAAGTAGCATAGCGCTTTCTAGAGGAATTGGTCTGCCATAACGTCATATCACAAGACCATGTTCAGGAATCGCAAATGAGCGTGATATTTTTGAGATAGTCCTTTTTGGAAAGAAATGCACTAGAAAACGCCTGTTTCACTTCAATCTTTTGCTATAAATATGAAATAAAAGGCAATTATGTTTAGTATATAAATGCTGAATAGTTATTTGTCTTTGTTACAGTCTCTGGAGGATTCTACAAAATACAAGTGTTTTACTGCACCGAGTTACTAGGTTGTGTATTTATAGAGGAATAGGAACCCTAAAATAGAGAAAATATAATTTTTTAGGGTAGTAACAATAAATATTTTATATCTTAAAAGAGTTTATAAAACTATGTTTATTTTTCTTGTCTGTTTCATAGAAAACGTTTTGACATTAGAAAATTTTGTGATATGTACGCTTCACTTAAGCTGAAATTCTATTGAAGCAGGGACATTACTCGCACACATCATATAGAATTTTAAAATTAAGACTCCCGAGAGATCATTAAAAAGAAAAGCAGAAATATTTGTGTACGATCTTTTCATATTGAGAAAGCTATTATCTGGACGTGCATTTTTTCTTAAACGAAGACATTTAAGGAACTTTGTAAGATATTACATTATTACTTTTTGTCACTTGGGTGTGGTGGCCCAGTTGGCAAGAGCAGCGGGCCAGTGATCTGAACATACCTGGTTCAATGCTCGTCGCTGCAAATCCATCGCCGTGTTCACTAATGGTGGCCGGGGCACGTAAAATAGGTCATAGCTGCAATGTCCTCCAAGTTCTCAAATTCACCTCTGGAGGTGCGGGGTCAAGTGTTCCGATCACGCCACTTGACTCGGTTCAAAATTACGAGACCGGTCATTTAGCCAAGTCGGACTCCGACCCTTGTGGTGCTAATTCAAAACAGGAGCCGACCCTTTTAGCCTATTATGACCTGGTGAATGGAACCTCCAACCAGGGGGCATTAGCCACAACAACTTTTTGTCCCACACTATTTTTTGGCTATGGTTGCTTTTCTGTTACAGATTTTTACAACCCCATTTTTTTCGGTAAAGCCCTGTTCTTTTTGCGGTCGGAAAGTGGTTTTAAGAATATTACAACTATGTATAGAATTGAATGCATAATGCAGTTAAGGAACAAGTTTATTAATGGGAGAGTGGGGTAAGATAATCAGATCGAGTATTCTCTTCGAGGGTTGGGGCAAGGGAAATCACACTATGTTTATGAAGCTGATTATTATCACATTTATACTACGAATGCAAGGGAAGCAAATGGGAAGAGTGTAGCAGCGAATTTGGAGGATGGGAATAGGGTTAGAAATTGTGCAAGTGCGTTGGGGGAGAGTCTGTAGTTTAATGTTAAAGTATTTAGTGGGGGGAGCTTCGGATAAAAATATATTCTAAGCCTAGAGTATTTTGATATATTCTTGTTCCTCAATTCTTAGCCGTACGCTAGTCGGCTAAGAATTGAGTCGTGAAAGAAATTGAAATCGAATTGAAAGTCGTGATACTGTAGATTTTGGTTTCTTATTTGAGTAAATTTCTTATTTTTAAACCTCTAAAACGATTAATATGAATAAGATCGCTGAAGTTAGGCTAAAGAATAGTTATTTATTTTAACTTTAACAGAAATTATTTACAGAAATGAAAGAAATTTGGTTAAAAAAATTACTAATAATAATGAAATAAAGGAGAAGAGAAATTTAAGTTACATATACTCTGTATATCAGACATAATAAAGAAACAAAATTTGAATTACTAAAACGAATTCATTGAATACTCATTAATATTGCAGTAGCTGCCTAAATACATAATTTAAAGCAAGAAGAAATGCTGAAAATTACCAGAATAAAAATATTAAAAAGTATTCATTCCTTTATTTTTGTGTTCTGCATCAACAAAAGGCGTTACTTGTTTTTTAATTTATCAGATATAATCGCACGTAGTATTTTTCCCCTTTTTAGCCGATAAAGTTAGTCTGCCAAGTATCCGCATGAGTATACATCTCCATGTCACTTTTTTCTATGTAAATCTTAATGTTGCGATGATAAATAATTTAGCAAATTTAGTCCTCTAACATATCTTAATTTATATGATTTATCTTGAAATGCTTTTCCATATTTTTTAACAGTTTAAGAAATATGTGGCATTTGATATAAAGCATTTTTATGAATCCTCCTTTTTAACCATTTTCAGTTTTAACGTAGCTTTTTTTAGACATGAATTCATTTGCCTATTCAATATGTGATTTTATTTTTTAAAGAAAGGGAAAAGAAAAGAAAATCCGGTGGGAAATAAATTGTTTGTTGTCTAAAAAGCAATAGAAACATTCTAAACATGTAAAATGACTTTCTTTTTATGGTAAAGGAGAAAGCTGTGATAAAAAGATTACCTTCCAAACAGGAGAGCTTTTGTTTCATGGAGATATAGAAGACATCCCATCTCTTTATCACATAGAGCTGAGAATGTTTACTTCACGAGCTCGCCTTATCCCATCCATCATGACGCAATCAATAAAGAAGATAAGTTTATTAAAGAAACTGACCCTATATAATGTAAACAATTTAGTGCCGAAAAAAGGAACAAATTTTTCAGTTTTTAGCAAGGGTAAAATAGAACCATGATTTTTAATAGTTTATCAATTAATTTAAAATAAAGTTCTG
This sequence comes from Dolomedes plantarius, assembly GCA_907164885.2. NCBI lineage: Eukaryota > Metazoa > Arthropoda > Arachnida > Araneae > Dolomedidae > Dolomedes > Dolomedes plantarius. The sequence continues at coordinate 69,869,755 of OU015501.1, forward strand.
AAGCTTTGAATGAAATTACTTGTTATACTTTTTGTTAAAAAATAAATGAAGAAAAAATTACTTTCCTTTCAGGGCAGTTGCTTAAGCAGAGTTTCTATCAATTATTAGGCTGAAGTGGATTAGAAGATAGGAATACAGGTAGCATATCCAACTAGACACACAGTACAGTAAGCGTGAAACAGGAATGCTGATACTATAATCCATAGTGGCTATAACCTACAATTCTACACTTACTCAGTGGAAGATATGGTTCTTAAAACTGTATATCTTGAGATATTATCTACAAAAATTGAGCATTATATGCTACTCTGTTGTCCTGGTACAATTATTCTATGACTGGATTATGTCATCCTTCTTCGATGTCACTTTAAACAGGCTTAAAACTATTGAATGGATGCTTTAAAATAGTTTAAAAGATTTTTAAAACCCAGCTTGTTTATTTTACACCTCTAGCTAGCTAAAATTTTCATTGTACAGTAACTCTGCCTATTGACTGAATTAAAAGAAGAAACATCTGAATAAAAAAACTTCCTTCTCTGGAGGGAAATGAATGCAAACATCTAGACTTGCCCGTAAATGCTAATTATCAATATCAAAATTAAAGTATTCCACTACTAGTAATAAAAATTAAGTCCTTTCACACAAAAAGGAATGAAGATATTTGAAGAATAAATAGATAACAAATTATTCAAGTGCTACCAGCTACATCACTCATATCACCAGTGGTACGGTTACCATTGATTTGAAGTCACTGGATAACAGATTAATTTCCATGTCTCCCTAGACCAATTAAATTAAAAGCATGTATTAGCATTAAACATTTATATAACGAGAAGAAATAAATATAAAATTAATTTAAATACTAAAGTGTTTTTGTAAACTAAAGAAATGATGTCATTTCATTCATCTTATTATTACAAACACTGACTGGTCTCCATAGAGAGTTCTGGCCTCTATCTCATCGAACACATTTTGGATAAACTGGGAAGTGAATTGTAAGTTGAGGCAAATCACCCATCAGAGACTGACGTTGCTAATGCCCTTAAGAGGGAGAATGGGGTGCTAATATTAAAACAAAGCCTTTAAACAGAACTTTTAGTTTTGAAGCAAATGTTTCTTGAAGCTTGAAATATGATATAAGGAATCAGCCTTCTTAAACTTTGGGACGAGTTCTAAGTTGTTAGTTTTATATAAAAGAAATTATCATAAAGAAGTGACCGCTCTACTCGGAAAATGAATGCGCAAGTTTATTTTTAAGTAGTTTTTGAATATAATTTAGTTACATAACGAGCCTAATGGGAATTCATAGAATTGAATAAATTCTTTAAGTGCCTACAAAATAACTATAGACGATAATTATACAGTGTGTCTGTCGCTCAGTGTCTGTGAACTTCTGACATTTTGCATACCTGTGAACTATTCCAATCTTCAAACAATATTTTAATGCATTTCTGAACGTTTTCATTCTACAGTTTCTGAACTTCTTAGCTCAGCTTTTACTGTTTTCTCATTTCTTGGAGACATAAAAGCATGATATTTTTATGCTTACGACGTTCGTAGAGAACTAGATTTATAAAATGTAATTGGTTATAACTAAGTTCAAGTTTAAAGATTGTAGAGTTGATAGCGTAGGAGTAAAAATTTTATTTTAACATAGTAGGTGCCAGAAACCATTACTTGGTATAACAGCTTTTTTTAATACAAAATAGGAATATGGAGCCTTTACTTTATAAAAAAGTAACGAAAGACAAGAGAACCTTTTTGTAAGATATCAGTTTTAGACATTATTGATTGTGTTGCTTCAAAGACATCTTGAATAAAAGAGCCTTGGGATTCTAAATAAAATCACGAAATCTTTCTCTTTCATATTAATTTACGTAAGATATGTATGTTTGGAACCTTTACTTTATAAAAAAATAATGAAAGACAAGAGAACCTTTTTGTAAGATATCAGTTTTAGACATTACTTGATTTTGTTGATTCAAAGACATCTTGAATAAGAGAACATTGGAATTCTAAATAAACTCCTGAAATCCTTCTCTTTCATATTAATTTACGTAAGATATGTATGTTTAGGTAAACATATCTGCAATGCCACGTCATTTTTCACATTTAAATCTGGAGTTTCTATTCAAACTGGAATCTTAAAAGTATGCGCATTAATCTATTACGGATGGTGCACTGTTTTTATATACCTTGCTGCATGACGACATCTTTGGCTTTTATTTGTGATAACTAAAAGTGCAAAGAAAGAATTCATATAAAGTTTGAGTGTTAGATAATATAAAAATAATATAAAGAATTAAGTGAGCTTGTTGACATCACTGCGTGACATGATTTAAACAACCTCGTTTTTATTCATAAAAGCCTATTAATATTAATATTCCAGGGAAGTGTAATAAACATTCGTATATTACTTACCTTCATAAATTTACTCTGATTCTAAAATATCCTTATTTTTCTCTAACTCATAGAGCATATGAGTTATACATATGAACGTAAAATTAGATGATGCTACTGCATATATTTTTGCTGAACTTACACATTTGGCCTGATAAATATTCCAAGAATTGATCATTTTAATAATTCATCTTTCATATTTTTACTTCGTTAAATAACATCATTTAAGAAGTATTTGGTTAAATTAAATATGAAGTAGGTCACCCCATAATATATGTTACTAAACATATCAAGCGGCTTAATCCTATTCGTAAATGAAAACTAGAGATATTTAGCTAACACGTAAATGATAACATTCATATAGCATTTAATCTTAAAAATATTAATACAAACTCTAAAGAAATTAAGAGTTAGTAAAAGTTTCGTAATGTTGGTTGTATACTTCAGTTTTTATTATTAGGCTAATTTAGGCAAATAACATGTATCGTTCAACATTGAAATAAATACTATTTTACTTCATAAAAGAATAAATCACTGAAAAAACACCAAGACTGTCCCATGTTTAAAATTAAAGTTGTGTCATTTAAATAAATACCAATAATTATATAATCTATTTAAAATAGATTTTTCTTTCAGATTCATATGTAAACAAAAACTTCCCGATAACTTTAAGGAAAACACTTTTCTTTTTTATCTGAATTAATAAAGAAAACTCCGTCAAAAGATACTAAAACACTTGCTGCGACGTGCTTTTTACCTTGAAACTCACTCATAATGATTGAAAAGTTCTGCCAACAACAAAATGCGAAAACAGTTCCGATGTGTATGAGCTTGGGTTCTTACTCTGAGAAAGTGCCAAAATGTATTCTAGAAAATGAAAGCTTCCTATCTCTCGTGTTAGGAACCATCAATCTGCGTTGTCGTGTGGATTCCCTAGGGGTTTCAAGACTCGAGAAAACCATTCCCAGAAACTTCTGTAAGCAATTTTATAGAACATCTTTGGACCCTGCGCCGGCGCCTAGCAGTTTTTGTTTCAGATTGGCTAAAAAATGAAAAAGGACGGCAAAAAATCGTGTGATTAACGAACGCAGAGGAGACAATGAAAATCGTCTTAACTTCCATTTGCTTTGAATTCCCTCAGAAACCAGAAATCGGGTTACAAGAGGGAAAGAAATTAATTTCTTAAACTTGGGTTATTTGTCACTCGGTTAAAACCTGTTTAGAGCGAAGTGAAAGAGTTACGTCTTGTGACTTTGGGTATAGATTGTAACTCCGGTGTTTTGTACTTGGTTTGCAAGAGATAGTTTATTTCTTTTTCCAAAGACAGATTAACATGGAAGGGAACTGCAACAATTTATTGGAAGCTTCAGAACGAAATATAAACTTTCCAGAATAAACCAGGTGTTTATGATGGTGGATTTTTAGAACTTGTTCAGTACATACAAATCGCGTACGATTGCGCCCTTCAGAAGGATAAAAATGTAAAGAAAAATTTTATATGTTTCATTAATGTAGTTGGTAACTAATAAAACACAAAACTTTTTAAATATTTTTACTACGTCTTTATTAAATAATATCTTTCTCAAAGGCAGATATAATTTTATAAAATCTGCTTTCTGATATTATACAAAGAAATATATATTAATATATACTTATTATATATGTACGAAAATTAAAAATATTTATAAAAACTTAAGAATCTCGGACTGATAGATTTAGTATTGACCAATAGATTTTAATGTCAATACACACACACACACACACACACACACACACATATATATATATATATAACTATATAATATTTATATATATATTATATATATATATATATATATATATATATATATACAGTCGAACCTCCATATATCGAACTTCCCTATATCGAAATTTTCTATATATCGAATTCTTAGCAAATCTCCATGTCCATTACATAGAAAAACTGTTTCTATATATCGAAAAAATCTCTATATATCGAAATTTTTTTCCCGACATATTGGGAGATTCTATTCCACTTTAGAATAAAATCTCCCAATTTTTGGCGTTTGAAACAATACTTCGTGGACCCCTGATAAAGTTTTCAATGGACTGAATAAATGCGAGCATTTCTTTGATGAACTTTCCGCAAAACTGGCTGTTCAGCAAGATATTCGTAGTTTTTTTTTAAAAGAATGTAACTGTGATCAGTGTAACCACTGTCTGGATTATTGTTTTTTAAAGGTATATAGTACTCAATAAATCTTTCACATTAATTCATTTTTTAGTTAACTTTCATTTAATGTGATTCGCATATAAATTGGAAATGGAGATTCGTATACGAAAATTAGCTTTGATTTTAATGTTTTAGGAGAATTATGATAAAACTAAGATCAATTCTATATATCGAAATTTCTATATATCGAATTTTTTTCCGGCATTTTGCTACTTCGATATATGGAGGTTCGACTGTATATATATGATGTCGTGTCTATGATGAAACCTATTCAAATAGTGCCATAGGGCGGTGATGACAACCCTGGCAATCTGCACTATATTGTCATCGTAGAGGTTCAGTGTCGTAAACAAGACTCTAATTTTTAACGGTTAAGCAAGGATGTCTGGACAATAAAAAATGTATGCCGTCGTCAGTTCTGTGGTATCACAGTTTCTGTAGGTTTTCCTGCCCTCTCTGTCAATTTTTAATCCTCTGTGATGGCCAGTTCTAAGCCTGAGTATGGTTTAATTATAAGTCGATCTCCATTGATGTTGTGGAGCTGGTGCTTTATTGGAATCGAGGGTTCATTCAGTTTGTATTTGGCTATAACATTTGCGTCCGAGAGGGTGACATTGGCGTTGTTACGCACACACACACTATATATATATATGTGTGTGTGTGTATATTTGTATATATATACAGGGTGGTTCAAATTAAAGAATTCCTGTTTCGAACGCCCTGGCGAGAAAAGCAGTGGACGTAACGTCTTCATATTTGGAGGGTTAAATATGGCCATGGGGAATCGATTGGTGGGAAAAAAACAATTAGTTCAGACAAAGATCGCTAGGTGCAAATGAGGCGATGAGATTGGTTGAAGGTAAGGAAAATGAAACATGGCTGTACAAAGAAAGGAAAGAATACGAGGTGTCGGTAGTTAACTTTATTAGTACATTTCGTTACACAAGAACTGTCAATCCTACAGAAATGTAAGGCGCAAACGAATCCTACAGAAATGTGAAGGCGCAAACGAAAGGCATGCGCGTAGTAACAACAGCACACAAAGATTTCACAGGTGGTTTTCAATGTGTCCACCGTGCTTCAGGGCCAACACGTGACACCGTGTTATAGCATGATCCACAGCGGCGTGTAACTGGTCGGGAATGATGTTGCGTACGTGCAAGAGGATGTTGTTCTTCAAATTCGCCAGATTTTCTATGTTTATAAACTTTATCTTTGAGGTAACCCCAAAGCCAAAAATCGCACGGGGTTAAGTCGGGTGAACGTGGAGGCCATCTGGTAGGAAATGCACGGCTGATAAGGTCATCCCCCATAAAATGAGGTCGCAGCAACTGTTGAACCTCACGTCCAATGTGAGGAGGGGCACCATCTTGTTGGAATACCATTGTAGCGAGACATCCACCCTGCTGGAGTTCTGGAATGACCACACCTTGCAACATAGCCCGATAACGTGCTGCAGTCACGGAACAGGTTTTTGGTCCCTGCGGGGTGATTTTCTCGAAGAAAAATGGCCCAATCATATATGTCGGAGTGAAGCCGATCCATACAGTCACATGCGGTGAATGCAGGGGCATTCACAGTCGAATATCCATATTCTCACTTAACTACAACACGGCGAAAAGGGCTGGAAGTTTAGTTGTGCTGATGGTACACAGGAAACATAACGCGTACGCTGACCACGCTTGCAAACATAAAGCTTAGTCAGAGTAGTTTAGTTCCTGCAAGTGTAAAGAACTATACCAATAAAGTTAATTACCGCCTCATTTGCACCTAGCGGTCTTTGTTGGAACTAATTGTTTTTCCCCCCAATCAATTCGCCACGTTAAGGCAGTCACAGTTAAGGCAGTGAAACGTCTGTTTCACTGCCTTAACTGTGAAATTCGATTGCTCAGTTATTCTTTTTGAAAAAAGGTGACTTGAAAATGTTTCAACAACGTGATTTACCGGAATCCATGGCATGGCGTATTATAGGCAGACTTGAATCCGGGCAAACACAACGTAGTGTCGCGGACGCTGTTGGAGTCGCCAGAAGTGTTGTTGCAAGGTTGTGGAATCGATTCCAAGAAACAAGGAATGTTAGACGTCGACCAGGGCAAGGTCGGCCACGCGCCACTACAGCAACTGATGACCGGTATATACTGTTAACAACTCGTCGAAACAGAAAAGACAATGCTACTCAGCTGCAAAGACAGTTGCTCTTGGCAACAGGACGAAGGGTGTCCAACCAAACAGTACGTAATAGGCTTCATCAGGGAGGTCTCTATGCACGTAGGCCAATGGTCTGCATTCCGTTGACCTCACCCCACCGTGCGGCCCGAAGAAGATGGGCTGCTGAACATCGAGATTGAGAGCAACATGATTGGAGCCAAGTGCTGTTTACAGACGAGTCCCGATTCAGTCTGGAGTGTGACACCTGACGTGTTTTGGTATGGAGGGAAAGGAGCACTCGAAATAACCCCACATTCGTTCGTGAAAGGTCACAATACATACGAGCTGGTTTTTTGGTATGGGGTGGATTCAGCATAGGTAGACGTACGGACCTGCATATCATTCGGAATGGTACTTTGACGGCCCGAAGGTATGCAGACGAGATACTGAGACCTCATGTCATACCTTACGCTGCAGCAATTGAAGATTCCTTTGTTTTCCACCATGATAATGCCAGACCGCATACAGCTCGTCTTGTGGAGAACATGCTTGAAGCTGAAAAATACAGCGTATGAAATGGCCAGCTTTCTCTCCTGACCTGAATCCAATCGAGCATGTTTGGGACATGCTCGGACGACGCATTGCTGCGAGACCAAGGCCTCCTTTTACTCTCCGAGACTTGGAGATTGCACTTCTTGACGAGTGGAACAGTATTCCCCAAAGTCTTATCGATAGCATCATCGCATCCATGGAAAACAGGTGTGCAGCAGTCTTAGCTGTTCGAGGAGACCACACTCCATATTAAAAATCTTACATCATTTCTAAACAATACTTTTTTTTATCGTTTACATGTAACCAAATTGTTGCCTTAAATCCTCTTTTCATGTTTTTTTCCATATTTTCAAAGAATTAAAGCTTAATTACAAATTTTTTACATCTTTTTTCTGTATTGCGCATTCATACGCATGTACTATCCATTTTATGCCAATACGTGGCTGTCTAGCATGGTTTTCTTAACTTCTTTGCTTGCTCCCCTAATTTTTTTGAGCAGTGTATATATATATATATATATATATATATATATATATATATATATATATATATATATGTGTGTGTGTGTGTGTGTGTGTGTGTAATTATATAACGGTAGTACTGTTATACCTCAAATTTGAATAAATCATATGAAACGTGATGAGATTAAATTGGGCTATAAAGTTTCAAACTGCTGTAAACGCAGCTTGACTACCTGACTGATAGTGATCAGGGGTATTTACCGCTCTGTTTCAAGTGCTTTGCACTGAATATATTCTTGCACGAACCTGCTGGAGAACAATGACGTTGTAAATAACTGCTTCTTTAAGAACTTTTAATTAGATTTTTCTAAAATATTCTTTACAATTCTGCTACTTCCTTTTCTATAGAACTAAAGTATAGCGTTAATGAAATAATGTGTAAGTTATTGAGAAAATTTTTAAATAAAAATTTAACAGGTTTTTAAAAAATATATGCTCTTTTAAATTGCTATTCTTTTTTATTTGAGAATAAATGACTTTGATGATACTAAATTTTGTTTTATTAAATTCTGAATGTTTAAATTTTTTTATTTACCATTTCAATCCATGTCCAATCTTGTCTTTATTTTATGGTTATTTTATTTTTCTTTATATAAAAAGATATATAATGAATATGTATGTTACATGACAATTCTATTTAACAAAGCTAAAGTGTTTCGAGTAAATGATAATTGAATCTTTTAATATAGTATGTTGACCGATAAAACCAAAATTAAAAAATTTGGACACTCCCCCCCTCCAAAAAAAGAACTTGTCTTGTATACGAATAGGAATTCAAGTTTATTCAAGTGCTACCAACCATCTCAAAAGCCCCACTTGTAGTAGGCGAATTACTCTGTTTAAAACTTTTGTTAAGTTTGAGCTTTACTCATGTTATTACTCTATCAATTCCCAGGCTCTCTAATGTTTGAAAACTAAGGAAGGTGCCCAAGAAGGAGGTAAAAATTATCCTGATCAGCTTAATACTGTTAGTTACATTTCAGTGCACTAATTTTTCCGAACCTTTCATTTTCTCAGAAATGTCTCCTTCAAGAAACTTAATTTTTTATTCACATATTTTTCTGTAATGATTTTTCCCTATTTTGCTTTGGTCCAGTTTCGTCATCAAACACTTTCACTCTTTGGAAAATTATATGAAGTTGCTATATTTCCTCTGCACAATGGTGACTTTTCTCAATTGCATGTTGCTCTTAAGCAGCATTTTCTCAGGGAAAGCTGGTTTAAGACTTTAAAACATTTAAAATTCCATATTTTATTCATATTTAATAAACAAAATATTAGGGTATTTTTAACTTAAATTTTTATTCACATTTTTCTGTTATGATTTTTCCCTATTTTGCTTTGGTTCAGTTTCATCATTAAGCATTTTCACTCTTCATAAAATTTCTGTTGCTATAATTTCTCTTCACAGTGGATACTTTGAACAATAGCATGATGTTATTAAGTAGATTTTTTCAATGAAATCTGGTTTAAGGTGTTAAAAGAATTAGAATTCAATATTCTTTTAGTTCTTATAGTGAAAATTTACGTCTAATTTTAATTTGTGTAGACGTTTTAGGCCACGCTGGGGCTACACACCATGTCATAGCCTGTGCAGTAAGAATTTTGACAATGATGTTGCAAATCATTGACGTCACTCCTCAGTTGGAGCGAAAAGGCCGTAGTGAGTCACCTTGAGATAATCTGAAGCCATAGTGTACCCAATAGCGCCCTTTATAAGTACGCTCTTGGAGTGCTTGGAGCGTACGGGATTGCGCGCGGGAAAACTTGCAGTACGCTCCAAAGCAGCTTTCCCTTCCTCTCCGACACCTTCACACGTGCACTCAATCGCGTGGGATCATAGTTTCACGCGGGAAAGAACGTATGTGTAAAGGGCGCTATTGGCTACCTTGCGATGCCATACTAAACACACGCACGCAGTCATATATCTACTTATCCTTCTCTCTCTCTCATTATATATATATACATGCACACACACACAGACACACACACACACAGACACACACACACACACACATACACACATAGACACGCACATACATACACACACAGACAGACCCACACACCCACACACACCCACACACACCCACACACACCCCCCACACACACACCCACACACACACCCACACACATACATATATATATATACTGTATATATATACGTGAGTGTCTGTGTGTCTTAAATGCTTCAGGAAATTAAGTTCCAGCACATATGAATTGCATGGTTAAATAATTGCATAATTCTGTACAGAAGGATACAAAAATTATAACTTGAGGTATTACTATTTACCTTTGAGCACACAAATAATAAGATGTAGAGGAATCTAGAAATTAATTAATATTTCTCAAAACTAAATACAATTTTTATGATATCGTAAGGCAGAATCATGTGATATTTTATTGCAATTCTTTAATAAAATACTATTTGTGAAATGATAATCACATTAATGCAGTTTGAAATAAATTATCATTGACACCACGATATTATTTTAATAATATATTCGATTACTAAAATTAAAAATGTAAATCTATAAATACTGAGGAATTTCATGAAGTGTATTTGTAAACATGTGTATGCTAGAAATCAATACTGCACAATATATATCTTAGAGATTACAGCCCGAACAAATAATGGAATAAAAGGATTACAGGAGAACGAACTGTCTTATTCAATTGCATTTATATTCTCGAGATTGCTTAGCCTGCCTGAAAGGAAAGCAAAATTGTAAACAAATATTTAAAAATTGCTCGACACGTTTTTACATCCCAGTTTCATTAAATCTGAATGAGAAAGCTCACCCGTTTTCTCTTCTTACTTCCTAAAAAGAAACACATTTTCTAATACGCGTGAATCGGATGTTCTTTCCATTAAAGAAAATTAAATGAAAACAGGAATATTAATTTAAATGTAGATACCGTCCGTTTCAAAGCGTTTCTTCATCTCTGTGTTTTGATAAGATTTACGGAAAGCTACTTGCTAACATTTTCAGTGATTAAATTCAAGAAATAAATATTTGTTTAAACAGATGAATTGCGCTCTTTCTTATTTAAGTTCCTCTATTTGTGTCTAATCTATTTTTGAAAGAATTGTGCAGTTACGGCTATCAGAAGCTTTCTAAATTTCTTTTTAGTTGGTTATGCGTATAAGAAGTAGCTTAAGCTATATTTTTATATAGAGCATCTTCAAATTGAAAACAAATTATTTTTGATACACCTTTAAGATTATCGCAGATATAAACAAGAAAATCAAACATATACACATTCATTTTTGCTCATGTAATCCTATTTGATTTAGATTTAAAAATTAAAATTAATATAATTAATCTTTAGTGATTTCAACTGTAAAATTTCAGATCTGTTCTTCTGTCTCACTGTCTAACATATACAAATTAGTAATATGTATCAATATAGTACTCATTTGCAGTAAATGATATAAAATTAAAATAGCGTACTTATACGTGACGTTAGTTTTTTGCATGGGTTCTTCAGCACGGTATAGACAGACGACCGGTGCGATGAAATCGACAACTTTCCTATAGTGGAATTCAGCTAAATTTTCAATGACACTTGACAAAAATTGACAAAATGCTGTCATTAAAGTCCAAAACGGAAAGAGTCAAGCATAATTCATAATTTGCGTTGCAAAATTTTGGAAGTTAGATGCTAAGATTACGTGACGCCCACTCTTCTTTTAGGGGTTACTATCAAAAAGATAAGGGGTGTTTCAAAATAAGAGGTGGTGGCTAACATATATACACATTAGTAATATGTATCAAAATAGCACTCATTTGCAGTATATGATTTAAAATTTACATAGCGCTGCTTACACGTGACGTCAGTTTTCTGCATGGGTGATACCGTTTGAAAATATTTTTTCCTCTCTCTGTTTCGATAAAATCTTCAGAAAGCTACTTGCCAATATTTCCAGTGGTTAAATTCAAGATATATATATTTATTCAAACAGATAATTAGAGTTATTTCCTTTTTTAATTATATTGTTTGGGATAGTGTAACAATTATAAAGATAGCTTCTATCACGATGAATTATAAAGGCCTCAGTTTTGTAACAAAAATCATAACAGTTTGCTATTAAAACGTCACTGCCTGACAAACAATTGCAAACATAGTAACAGCACTTCGAGTGTGATACGCGTTAAAGGTACACAAGTGTTTATAGAATACATTAAAATAAACACTCTGACACAAGTGTAATATCTTCATAGCATTAACGTTAAACGATTTCTAAATTACAGTCTCAACATTTCAGTAAGTTCTAACGCTTTTTATCCTGAAACACGGTTGCATTTGTAGAAAAACAAAATGCTCTAAGCTCGGTTGGAAATAACTAGCCATTCGTCAGCGTTTCACTATAGCTTATTCACATAAAGATCTACCTACTAGTCATTGACCAATATTTTTATACAGCAGTGACATTATTTTGCTCGGAGATGGGTGATTAATAGAGGCTCTGGTAAATAACATTAAAACATTTCCTGAATATTATACTGGTTATAATATTCGGTCGGTAAAAATAGTTTAAATAATTTCTAATTTTATACTGGTTTAACAATTCAGCGAGAAAATAAAACATAAATTTGAGTATAAGCCTTAGTATAAGCTTAGCATATACTTTTTTTCTAGTTACTTGTAAGATGATTTCATTCATCAAGTTCCCTGATATTATAGCACAATTTATATGTTAAGTTATTCTTGTAATCATATGACAGTTGAAAATAACGTTTTATGAGTTATGATGGTTTTGCAAAACACCTCACGTATTCTGTCTCTTACAAGTTTATATGAAGAAAAATAATAAGTGTGCAAATAATGGTTTTAATTTTAAATTAAATTTTTTTCAAGGTCTTGATACGAGGGTCATTCTAAAAGTAAAGAACGTTTGTTTCTCTAGCCATTTTTATTCAAGATAATGAAAGAAAACTTATTGTACAACACATTTTGATATCTTACCTACTTTTCTACGTAGTCGCCGTTCAAATTGAACCGTTTGTCAAAGCGCTGTACCAGCTTTCCTATGCCTTCTGCATACTCACTTGCCGCCACGTTTTTGAACCAGTCACTAACTTCCTCTTTCAGTTCGTCATCATTTCCACAGTGGTTTACGCCGAAATATTCCTTCAGTTTGAGAAAAAAGAAAGTAATCACTGGGGGCCAAGTCCAGGTTATAAGGTGGGATGTTCAAAAACTTCCCAGTTAAATTGCTGACGCAAATTCCTTCGTCAACGCAGCAGCATGCGGACGAGCGAAGAAACACAATGCCGCTTGACAGCAATCCGCGGCGTTTGTTTTGAATGGCACGGTGTAGTCGGTGAATGCAGTAGGCATTTAAAAATAATGCACCATTTTTGAACTGAGGCTTCATTCATAACATTTTCCATAAACTTCAGTTATCTGTCTGTGAATTTCAATAGGGCGAACGTGTTTTTGCATTCAGGAAGCGTATTACGCTACAAACCTCCCACTTGGCGGGATCCTAAATTTTGTCACACATTTTAAAATCGTATAAATAAACAGTAAATGACCGCAGCTGCTCGCTGTTAGCGTCAAACTGGCTGGAAAGATTTGGTAAGTAAATTTCACGGCAGCGGGTGGTGGTGGGAGAATTACGCGTCTGGTCAGATCAAAACGTTCTTTACTTTTAGAATGACCCTCGTATAATTATAAAACCTTTTTTAATGTGATAAATTACATTTCACATTCCTGGTAAATAAATTTCAATTAACACCAAGAGTATATTCGTTCTAATGAAAACTCTCCAAAAGGACTCACAGCACATTACGAAAGGCTTCACAAGTCATAACTTACTTGTACTAAAACTATAAAATAGTCTGCTGCTTACATTGGTTTAACTATTAATTATTATTACTAAACCCCAAATTAACAGTTTAAGGTCATCCATCCCATAACATTATGTTCTTAAAATTTTAACTTGACTATTATTAGTCGGAAAAAGTTTAAAAAAAGTATATGCTGTATGCTAAAACTGATATTTTGTTAATGTTATAGCTTAAACTGCTTTCAGACAAGTTAAATTTACTAAATGTATATGTACATCTAAAACATTAAACATACATACGTACACACACACACACACACACATATATATATATATATATATATATATATATATATATATATATATATATGGGTGTGAGTGTTTGTTTGTTTGGCTTAATATTACTACATGACGGAAGTTAGTGAGTTGATTAAGATAAATTAAAATAATTCAAGGCAGGTTATTTTATAAATGTAAATTTTTTAATAATTTATTTAACTAGGAAACTTACAGAAAAAGAAGCTTTGAGAGAATTTTGTGTAAGAAAATTTAAAAGCTCTAACTAGGTTCCGAAAAGAGCCTTTAATGATGATTTCAGGAAAACACATACATGTCTCTCGTATGTCAAATACTAAAATATTATTTTCTTTTCAAGCAAAAAGTTTAGCAGTTCCTTTTGTAGGCTATTTACATGTCAAACGAGAATATCGAACCTATATTTTTGATAATACAGCATCGAACATCTAAAAAAAATTATTAAAATAAGGAACTTTAAGATCATCATAAAAGGAATTCTGTTCTTAAACAGCGTAGTTTTATCAGTATTAGAAAAACAACATTTCTTTTTCGATCGGTAGATGAATATATACTATTATATTTGTCACTACAACAGTGTGGAATATTCGTGTAAGGAACAAATATTATGAACTAAAAAGTTTGAAACTTGTTTCTGTTTAATCGATTTCATATGAATCTTAAAGTGTTCACAAAAAAAAAATTAAAAGTAAAAAATGATGCCGCATTGGAAAATAAATGACACTATAGATGTCTTACGGTCTCACAACAGCGTCTGTACTTTTTGGGGCGTTTTGCCCAAAACTATTTTTTCTCGGCGATTTCGAATTTCCGTTTGGAGCCTTCCTCTGAAACTCATTTATTTCTTTTAGGTGTGTTACCTGGATTTTCAGGGGAAAGCATTAATAACAATGGAGGTAAAGCTTCCCACGCTGAGGTAGCTTTTACTGTTCAGCAGGGGAATGGGGACTAGTATCACAATCTTTGCTGCTATATTTCAAGGATACAAACATTCATATAAAGAATATTTCTTTCCATCCTGAATTCTACAAATTGCGAAGTTTTATATTTTTTTAAAACTTGTGTATTTACTGAGATTTTTTTCGTATTTATATAGTCCTTATATCACATTCATGTTGGAATATTGGAACATGAATTAAAAATTGAGAGTCTTTCCTTTTCATCATTCCTGATTTCCTCGAAGTTATCAAATGTTTAGCAATTTTGTGATTTTTCTACTTTTACTTAAAGTTAGAACATTTAATTACGAACAACAAACAGAAAGGTCTATTTTACAAAAAATGTTTTCACTTGAATACTTTCTGGGCTTCTTTCATATTTGTTATTTCATTCCTTATTTATTATTAATGTTAGGATTTGGAGTTTTTGCCAATAAACTAAGAACAGTTATAAATTTAATTATTTTCTGATAATGATTCGTACCTCCGTATTTAAAACTAAAGTTAAAATGCTGAAAAATGCATTTAAAATATCAGTAATCTGCAAAATTAAAGTCAGTTAATTGATTATTAAGAAAAAGTTGAATCATTAGCTTTCAAAAGCAGTGAAATGAGAGTTGTAAATTCCTTTTGTGTGTTTTATTACTTCATTATATTTGACTCAAAAATAAATGAGCACAAATATCAATTCTAAAAGAAGAGGAATATTTTAAAAATTTTGTATATTTTCTACATTTTTTTGATAATATATCTCTTATATCGTACGTTGGTTAATATTAAATATTTAAACATCAGTAACAAACTGCAAACTTTTTTATGATATGTAATTCCTGAAGATAAATGCATGGTATAATATTACTATTTAACTGATTAAACTTCTAAAAATTAAATAAAAATTTTAAACAATTTAGTAAAATTTAAGTATAACTCTGTTAATTTAAAATTTTTGCAGTTTCAAAAGTAACATTTACAGGATAGTATATTATTAGTAGAATTAAAGATTTAAAAGTCATTTAATTTATTCACTTAATATGCTTTACATTTGTAAATCCTCTTGGTTTATAGTTATAAGAGTAATTTTATTTTCCGTCTCGAAACAAGAGCAATTATTCAGAGACTATGAAAGAGTACAGGAGTATTTTCAGACATTATTGCATTTTATTCGAAAGCTAAATTAACTACTATGTAATTCCAAGAATCTTCGATTGAAGACGATCTTCAATTTGTTTGTTGATCTTGATTACGTTTCATACGTCACTGTACATGAATTCTACATTTCCAGACTCAAAGCAGAACTTATTTTAATATCTTCTTTATTTAGTCATTAGACTTTTCTGAATGTGAATATCAGTCAATAGTATTTAACGAGGTGGTTTTAAATTAAAATTTGTTTTTCATAAGGTACCTTTTTGTACACCCGTTTGACGATGGATTAAGCTCGCATTTGATATATTTTTATAAGTTAAATGATAAAAATAATGATTGTAATGATAATAATAATAATAACAATAGTAATGAGAATAATAACAACAATATTGCATTATATAAAATACATTCAATTGTATGCAATATTTTTTCAAATATTGCATAAACGTAATCTTAAAAGAGCTCTGAAGCAAAACTTAGAAATTAAATATTATGTTGAACATTGGATTTACTATAAAACGTCATCAAAGATTGACTGTACTGGCAAATTGCAACAGAATGATGAATTAAATTCCTTTCATTACATATTATTGAAACTATTCAAGAATTATTTTAATTTATTTTAAGGGTAGTTTACTAGATCTGTTGATTTCTTGAAGGTATCTTTTTATCCAGTCTGTGCTATTAACAAATATGATTTCTACAATAAGAATGAAAATTAAAATATACATTAAAAGCTCAATTTAAATTGAAAATCATAAACTTTTCAACGTTATCAAAAACACACTTTACAAAATTTTCTGCTTTTAAAATTAGCAATTACATATTTCTTATGGAAAATTTTCCTTAGAGGGAAATTCTTTTTGAAATATTTTGGAGGAAATTCAGAAGAATTTTCTATAGTATGTTTTTACGTATATATATGGAAAATCTTCATTTAAATTAACTTTGAATAAATTTTAACATTTGGCCAGAACAACATAATATAATATATTTATAAGAAATAAATTATTTTGCAATTTTGGAAAAACTAAACGTGATAAGTTCTTACATGTGTTTAGTTTAACGGAACAGAAACTAAATTTACTCTCTCCATTTAATTTTGATTTAATTTATAATTATACCTTTACTTTATATTTCCTTTAGAAAAAGAGAAATACTCACATAAAATAGTATATCAAACCTAACTATTTCTAAAAAGAATTTACAAAGTTTCCTTTATAAAACTCAAGTCCCACTTTAAAGTGAATATTGCTAGATATTTAAAAGCTTCATTTAACAGCAACTTTGTTACATGTTTTAAATTTAATTATTTAAGAATGATAAAATTAAAATAATTTGTTTGGTATTTATATTATTGTATCGAACCCATAACGGCAAGTTATTTAAAGACTTAAATTTGTGTATTAGAAAAAATATTATTATGCTTTTATGACTATATATAAACGTTTATGACTATTTCACTTTTGCAGAATAAGATCAGCTTGCATTGTGTTAGTTAAACAAAAGATTCTTACAATGGTATTTCGAAATAAAATGCTTAAATGTAATGCTTAAAATAATGAATAAATTCATTTAATGCATTTAATTGAGACTGGAAAATGGATAATAATTACAGTTTAATGAGACAATGATAATAACCATTTTTTTTTAAATCGAGGAAGCTGAAAACGCTATTGACCTGAAGAAAATATGATGGAACATAATTCAATCGAACGTAAACAGAAATTACTTATTTAAATTCAATCAAGGTGTTAGCTTTTAAAGATATTCGTTATAAATTAAGTTACTTATTCAGTTAACGTCTTTTTTTAATTAAATCATGCAAATTCCATGTTTTCTGGAGATTGAAAAATACACCAGTGAAAGGTTAGTAATTAATTTTATCTCAAAGAGTTGCAGAAGATTCATTTACATATGTTAGAAAGAAATTATGGTTTGAATTTTTTTTTTGTTTCGGGGAATATTTTTACTTTGACAGTTCAGCTCATTAAGCATAATTTACTTTGGGAGTTATTAAATATATGGTTTTTCTTGAGTATAATATGCATTATTTGATCGGAATATATTTTTAGGCTAGTGTTTGAATATTTGGAGAATGAGATTAGTTAGAACCTTGCAAGACTTGTTAATAATTTCCATCGATACTTGCAAATCAAACTTGAAAGTTTGCAACATGGTATTATATTTACTTGTAGTGTTTAATTACATCTTTTGAAATACAATTTTTAAGATTTTAATCAGCTAGCATATGGTATAAACTAAACCCCAACCCCAAACATTACCATATTTTATTTTGTTAATTGTTAAAAGGATCCAAGTATCCAAGTATCCAAGGAAAAAACGGACATCTTCGACTATTGCAAAGGTACGTTGTTTAATGTTAAAAGAAAATCTCCCTAGTCAAAGGACAGTTGCAAAATCATTAAAATGCTCGGTGTCCACTGTAAACAAAATGATAAACGTTGATTTAAATCTTAAGAAAGTGAAAAAACGCAATGTGCATCGTCTTCTTCCAAATCATATCGCTGAACGCAGGACACGCTGCAGAATTCTATATGAGAAACACTTATCCAAAGAAAAATGGAAAACAATTGTCACAATAGATGAATCATGGGTGTATTTAAATGATTGCAACAAAAAGAGAGCCATCTATTATCATAAAAGGGGAGAAAAAAATTTAAGTACATGGTTCAAAGAATCGAAAGAAAGTTTTTCTATTAGATTCATGATTGTTTGCTGGTTTTTCTTATAATGGCAAGTTAAAAATAAAGAGAGTGGAAAAAATGTCAAGATTGACTCCAAATACTATCAGGAACATATTTTATCACCAATTTTTCTGAATGAAATACCATCGCTTTACCCACAGTGCCATCAATCTGTGAGACTCCATCAGGACAAAGCTAGCAGTCACACATCAAAATGCACTGTAAATTTCCTAAAAGAAATAGAACAAAAAACTGGTATCAAAGCCATACCCTCCACTGATATCCCTACTAAATCTCCCGATGTATCACCTATGGATTTTTGTGCTTTCGGACTTTTAAAATCTGCATTATCCAAACGTCTTCCCAAAACCATAACAGGACTCTGGAAAGCTGTTCAGGAGGAATGGGATAGAATACCTCTTCTGACACTTCAAAAGGCATTATTATCCTGGAAATTGCGGTGTCGAAAGATAGTTCAGAATAAGGGATGTCAAATAGAACATCTAAAACACAAGAATTTTATGTAATTTAGTTTTGTGAATACAATATATATCGTCTAAAAAATGTGTGAACAGCCTCTGTATACTAAGAGGATACTAAAAATTCTTTTGACGATAACAAAAATTATGAAGTTTGATTTTCTTAGCAAGGAGGTTCTTTCAAAACAGTGATGTATTTAGAGCTGAACCCGTTGTGGGCAATAATACTTTATGGTCATTGAACGTTAGGTTTTAGTATTAGTGTCATCCGGGCCATTAATATGGAAAAATTTAAAATTGTAGTACTTATGGCCATAGCTAATAGAAAGATCAAATTTGTTTTCTCGGTTTTATACTTTGCGGATTATTATTGCTCGTTTTTATACAGGGTTCCCTCGTTCTTATACAGGCTTCTCACCTATATCTGTTACGCCTCCCCCCCACCTTAACTTCTAAACGGTGACAGCTTAGGCCAAAAGTTGGTGTCTAGGTATAGTAAAAAGGCTATGCAACTTACAACGCTATCTATCGGCAGATTTTGGAATTACTGTTTTTATCTCAAAAACGGTACGATATACGGGAAAAAAGTCAATAAAGAGTTGTTTAGCATTATCGAATTAGTAAAAAAGACACATTGCGCATATTAATACTCCAAACAGAATGTAAAAAATGAACATGGTCGGGATTTTCAACACTATGGCGTCGTGGAACGCGAGCAAAGCTCGAAAAGACCACCTCACGGACTAAATACCAGCCTGTGTTATGGCGCAACATAAATAAATGATACTGAAGATAGGGAAGTATCTCAGTTTCTTTCTTCCACTCTTTATGACATGACAATTTTCGAAATCGTGACCAAACAAATGTTCATTTTCTACATTCGGGGGTGTAAAGGAAATAGGTGGGGACCCTGTATATAGCCATAATACAAAAATCATTTTTGCACTATTCGTAGACACGACAACAAACAAACAAACAACAAGCAAAAATATTTTGCGTGTCCTGTTTGAGAGACACTCAGAGTCATAAATGCTGACAAAATAATCAATGAAATTCCAGCCGATTAGTTCACAAGAACTTACAGAGCATCCCGATGGCAACGCGTCGACTAATTATCACTGGCGTTGTAAAAACAGAGGCGATATCAACGAGGAATATAATTTTAAGGCTAATTGTTTTCGTGCTCAAAGCATATTGGCAATTTTACTATGTTACACATGTATTTTTTAAGTTCTGTAATTTTTTGTATGTTTAATTATGCGTGAACTTATAATTACAGAATGCAAAAGATATTATTAACAATGAAAAGATTGAATCTTCTAGATTATGCATTCCTCTGTAAGGTTTACATAAGATTCGATTCACATTAATCGAACTTTTAGGTGAATAAAGTTAAAGAAGCCGCTTAAAATATGCTAATTGAGGCATACGCGGTTGGTATAAATACCAAGCAGCTAGATTAAAAAATCGAAGTGTTGAGGAAGGAGCTAGGAAGTGCGTTCAACGAAGCGAAAGGAAGTAAGAGGAAGTGAAAGGAGGAGTAGAGCTGACGAAAGGAAGTATCGATCTGGAGCTAGGCTTAGAGTCTGGTTTAATAATAGTTGAGTTTTGCGAGCAGCCGCTTGAGGCATAACTAGGTTGTTTCAAACCTACGCGAGTTCTTGTTAGGCCCAAAGGTTACGTGGCAGCACTGCTGGTTGACTTTCAAAGTATCTGTGAGTATTGCAAAGTGTATTTTTCTTGAATGAGTAGTTATACAATTGAATATATTGAATTGTATTTCCCTTGCAGGAATGCTATATATATCTCGTACTAGTAGTGCGTACGCTTTATGTTGAAAAGCAAAATCTACATGTGCAAATATTTAAATAAACATTGTTGTTATGTAAGAACTGTGTTTGAATGAAATTATTTAGAGTGCCACTTCAAGATGTACATACCCAAAGTTAGGGTAGAAGTGTTATTCTCTATACCTCTACGTAAATACTGTCGGGCCGTATTACTCACATGCTTGTCAATAGTAACGATGAGTTGAGGAATCTATGAAGTAATATTTTAAGGTTTTATGCAGTTTTATTATTCCTAATTTCTCTTTCTGTGAATGCTAATAGGATTATTAATAGTTACAGAATGGCAGCTCCCAGAGTTCTAAGCACTGCACAATAATAAGAATAACCTATATGTGATTTTGTATTGGTTCTGCAATGGCCATTTGCACATAAGTGAAAGCTTAGCAACTAATAGGTACATTAAAAGCTCGTTTATCCGGACTAACTGGGACCATAGGCAATCCCTATAATCAAAAATCCGTATAATGCGGGTAATAGGGGTAATAAGCAAAACAAAATCCTTAACAACGCAGATTTACCGTTTATTACGATAAAAAACTATGTTTTGTAACAAAATTGCTTAGCATAGTTTACAAGACATCAAAAAATATAAAAATAACTTTCACATCATTTCATAACAAAGAATTGGTAAGTCTAATAAAGCTTTCTTAAACTCAACAACAAGCATTTTATTACCATAATTTATTCTACAATCTATGCAGGAACTATACATTGAATCAAGCTAAAAGCAAATATTTGGGGTACTTATAGCTACGTTTTTTTATCATAGTTAAAAATTATTATCTGATGTGAACATTAAAATAGAAATAGAACAGATGTCTACAGATTTCATCCGGATTATCCGGAGATCCAGATCAACGAGGGCCGGATAAACGAGGTTTTACTGTACCTGTTTGATACTAGAAGTACACTGGAGGAGAAGGTATGGAGAGATGCTATACTATTATTTCCAAATTCAAGGTATTACCGATGACGTAAAAGCTGTGGTTCACAGTAGAAACGAGTTTAAAATTATTCAAAAATGAATTAATTCTTGAAAAACAGGTTTTAACGCTAAGAAGTGAATTGAGGTGAAAGTAAAAAAGTGCTATAATTAAGAGAAAGTTCCCTTAACTTACAATATTTATTTTCATGAAGGGAATTAATGCAATCAATATATTTTTAAGGTCCGTGATCCTCAACTTAATGTGTTCACTTAAATTATTTTAAATGAAGTAAACAAAGAATGTAGAAAAAAATTCAAGAGTAAAAATATTTAAAAAGTTTCTTAAGTGAATGTTTGAGTAAATAACCAAAGGATTTTATCTTAATCCTACCTGGATTAAGGCAAAGCCACAATTAGATGCTGCCATTAACGTGTTTTGGGGCTTTTTCATTAAATAAGCTAATAATTCAGAAATTCAAAATCTAAAGGAGGTTAGAAATTAAGGTTAAAATGAAAAATTAAAATTTAAACCTCTCTTATAATTTTATATAGTAATGCTACATTTTTATTAACGAAATATATTTTAATTGTTTAAATTACGAAGCAAGATCCGTGAAAATTTCTGCAAGTACCAGTTCATACATATAAGATGAATGTAACATATTCAAAATACCAATATAGAAATTAAACATCCAATAGTTGCTATACGTATTATTTAATTTCAAAAGAGAATCGTAAGAAAGTGGTTCAAAACCAGTGTCTGCAAAATATGTTAAAAGTTCGATGAGAGGTCAGTATCCTGTTAATAAATTAGCCAGCATTTAAGTACGTGTCAGAAATATTGATCTCAGGAATTATTGTTTTTAAATTCTCCGGACCAAAAATGGTTCACCACCATGTTCTAGGTATTCTGAACTCTCTAGGCACTTTCATTTCGAAAGGAAGACGAGGAACTTTTAATGGGAAATATCACCGCCATTGTAACTTATGAGAAATGTTTCTTCCAGTTAAAAGCTAAATCTTGGAAAATTTATTTTAAATATGTGCATTCTCTAACCTAAGCCAGTAACTCTGATTTACATTACTATAACAGACAAATTTAAGTTAAATTTTGTGTTCACATTTAAAACTTCAGATATTGCAACTGAAAAACGGGAATTTTCCGAAACAGAAATTTATTGTAATTATAAAGGGCTTATTATATTTATTACTTTAGTTTAAAAATTTGGATTTAAATAAATTTATATAAAACTGATATATAAATTTATTGAAAATAAAAAATATTGAAAACATAATAATAATATAAACTGGAATTGAAATAATATAAACTGGTATTTATGGTCCAATTTATCTAAAGTTTTATGGTCTAAAATATCTAGCAGCACGTTAAAGAAGAGTTACACCGGGCTATGACTCTTACTGTTAAGTTTTTATTTAACCTGATATCTTCAAATACGGGTTGATAGTGGGACATCAAATATATATTTCTATGAAATATGACATATTATATATTATATCTTGAACAACCAACATTTCAGAGTCTGAAGTAACCCACCGGAATCTGTTCCACACTGTCCTACACATTCATCAAACAAGTTGGCAGCTGAAAAGTGACCGAAAAATGATGTCTTAAAACTTTCAGTTTAAGGTATCTTAAAATATATTACTCTATGATAGTTTTCAAAGACGACACATTATTATAATTTCGAACAAAATAATCCGTTCCTAAGATTGGTGAGTAAATTCTAAGCTATAAAATATATTTTTGAAGAGAAAAAAAAAAAGAAATAGTTAGTTGAATACATGAGACGATATTAGATAATACGAGAATCAAAGGTAGAAATATAGCAGATAGACTATTAAAGAAATATTTCCTAGAATTTAGGGAGATAAACAAGGAATATATTTTAATATAAAAGTATAGCTGAAACTAATAATGAAAAGTACCTCAGAAGGAAAAAGAACATGTTATAAAATAAGAGACAGACACAAATTTACTGATCATGAGCAATAATAAAGGATTTCACTCAACTTGCAAACGAATATAATATAACAACTATTCACTACGATAAACGGTATTTCAATGCAGAAAATAAATTTTGGGCAGTAATAATAAGCTTGAAGAAGACAAAATGCTGCTTAAAGGGGATTGAAGTAAAAAAGTAAAAAAAGGTAATTGAAGTCAAATCTCCGGTTTATCAAAAAAATTGTGAATTGCTCAAAGAATATTAATCAGTGGATTTAAATCAAAGCATTTCAGTTTATACTATATATATATATATATATATATATATATATATATGTGTGTGTGTGTGTGTGTGTGTGTGTGTGTGTGTGCTTTATTACTGTATTTATAATTTTTAAAGTATGAACGTGATATGTTTTGCTTCTTTATAATTTCTATTTGATTACTAAATTACAAACTGAATTACTACCCGCTGAAATTGGAAGGTAAAAATTTAAAAAGAAATCTCTGAAAGGTTTATAATGATTCTGTTACGTCCTTAAGTACAATATGGAAACCAATTTTTTTTAAATATATGTAGTTTTAAAAAACTTGTATTTAAAGTTAACACAGCAATCTCGAAACCAACCTTTTCGGTTGGAAACCCTTACGTGAAGATACTAAAGTTTTTTCTCTATTGAAAATGCGGTTTATGAACCGAATGCTCAGTAATTTAGCTTCCTTTTGTTGCAATAAAATCTCTTACTTACTACATCTTATTTATTAATGGCGAGTTCACATCCTATACAGTATTAATTATTTACCTAAGGCTTCAATTGTACTGATCACAAACAATCAACTAGTTTAAAACTAAGCCTAATTAAAATAGTTGTGTCCTTTTCCGAATTTCTTTTCTCAAGAGATTTTGACTCGTTAGATTGGTTGGTTGAGAGTACTAGGTCAATTTTTTGTTTCACAAGGACTAATTAGACGGGTAACTCGTTAAGAACTTCCAAAAAGTACGAGGTGTCGGAAGTTTAGGATAATTATTCTCTCCATACTATGTGCCAATATTTGAAAATTGTTTGCTTTTAGCTATTAAATATAGTTTTAACTGATTAGTCTTCATAAACTGTATGGTTGGTTGGTTATTTTCAGCTCTTCGGTCGTCTTTTGCTAGTCTAAAGTCTGAAAATATCCTTTGATAATAGCAGTAAAATAGATTCAAAAGAAATATATAAATCAAGGATTTAATAAATATAAATCTTTTATTGCTAATGGAAGAAAATTTAGTCAGCTTGAAACAGAATACCTAACTGAATAGCTAACAGTAGCTCTAATTCCTTGTTCGCGAGACAGCCAAAGTTCCATAATATATGATAAGAAAAGAATGAACTAAATTTTCTACTTATCTGCAGCATAATATAAACCACCTATTTCTAGTCTTTACATTCTTTTACTCTCATTCCCCTGCATTATGAACACAAGAAAACTTAAACAATGCTTTATTTTTAATATGATAGGCCTAACGCCAGTAATTGACAAGACATTTACTGAAATGTTCTAAAGAACGTAGAACAGAAATATGCGGTTGAAACATAATTATCTTACAAGATGATAATTCTACAGCTAATATATTCCTTTCTTAAAAGCAAAAGATTACACTATTTTCTAAGAATTAACAGGAATTTATTCATTACAATAGAACCTTAATATGGGCTGTAAAAAAATTATGTTTGTTGAATGCTTGTTGGGTGTAACTTTGTCTTTTCCACATTCCGTATTCTGTGTTTATTATTTAGTGTCGGACGAGTATTTTGTGAGAAGCAATACAAACATTTGACTTGATTTTTAATTCCTTACTCACAAGTTACATTCTCCAAATTAAATGATTTTTGTCTTATCTTTATGCCATTGTTTTCTGTTAAATCTTATCTTAGCCCCCCAAAAAACCAAGATGTTAAGTAGTTTCTGTAACAATATCAATTTCTATCTATTATATTCTATGCCTTTTGTTATTTATTTGATATTCATTAATTGAAGGCCTTACGATGTTTTGTAAATAGTTGATTTTTAGACCGCAAATATGATTCCAATTAATTGCAGTACAACATTTTTAATCTTGTCTTGAACAAGATCAGTTCACATATTAAAAAGACATAAAAATAAAAGGTCTCATTCTCCTTCCATACATAACTGGAAATGTAATTATGATATAGGTATATGTTTATTATGATATAGTTTTTATTACAGCTATTATTCAAATACTTACACTTAAATTATGAGATAAGATATTTTATTACTAATCCTTATTCTTATATATCATGGTAACATTATTTTTATTTTCCTTCAAAGAATTGTGCTTGCATGTGTTATTTGTACGCATTAGTATTGTTTTACAAGCAAAATAGATGCTCCATCTGCAGTATTATTAATATTGTACTATACTCAATTATATTAAGTTCTTTTTCAACAGGTAAATAAATATATATCGCAAGCAATTATTTACTCCTTTTGGATGATTATGTTTTTATCACCTTAAATCAAATTTTTTGATGTCCTTAACTATGAACCAGATTTTATGTAAGCACAATCTATGAAACTGAAATGCCACTTTTAGTTAATTAAATATATCGATTATTTTTCTATACAATGAAAAGTAATTGGAGTTTGACAAAAGTACATACACTCACCAAAACAGCAAAATGCGTTACTTTACAAAGTACACCCCTTTTCGATATACATAACTCAGGAAACACCAGGCGAAAGATATTCAGACACCTTTTTTATAATCCATAAGATAAGCTTGTATGTGGAAACGTCACAGTAATATTGTTGCTCGTCTTGAACATCAAGAGGAACATTACAGAGTAATGTTGATCGCTTTGTACTCAGTATTCCCATAAATACTGTTACTAATTTCAGAAGGAATTTCAGAAGTATTTTAAAAGGTATTTTAATAATCATATGATATAATATAGATGTAATACCTGCGAACATAAAACACTAATTATTTTTCACAAGGGCTACCATTAGCCTTCACACGGTCCTTTTATATGACAGATGCTTAGGGCAAGGCATGGCCTCCGATAAGTGTCACCAAGGTTGAAATCTTGGTGTGAGCAGCTGCAGGTTTTCTAATAGAGACCCTGCGTACTTCTATTGATCTTTGGCCTCAAATACAAAAGGATTTTGAAAAATGAATGTTGATTTATGTTTGTAGGTATTGCATCAATGTTATATCCCATTATTATTAAACTGTCTCTCAAAATCTTTTGTATTTCATTCTGAGTTCAATTATTTTGTAATTGAAATCTTTTGTAATTAATTCCGAAAAGTTGTATCAGTGTTTATGGGAAGATTAGGTATTCCAATGTCTCATTACAATTGTGATAAA
This sequence comes from Dolomedes plantarius, assembly GCA_907164885.2. Classification (NCBI taxonomy): domain Eukaryota; kingdom Metazoa; phylum Arthropoda; class Arachnida; order Araneae; family Dolomedidae; genus Dolomedes; species Dolomedes plantarius. The sequence continues at coordinate 69,897,085 of OU015501.1, forward strand.
ATTTCCAAACTATATTTTAATAACCTTCTGATCAAATTAAGTGGTTTTGTTGAAATATCGCGGTACAGAGGGAAGAATGTTTCAAAACACGTTGTTTATTAAAAATAAATACCATTGATTATCCATATTTTCTCTTGTCTCGGTGCCAACCATCAAGATTGCATGGAGGAAAGGTCTAAACTGGTCATGTTGCAGTGCAGTGGTGTTAGAAATGCCTCTGCAAACGTCACTTTTAGGCTGTGACTTCGTTCGAATTTATCGGCAGTTCCCTGTGCTACATGGGTTGAGAGGTACTGATTTCTAAACTTAGAGAAATTTCGATTTATAACATAGTTAGATTCTTGGATTGATTTTTGATAGTTTAGCCACAATAGTTAGTCAGAAGTCCAAGGTATGCTTTTGGGTATTATCCTTTAGTATATAATCTAGATTATGAGAGAGATTTTAAGGCTAGATCTAACAAGTTTATATGTCTTTATAATTATAGTTCAAAATGACTGGATATAAAAAAATTGTGCCGTAATGTTTAGAGGACTTTTTACTTTTACGTTTATAATTTTGTTTACTGAATTAGATGCAGTATCAAAAAATTTACTTCATTGGAATAATTTGGGGACATCCACCACAAATATTCCAACTTTATAAGATGAAAAATTTTAGAAGATGGAGACTTTATTCAAACCTCTCTGTTAGAGAACAAATCGTAGAATTTTCCAGGAGATGTTTAAATTTGAGAGTATTCGTACATTCCTTTACAGCTGCAAGTGGTTAACATCTTTCGAATCTGTAAGCTATTTCGAAAGTAAAGAACATGTAACTCTGTAGTTTCGAAGTTTCCTCTGTAATGTTTTTAAAAATTTATTTTCGCTTCTTTGTGGACAAAATTACTCAATCTTCGAAAAGGAAAGTATATAATACTCTTCAAAAGATCAAAAGCCTGTTACTTACAGTTTGAAAAATTGTTACTTTCATTTCTGCATCTTAAAGAAACAAACCAAAAAAGAACTAGTCAGAATGGATTTCATTGTTAGAATTATTTTGAAGGCTACGTCTGGAAGCATGTAAATTATTGAAGGAAAATGGCGAAAAATCTTTTCGTTTATACAGATCTCACAGCAGATGGTGGTTGGGAAAGAGGTAAGCAGAAATAAAACTTTAAGGGGTTTTCTTGTGACTGTTATAGCTAATCGAAAATGCTGAGGAAATGCAGGAATGGTCCCGGTGCCATCGTAACTTGTTTGTGGTGAAAAGATAAAGGAATTCGTGATTTATCAGAGTGTTAAAAATAATTACGTAGGTGTTGAGGAAGACGTATCCCCAAGATGATTGTAAGTTAAGAACTTTTTATGACAATTTTGAGAAGCCTTGTACATGGCATATTTTTAGAAATCAGCTGTTAAATCATTTGCTAAAATTTATGTTTAATTAAAAGTTGGTTTGTGGCAAACTTTTTTCTCAACGTGGCAGTTACTTTGTCCTGACGACATTTAATCATCCAATCCGCGAATTTGTCAGCGACTTTATTATGGGGGAATCATATAAAAGAGGGAACAATGCTGCCTGTGATAAGATAGCACAGGAACGTCGCCGTCTTATCCGGGATTCGAACAGGAGTCCACTTCTATGCAGAACCGAGACGTCAACCACCATGCAATACAGGAGGTCTAGGTTTCTGGCAAACTTCTACAAGCGCATTGTATTACACGTGCCCTTATTTTAAAGATGAGCAATTTTTAAGAGAAACCCACTCTGATAAAGGTTTGTTAAAGAGAAAAAGTAAATTTTACCTCTGGATTTATAACAAATAAAAAGAATAAATACTATTCTCGAAACTACAGCTATGAAAAATATTTATTTTTTTAAACTTTTTACACAGCGGGAATACATTTAAATATTGGACCAAACCTGCATTTTTAGTAGTGACCAGTGATAGTATTTATTTCTATCATTTTCCATTCCAATACAGAGATCAATTTAATATCTCGTTGATTTTGAAGTAAAATTCAAAGCTTCAGAAAAATCATAAACCCCATTTATCTAAATTGTTGTACCTGCTGTACTTTAGGTTCTTTAAATTTGCATGTATCTCTCGCATTTCCCCCCAGATGTTGAGCTTCGATTCTTTTTATCATAGAATTTATTTTATAGAAGCAATAATTCCATACCATGGATTTTATCTTATTTTTTCCCTTGTTTCCATAACTTTTTCCTTATTTTCAATATGCCCAGTATGCTTAGGAACTTATTTCACTACTTGAAGATTTATAATTTGAATGGAATTACTTTTGTTTTTGGCAATCTTAGAACGCAGTGTGCTAAAGAAATATAGTCAGAACATCCAGTCCAAGACTGTTGTGTAAATGTGCGAGAAAAATAACAGAATAAGTCATAGGTATTTATGAGCAATATCATTTTACTTTCCCTTTTTGATGTTGAAGGTCAATTTTTATGAAACTTTCTTCTTTTATCTTGTGTTTTCTGACATAAATGACTGAGAGAAAATCCAAGATGTATATTGTTAGTTTTTATAACATGTTGGGACTAGATGTTTGTAATTAGATTTTCAAAAACAGTTAAAAATAAGGAAATTATAAAACGACAAATATTGCTATGCATTATTTTGTAGAACTTGTGAGATTTAAACATCATATAAAAGTGATACATAGGTGAAAGAGATTTAAAGTCAGGAATAAAATAAAATTTTTTTAAAGCATTTTCTGTATAAAGTATTGAAAGTTAACCCCAGTCATTTTCTTTAATGCTCAAACTTTTCTTTTTTACTTTGTTTTCCTGTGCATCTGGGCTTTGATCCATCAATTTGCCAAGCAAAGTTTTCCCTTTTCCTCTTTTACTCCTACTTTCGACTCAAACCTATTTTATAAACATATATACAGAAAACCCTTACATCTAAACTACGAAAAACTCTAGTTTATTATATTTACCTTTTGTTGTCCAAAATTTTAGAATTTTTGTAATTAAATTTGATAATATACGTACGCGTATACAACGTACACACACATGCACAAACACACACATATATACATAAATATATATACAGATAATTTTATTTCCATTTATTTACTATGCTGTTAATTCTTTAGCATATCTAATGTTATGTCGATACTAACCTTTGCTTTAATTTAGTGTTATTACGCAAGCAATTCAAAGGACCGTTTGACTTAAAAACGAATTTTTCAGTAAAAGACAAAAGTACATCGAACGACATTAAATTGGGTAAAAAAATACGGAGTGGTAAATCCAAATTTATAAGAAAAAAACAAGAGATTTCCTCGAGACATTTCATTTAATTTGGAGCATTGGTGTAATGATAAAACATTTACTATATTGTTTGCTAATATTACATCCTTCGACCGTCTGCCAAAATGATTCTCCCATAACACTTACCTCTAACAACTTTCGGGCTGATTACTTTGAGGAGAATCTTGTTTTGTTTTGATGTTCCCTTGTTTTTTTCTGACACGAGCTATTACAAAGTAAGAAGAAAACAAATCACAGGATAAGAGTGATACTGCTAAATCCCAAGGAGCCTTTCGATTTCTAGACAGGGTTTTTTCTAGAGAATGCGTAATCTCAGAAGCCGAATATAGATCGTCATCTGAAATAATTTCAACTCGTATTTCATTGAAAACTGATAGATTCAGTATAATCAAAGAACTAGGCCTTATAAATAAAGTTTACCACTTTCTAAAGATGTATTTGAAAGATTGAAGCAGGTTTCAGTAGTTTTACATTTTTTTTGTTGATATGTAAAAGTTTTATTTTACTATCACTCAAGTGTGTTTTACTAACATTTATATAAGAAATTAATTACTACACTTTTTAACACTTATTACAAGTTTCTGTTGAAAGGAACTTCTCTCCAATTAAGACTAATAGAAACTCTCCTGTATTAGAAACTATTTATTGTTTCTTTACGGGCTTTAATGCATTCAAAGACTAGACGGATTACGAAACAATAGCTTTGAAAAGTTTCCTTCAAAAGCCTTATTTGTATTCAAGCCACAATGTCTTTCGTATAAAACCCACTTGGCCTATTGTTCTCTTTATTATCACTGTCTAGCATGCATGCACCATGGATTGGTAGTTGTAAATTAGACTACACTTTGAACCTAACAGTATAAGTTAGTGTTAGCTAGGATTCCCACATTAAGAAATTGAAACTTATAAAAATACGGTTCCCATTTTGATTGTTCCTCTGGTTTGAAACAAACCAGATTTATTGCCTCTCTAACTGATGATGGAACTAAAAGGCTGATGAATAACAAACATCAAAAACTTACAAATTAGACTTATCTCCAGACCGACGGTCACACCACCAAAATAACGTTGTGTAAGCATAAAAACTTTTCTACCGCAGATCTTTCAATAGCTACTTCCTAATACGTCACGCCAAGCCATCTACGAGTACTTGAATTGTTATTCTGCTTCAAATACACATCTAAAATTCCGTTAACTTTTTTCGGCCAATAGGCTTTTTCCAAACTGAATGGCTCTAATGCTAGGCGAGTATAAACTAAGGCCTTGTTTGCATTGCTTTCGAAGCGTAGGGTAGCGTTCCTCTATTTTCTCCGAGATTCTTGGCATGACCTGTAAGTAGTTTGATATATCACGTGGTCACTGCGTTCAGCTCTGTGATTGGTCAATTTTTTTTATCTCGGACGCTACGCTCTGCTCCGAAAACAGTGTGGATAAGGCCTAAGACTTTGACTCACAGTTTCCTTCCTTAACTACCTCATTGGGGTTCCAACCACCCTCACTCTCCTACTGGGATGAGGGAGAGGACCATGTTTAAGAAATATGCTGGGAAGATAAATGAGAATAGGAAAGCCAGCTAAAGAAGAGCTAGCAAACAACATTAAACCTTAAAAAGTTCCCCAAATATTATTGGGACAATATGGCAACCCTGAAAATGATATTTCCTACCCTACATTAGTCTTTTCTTAGATTTTACTGTCAAATGATGACAAGACTTTAGTTTAAAATAAGCAGTGATACCATGTTAGTATAATATTTACTTAGCTTTTTTAAAAGAGTTTGGAAATATTTCAGTGTTTGCTGTGTAAAGGGTGTCAAGTCCAAAATCGTAGTTTTAAGAAAAACTGGATTGAAAACTAACATTTTTGTGTTTTGATTCACTTATCCCAAAATTTCACTGATGAATAAAAATATTCAGGAGTGGAATTGGACTTAGCTTTCTGTACACTGCAGTAGCCCTTGAGTTTTCAAACATGCCAGGTTTGATAACTAATTTTAGCCCATTTTGGACTTAACATCCCAAAGTTTCACTGATGAATAAAAGTATTTAGGAGTGGAATTGGACTTAGCTTTCTGTACCCTGCAGTAGCCCTTGATTTTTAAAACATGCCTGGTTTTATAACTCATTTTAGCCCATTTCGGAATTGACATCTCAAATATTCACTGATGAATAAAAATATTTAGGAATGGAACAGGACTTACCTTTCTGTACCCTGCAGACACCCTTGATTTTTCAAACATGCATGGTTGGATAACACATTTTAATCCATTTTGGACTTAATACCTTTTACAAAGCAAACACAGATTTATTTTGACAGTTTTCCAGTGAAGTAATTATGTAACACATTTTGGGCTATAAAAAATTTGTCTCATGTGTAATTCAAACCTGTGATGTGAAGGAGGCTACAAATTTTAGTTATGAAGATGTATTTTCATGTTCCTTTTAAGAATTTGTCTCTATGAATATTGGTATAAAACACTCTGTGTGTTAATAATAATACAGGTATAATATTACACATTTTCTTTTAACATAACCTGATTATAAATTTAATTGAAAGATGTAACATCACCAAGATAGTTCATACATGTAAACCACATGTCTTGAGATTAGGTAACCCGGGTTCCATACCTGGCTTTGTCAAATGGATGTGACGGACACAAACAACCGTTAAGCTTACTCCACACCAACGGCGACAGCAACGAAAGACAGACACATTTTGCCACATGTCTCTGTGGCTGTCATAAAAGCCATCACATCGCTAAGAGACGGGGAGAAGAGGTAATTTATTTGCGCATGCGCATAATCTTCTCTTTCTATTCTGATTGGCTGTCGAGCATGGCGGCAGAGACGAAAGTTCAAATATTTCCAACTTGAAACCGCAGAGACCAGAAACGGAGACGAACCGGGGGAGTGAAAATTTGTTTGTAATACGCATGCGCAATAACGAAGATACATGATTTTCGTCTCCATCACCGTTGGTGTGGAGTAAGCATTAGTCAACTGTATGTCGACTGCTTACGGTGGAAAAAATTCGGTATTGTCAACAAACTAAATAAAATTACAAAATTAATAAATGGGAAAGAACGTGCTATACTGTTGATATAAAAAAGTTAGGGGTATATGAGGAAAACAGAATTTATGAATGAAAGTTACTTCGAGAGGATAGATCGGTTGGAAGAGTTCTAGTCTCGAGGTTAGGAGACCCGGATCCAATGTCCATCCTTGAAGACGGTTAAAACGAAATGTTTCATTTCCTTTTTATTCAATTTAATGATATAAAATCCTCTGCTTACTCAAACATTTCATCGAGGTAACAAAAAATTATTTTAATTTATGATTTAATGAGTTTTGTTAGGAAAAAAAAGTAACGAAATAATTAACCCAAATTGTATGATAATTTATATTGTTTATATAAGTAAACATTATATTTAAACTGTAGTACAGTTATGTTTTAAAAATTGAGCAGCTCAATAACAACTTTTAGGTAAAATGGGCTTAGCATATAGCTTTATCAGTCTATTCACTTTTATAGTTTTTCCATTCTTTCGACGAAACACTATCAATCTTATGTTAGCCCTAACTTTTATCGTACAGTCTAAAATCAGAAATCAAAACCTGGAACTCTATTCCTAGCCAGCATTCCAACAATCAAATCAACTGAAACTGCTTTTCATGATGAGCATTAAAGTTTACTTAAGCCAAGGTATTAAAATATTTACCTCTAGCTTCAACTAATATTTTGACTTTAACCTAATTATTCAATAAATAAATTATTTTTCCAGTATACACAGCTAGAAATAATTTAACCTGTAAAATTCTTTAGTTTCATGAACATTTTACGACAATGCAAATTAGTGCGTGGAGCAACTGCAAAGTTTGTGAAGGAAGTAATAATTTACAACCAGATAATTTCCCACTAAAATGGTTTTTCGATTGGAATAAGTTCTTGATATATGATTTTCAAATAAAATTTTTGCTGTTTGTTACAAAAATGGGTAATTCCCGTTGAATATTTAATGAGCAATGAATATGTTTAACTGCTAATGGATTACTTGTGTAAGTATTTTTTTGCACAAGAGAGGAAGTATAAAATTAAGCAAACAGGGATGGATTCTATTACGCTTTTATGTCATAAAAAATGTAAGCTATAAAATTTTTAAAACTGTAAAACGGAACTGGTACTTTCCCGAATCGAGTAAAGGTGTCTTGAGAAAACTGGGAGTGAAAATTTACAAACTCAATTTTATTAGATTAAAGTGTAATGTATGTGACAGGTAGTTTTGCTGTGTGCAGTTATAACCAAAATAATATCCTTATTTTGGTTTCATATAACTCCTGTTTTGATGAACAAAAATTAGTTTTGACCAAATGTGTTTGCCTTGAGAAAACTATGAACGAAAATTTAGAAATTCAATTTTATTAGATAAAAGGGTAATATATATGGCAGGTACTTTTGTTGCTTGCAGTAATAGTAATCTTATTTTGGTTTCATATAATTAATTTTTTGAAGAGCAAAACTTTATCTTTTTATTCACAAAATTTTAAATAAAGTAACTGAACGTGATGGATATTTGAGTATAGTACTTTATAGATGCCTATGTTACAGATTATTTTAAGATTAAACAATTTTGCTTGATATCCATTTTATTAAACAAAATAACTTTTTTCCGAAAACATTTTATAACCAGAAATTTACATCAGTTTAATTTATTTCATTTATTCAATTTATTTGCCATTTATTATTCCCTATTTCTCATTATCAGGTCCAGTAATTGGTAACAAATTGTTTTTTTTGTAGTGTATGTTAAAAAAAATGTTAGTCGTTGATTCAAATTCAAGTTAATAGAAGCAATTCTCTGAAACATGAAATAATTCGAAAAGGAACCAGTATAATTCTAACTTCTGATAACAATAAAAAAAAACTAAAATTTATGTAATATTAGTAGAAAAATAAAGTTATAAAAGCTTTAGCTTGCAAATGAATTCAATAGAAAAATTTCATTTTGAGTCAACACCTGAGACCTTTTTAACATGAGTAGAGAGTCTAAAGCAACATCAAATCTTTTCGTTAACATAAATACAAATTAGGATTCTAAGCATTTGCTATGTTATGAATAAATTTCGTCGAATAAAAAAAATCACGTAAAGCAGATTATAATAACTTAATAAATGGGAGTGCTCTTTTTTCTTAAGTTAAAAATATTCAACGAATTAAGTCTGAAAAAGTAATGAAATTGATAGTGAAATCTAGGCTTTTAAACTTCTATCATTTTAATGCTCAATTTCTAATGCTATAATGTAGAAAAACCATAACATCAAAAAAAACATATACTGTTAATGATAGAAATCTTTAAAAGCTATTCTAATACATAATACATACATACATACATACATATACTATATATATATATATATATATATATATATATATATATATATATATATATATATATATATATATATATATATATATATATATATATATATATATACATATATATATACACAAAACACACACATTTATTTCTAAGTAAATTAATGTTACACTTATTAAGACTTTTTCTAATGCAAGATAGAAAATATATTTTATTTATCTTTGAGAGATACTCAGCAGTATCTAGAAACAAGTATGAATCAATTAAAAACTTGATTAGCAGATTAAAATTGTAGAAAAGCTTAAAATATGATAATCTTTTATAGCAAAAATAATCTATTTATTAGAATAAAGAAAAACTATTTGAATTTATCTTTTTATTTAATCCTAGGGTTGTGTTTCTAAATCCACAATAACAACATATGGATTAAACGTAGAAAATTTTTACTCAAGACATGCCTAGCTAAAAAATAAGTTTTGTAATAAATGTTTCACACATTGCCTCATGTAAAGTAAATTGCTCAGCTTGTAATAAAGTATTTAAAATTATAAAAACTTATTCACTAATTTTTGCTTCAAGGTTTTATCATGTTATGCTCATAATTATTTTGATCTCCTCGTTTCCATGAAAAGATTTTGTGGATATATATGTATGCGAAGTTTTCTCTTTTGCTTCCAAAAGCTATGATTAGGCATGGAATGATTCTCCCTCTGAGATGTATTTCGTTTTAAGGCGGTAAAACCTATTAAGCTTTCTTATTATGTTCGTGCAGCAGTCGTTCCTGAGTAGATATTCCTTTATTTAAGAGCAACACACATTTATTTGGTAAGTTTTAATTCAGCTCAATATCCCTTAATTGGAACAGTTATCGAATATAAGGATAGGAATAGCAATTAACATTGTTCATAATTAGATTTAGAATTCTTATTTGCGTAATGGAAAATAAGAACACGTAAAGTATGTGAGAGAATAGAATATGCAATTCTAAAAATCAGCTTATAGTACTTCTTTACTGATTATAGGAGGTTAAAACTCTTTGAGATATTGGTGAAACTCTCAATAAACTCTTTCTAATTCAGTCTGGTAGCATTCACTACCAGGAAAATCAGGAATGAACGAGATGCTATGAACAAAATGTTAGATAATGTTTCATTGGATAGGTAAATTCTTACTGAAGATTATTAGCACTAATTAGGAAAATGTAATTTGTTTAGATATAGCAAAATAACTTCAGAGGTTTAGTATTCAGTATTTGTACGTAAAAATGTATGCATTTACATAACAGACTCCCGAAATGTTTTAAACCCTGATAATAATGAAATATCAAATCTACAGGATTAAATATAGGACTGTACAGCTTCGTTTCTCTATAGCCAATATTCTAACCAATCAGCCTTGCAACTATGCACCTTTATCGAGGGATGAATTTATATAACTTTTCAGTAATGCATTTCACTCGGTAGTAGACTTGTTCACATTTCCCAAACAGAAAACAAATCGCGTTAAATGCTAATAAAACTTTTTAACTGGTTGAATGCTAAGATATTGTTTAATTTCCAGATATAACCACCACCTTGCATAATATCATAAACAGGAGTGTATTAGTTGTATCAATTTTTTTAATAGCAGGTATTTAATAATGAAAGAGATATTTTCAATTCAATAAAGCTAAATTCGCAATTAATTTTCCATTTATTTCCATGTGTATTATTTGTGCGTATATGTGTATATTAGGATCATAGTCATAAGTTGAGAATAACCTAACTTTATCAATATGTATTTGATTTTATATTAACTGTGTTTCAGTGATAAGTTTTAGAAAATGTTCTCGAGATTCAGTTTGCAATCTGTAAAAGGGATAATAAGACTCCTAATGAATTATTTAACGAGACAGGATTAAAGCTAAATTATCCACTTGTATAAATAATTATATTTCTAGGGCATTATAATGCCCATTTATGCTTCAAAAGAAATTAATATGCATACTTTGAATAGCTGCTATTTGAGTTTCTCTCTTAAGAAACGAAAGGGTAAATTAATATAAATCACAACTTCATGGATAGAATTCTCGTCTGGTACTTTAAATAACGGATTATTACGTTTGTTATTTTATTCAAATCTTAAGAGGAAACTAAATATTCCAAGTTTTTAATTGAATTATAATCCATGGACAATCACACATAAACCTTTGATGCCGCTAAGCTTTGTGTGTTACTAAATGAAACTGGCAAGCTGTAAAGGAGAAACTTTGCGCCTGCAAAAGTCTCTTGGCTTACCCTTTCCTACGCTTATATTAACATTAGTTACTAGAACAAGACAACTTTACAAACTACTACGGTATCTAATTAACTATCGCTTTATCACTATGAATTATCAACTATGAATTTATTGTCAGATCTAGATGATACAGTAAAGTTTTGCCGGAGGAATTTAATATAAAAAAAAATTTCATTGCAGAGATGCAAAAAATGCGATGACTGGATTATAAGACACTAGCTATTAAACCAAGATGCATAAAACCTAAGGGATTTACTGACTAAGTAAGGAATCTAAAATCTTTAATTAAAAAAAAATAATCACACATCGGTAAATGAGAAATGAAGCGTCTATTATAGGAGGCTTATAGTAGAGGAAAATGCTTAGAATGTAAACTACTGAATCATTTGTTTTAAAGGTTTATAAGATTTTTATAAAATAATGTATTTTAGAAATTATGTAATTCCGAAATACACTTTTTGAATATTTAAATGTCCCGCAGCTTCAATATTATTTTTATAAAATACAGGAATAAAATTTTAAAGAAAATCCTTCGGAAATAAACGTTATTCTTTAGAACTTTCTTCCATCAATTTAAAAGCTGAAAACGCACTTTCTTCATATTTCAAAATATTCTAAGCCACCTTTTATTGTATGATTACTATGATTTTAAAGCATTTATTGTCAGGTTTATTCAATAAATGTGGTCTGGATTAAACTCAACGTAGAGGACAGGAGTTTCTGAAAAAAGTAACTGTGCATTTCTTAAGATCTTACATTTCTTTAACATGATACAGTTATTAAATTATTATTACTGAAAATGAGATTATTTTAGCTTCTTCTATTTAATTTTGTCCCCATTTCCTATTGTTATGTACGTATAGTGAAAGTTTATTTTACGTACATAATTTGTTATAACGTATTTTTTTCTGACTGTAAAGTACGTATAGTTAGTTCCCAATGCGTAGATAAAAATAGTATAAAACAAATTAGTGAAAAAATAGTCCCGAAAGGAATCGAATACTTTTTGTCATTCGAATAAAGCCAAATATTTTATTAGTAGAATTTTTGCTGTAATTGGATGGACCCTCGTTAGCTTGTAACTCATGAATTTTTTGATCGATTCAACTAGTTTTGAGATTTCTGGCTGGATTTTGTTCCCCCTCCATACTGTATTATTAAGATCTTTAATTACTCAATGAAATTATTTATATGAGGTTGTCTGATGTGTTCCATGGAGTGTATGGGAGGAGATTAACGTGGTAATTTTGTTACATATGCGCAGCCACAGTCGCCTATTCATAGAAAAAATTCTTTTGGTTGTTGCCATAGTAAATTGGAAATAATTTTGCTGGTTACGTTTTTACATTGAAGATTTCAAATTATATTTTAAAATATTAATATAGTTGTCTGATTGTTTTGGTATTGATAAATTCGAGATCATTGGCTCCAGTGGACTACAAACACTATTGTACTTAAAACTTCTTATTTTGCATATTTCATTATTACAATGATGATCTATAATTCTTATCGAAATGACTCCTTAATGCCATTATTGGATAGCTCTGAACTTTCTTCCATCGAATTCCAGTATTCAGAATTCTTATTTCTGTTATATTTTGAGAAACGAAGTGTAAAAATTTTAATTTTTTTTTAAAGTAGAAATTTTTTCTTGGCAACAGGTTACATACTTGGCACATCAGATCATTCTGCTAGGAGTGTCTCACTATAATTGAAAATATTATATTGTAAATTTAGAAGCCCTCAGTTTGGAATTAAATATTTCTAGTAATAAGGCCTTTTTTACTCTCGGAACAGATTTAATGATTACCTAGATATTTTAAATTTTTGTTTGAAGAAGTATGATACATTGTATTATACCGCAACCTATTACACACTTAAATGAGCTATATTATCAATTTTTCTAATAAACTGGGCAAAGTTAAAGTTGATTAAGTTATGTCTAACATCGTTTCTTTTCTGTTATTAGTCTTGAAAACTGGTCACTGATGTAACAAAATTTCTATGAAAACTTTATTGAGTTAATCATAAAGAAAATTTTTTATCAAAAAACAATTTCTTAAACAAACGTTTTGCATTTACTGCAGATGAATCTATAAAAAAAATTCAGTAGTTTTCGAAGACTTACAAGATTATTTTCACTATTTCTAAAGAAAATTTATATTATATAGTTCAATATTTTCATTCTGAAAAAATTAATAGTACAAAAAGAGGACGAAAAGAAGATGAAGTAAATGTATTATTCAAAGAAAAATATTTTTATAGTTTTTTCTAATTTTTTTTCTAATTCCATTTTAACTTAAAACGTCCGATCAATTTTTAGAGATATTGCATGTGAATTTGAACTGATATTTTAAATCTTTTTTTTTCGTTTCCCATAGAAACAATACTAGATTGATCAGAAGATTATTAATTTTAAATCATGCAATCAGGTCGAACTTATTCCAAAAACCCTTAATAGGAAGTAGTAGACTCCTTCAGCTCTTAAAAATCTGGAAATCCTTCCAATAACTGGCTTATCAATTCATGATAACAATTTTTAATTTAAAGTAGCTCTCATATTACACTGAGTGCAAGATTTCATATTTCAAAGCATATTCAATTATTTCTGCATAAAAAACTTTAGTCTCATACAAATATACTGAGAATTACACATTAATTTAAATGCAATGTAGGAACAATACAATCACTCTTAACGATATTTACTTAATTTTTAACAGTTAGGGTGCGTGATTTATAGCGTGAAATGAAGTTCTGTTGTTTTAGCTTTTATCATGCACGATTTTCCACTTAACGTAGCACTTAAATGCTTAATAAAAGGTTCAAATTTTAAACAAGTAGATCAATGAATAAACAAGAGTATTTCACCTCAATAAGTTTCAACCAGTGAACAAAAATGTATCTGGATTTATTTGCTTCTATTTTGGAACTTAACTTGAAGATCTCGGAGAATGCTATAATTAGACTTCTAACTCTGTCATTGCCAAAACTTTTTTCTGTTTAAAATTAAGTGTTGCTTAAAATAATCTTAGAGACTAGGTTGCGTTTAATAATAAAGTAAAATTGGAAGTATTTAGAGCCATAAGAGGACGTTTAACCTGCAGAACAAAATTTTTTCAATCAAAATTGAATTCCAGACATTATATACTATATATATATATATATATATATGCTAGCTCATAACCCCTACGTCGCTACGGACTACATTCAAATTAAATACAACGGTCAATGTATGCAATTAATGCCAAAAATATGTATAAATATATTTATAATAAATACAACGATCAATGTATGCAATTGATGTAAAAAATTTTAAAAATGTTAATAAAAAATCGTACCGGATATTTTTATAGACAAAATAATGTAGAAGAAAATATTGAAATTGAATCTGATAGAACATACTAAAGGATATAGTACAGTTAATGTAGTACAGTTTGAGGAACATATATTTTACTGTATATTTTAATATTTTTTTTGGATAATGTCCAATCGTCTGCCGCATTACCAAGAATTTTTTTTGTCTGTTTCGTTGTTATGCACGTGACGATAAATTGATTTAACGTACCAGAAAAATGAATCACGTGATCAGCATTTTATAAATTAAATTCTAAAAATGAATCTTTAAAAATTAACCAAAAATCGGAAAATGGAGGTAAAGATTCGAAAAAGATTTTATTTTAAAGGAAATTTTATGATCTCGTGATATAAATTTTATAACCCTCAAATTATTATTTTAAATGCAAACTTAAAAAAAAGTTACTAAAACAGCTTAAAAATTTAATTAGTCTTTCTTAGTGCACCCCTACACTATAAGAAGAATCGCCATGCAAAATTTCAGCCCATTAGGTCCAGCGGTTTCGTCTGTGCGTTGTCTGTCAGTCAGTCAGTCAGTTACGGAACTGTTTTATATATATATATACACTGAAGTGCCACTGAATTAGGGATACCTACCTAGTAACGAGTTGGGCCTCCTCTGGCCTTGATAACGGCTGCCACACGACGAGGCATAGATTCAACAAGTTTCTGGAAACGTTCCACGGGAATGGCTTGCCAAATATTGGCTAAAGCTGTCCATAATTCAGTAAGGTTCTTTGGTGCTGTGTGATGGCCTTTCACGCCTTGTTCCAAAACATCCGAAAGATGATCAATAGGATTTAAGTCTGGGCTTCTAGTTGGCCAATTCATGACAGAGAAGTCAGAGGAATGCTCATCCAACCAGCCAGTAGCCAACCGGGTCTTGTGAGAGGTACAGTTGTCTTGCTGGAAAACCCCATTACTGTGCAGATAACAGAACAGCATAAACGGATGGAGGTGATCACCCAGCAACTCTACGTACCGAATTGCATTGAGGGAGGTTGGTACACGCACCAAAGATCCCAAACTGTGCCACGAAAAAACACCCCAGACCATGATTGAGCCACCATGCCCTTGTTCAGTTAAAGCCAGGCATGCAGGATCCATGGCTTCATGAGCCTGACGCCATATTCTCAGCCTCCCGTCGGCGTTAAGTAGTCGGAATCGAAACTCATCACCCCATGCTACTCGTTTCCAGTCCTCTACACTCCAGTCTCTGTGCTCTCTTGCCCAGACAAGACGTGCAGCCCGATGGCGAGTATAGAGGAATGGTACTCTCGTAGGTCGACGGTTCCCGAAACCCATACGGTGAAGCGAGCGTTGCACAGTCCGTTTGCTGACTGTACGACTGGCACCGTCATTAAACTTGCAAGGGTTTTGCTCAAAGGGAAGTCGGAGTTTTTTTAGGCAGCAAAATAAAAATTAGAAAAGTCACCAGTAGAGGGTGCTGACGATATGAAAAGCAATGAACATTACACTGTAGAATCCATTAATTTATTCTTGCTATAACAATTAATCAACATAACCTCCAGAATTTTGTACGACCCAACTAAGGCGACTCACAAAGCCCGTTACAGCTGAATGAAACATATCGCAATGAAGTGCAGACACCTCACGACAGATAGAATCTTTGAGTTCCCCTTCAATATTGAAGAGGATGAACGGTAAACAAGGGATTTCAAATAGCCCCACAGTCAGAATAGACCGGAGAGAGGTTTTGTGATCGTGGAGGCCATGTGATCTTACAACCTCAACTGATCACTCTGTCTTCACCAAAGGTACTCAATAGGAATTTTTGTTCGAAGAGAGCCAGTTTCCTCGAACCGTTTGAAAAGTTTCAGTATTCCAGCATACGATATGGGGCAATTGTTCATCTTCATGGGGCAATTGATCGTCGTTTCGCCGTGCGAAATTTTCACAGCGCAGCAATTGCTGACTCTCCGTTCAAATAGAATATATTCACCAAAAACGCTCGAGCAGGCAATGATAACATTCTAGAAACGAATGAGAAATCCTCGTGTATCACGATCTTTTATTGAAAGATTGCTTTGCATAATTCTGCGGAATCTCTCGCATGTCAGCGCTATCTACCGGGACTTTTTTAACTAATTCTTTTATTTCTGCTAAAAAATCCGACTTCCTTGTGAGCCCTTTCTTGCAAACCGCACTCCTTTTTTATGAATTTTTAAAGTTTTTGAGAACTTTTGGTTCACCCGGTATATATATATATATATATATATATATATATATATATATATATATATATACATATATATATATATATATATATATATATATACACAGGGTGATTTTTAGTAAACTGACACTACTCAGAGCCTCTGTAGTGTGATCTATCAGCCGGAATTCCGCCAAAATTGATTGAGGGACTAAAGACGGCATGGGAAAATATTTCTGTGAAAAAAAAATTAGTTCCAAAAGTCGCCGATAGGGGAAGATATGGTGGTGTTATTCGTTGTCGCACCTGAGAATTTGCATAAAATGCAAGTTAAACATCAAAATGCAAATTCGTGATTGTATAGTCGTCAGCAGCGCCAATATTTTGGGCTATAAAGATCGGTGCAGAATCTGTTGCGCCATTGCTTTACAGAAGTATTGGTCATTGGCACTTTTTTCATTAGCATGGCCACTCGTTCCCCACACCTAACCTATGTGACTTCTTTCTGTCGGGTTACTTAAAGTCTAAAGTGTATCTTGGAGGAGTTTCGAACATGGCGGCCCTAAAGGATAACATATCCTGGACTGTGATGAACATTTCCTGTGACATGTTACGCTCGGCCGTTGAGAACGTAGTGTTCAGGATGCAATTTGTCCTCTACCAGGATGGTGGTTACATTGAAGGTGGGAGAAGTGAATTTGCATTAAGTGGTGGTGTTGCAGGGAAATTTCTTTGTTATTTATCTGTCTGCTTATTACAATTTTTTCGGTATTCATTCCTAATTTTTATAGCCCGAAATACTGGCGCTGGTGTCGACTACGTAGTCTCGAATTTGCATTTTGATGTTTTACTAGAGTTTTGTGTAAATTCTCGGATGCGCCGACAACAACAGCGCCATATCTTACCCTATCGGTGACTTTTGGAACTATTTTTTTTTCTTCACGGAAACTCTTTCCTATGTCGTCTTTAGTCCCTCTATCCATTTTGTTGGAATTCTGGCTGATAGATCACGCTGCAGATGGCTCTGAGTAGTGTCAGTTTAGTAAATAATATATATATATATATATATATATATATATATATATATATATATATATATATATATATATATATATATATATACAGAAGGTCGTTCGGACTTTTTGGAAATAATTTTGATTGTTGCGGTGATTTGGTTCTATCTGATAGCCATGATTCTTGACAATAGCTCCAGATCGAATTTTCCATGAAAGTAAATTTTTGCTTACTACTGTCAGGTCAGTTTTATCTTATTCCTCTTGGACCGTTTTCCAAAGTCCGTTCAGTGTTCTTGGATGCCGTTTTCCTAAGGCTCGTATTAAAAAATCTAAATCACAAAAGTCTATTGGAGAAGAGTCAGGTAATTTTACAGGTATTTCATCAAATGAAATGCATTTTATTCCTGTTTCTAATTCTTTCTTTGCTAAGTAAGCGGCAGTTGATTTAGACGTGTGACTAGAGGATTTGCCCATACGAAGATCAATTTTATCAATGTCCTTTAAATATAAGTTTTGAATTTCTTCTTCAAAAATTGGTTCGAAAATATTCTGCTGATAGTAGAGTGAATTAATTTTGGCTTTACTAGAGACTTTTTAATTTTTAATTTGCCGTTGTAACAAAATCCTGCTACTATCATGAATTCCTTTAGAACTTTTCTATACACTGACGTAACCATTCCGAACGGTCATTCCCGTCAGTTGAGCAATAGAAAATTGATCTTTTTTTATTACAGTCACTTAAATACACCCATGCCCCATCGAGTGTTATCACAAATTTTCATTTTTCAGCAGCTAGGTGTTTTTCATATAATTTTCTACAATTTGTTTTTCTTTGAGCAAGGTGCTTTGGAAAAAGCAGTTGAACTTAAGGTTTAAGCATCTTTTTTAACTTCAAATCTTTATGAATGATTTAACTTACAGTGCCAAAAAACATTCCTAGTTTCGTTGCAATTGATCTTTGAGTAGGCGGACTTTCTTTTAGGATCAGAGACTTCACTTTCTTGATATTTACCGGCGTTCGAACAGTCTTAGAATGAGGTTTAGTGGTCATGTTTTCATTATTACTTTCAGTTAGACTTTTTTCCCTTTCAAATTTAATATATTATAAAATAGAAGGTAACCCGTCATTTTGACGTCATAATACTAATAATGACGTCATAATGGAAAAAGTATATGAAAGTTAAAAAATATCCCGAATTATCTAACAATATTGCATTTAATCCACACCTCTTAAAAACAAACCCTTTCATTATTTTTTATTTATTTAGTTTTTCATTCGATTGGAGTAGTAGACTGCCATCCAGCTTTTTACAGCTCACTACGTGATATGGATACTTGAACTACTTGATTCATTCACATTCAAGTTTGTTTACATTCAGAATTCATCGCAAAAATAAACACATTTTTAAAAACTGATATATATACAACTAAAAGCATCCAATTTTTTTTAGTTTTGAACGTTTTATAGAAAAATAGGCTGAACAAACGTGATTTGATGGAGAAGATATTAGTTTTTAGGTAAGAAAAAATTCTAATCCACATCTGAAATTGAAATTAGGCCTAACCGGCCGTTTGTTTACTGAGGGCTTCAGTTGAAAGATGAGTACAGCCCGGAAGTGTTATACAGAGACAACGGCTATTAAATATATGATACCTATTTTTGAAATGCCGTAACCGCAATTTTTACACCGCTTTATAATTTGTTGATACGAATATTTCTCCCCGGAAAGTGTGCAAGGTTTACATAAGATTCGATTCACAATAATCGAACTTTAAGGGGAATAAAGTTAAAGAAGCCGATTAAGATATGCTAATTAGCCGATTAAGATATGCTAAGATATGCATACGCGGTTGGTATAAATACCAAGCAGCTAGATTAAAGAGACGAAGTGAGAGGAAGTGAAAGGAGGAGGAGTGTTGGCGAAACGAAGTATCGAGCTGGAGCTAGGCTTAGAGTCTGGTTTAATAATAGTTGAGTTTTGCGAGTAGCCGCTGGAGGCATAGCTAGGTTACTTCAAACCTACGCGAGTTCTTGTTAGGCCCAAAGTTTACGTGGCAGCACTGTTGGTTGACTTTGAAGGTGTCTGTGAGTATTGCCAAGTGTATTTTTCTTGAATGAGTAGTTATACAAGGGAATATATTGAATTGTATTTCCCTTGCATGAATGCTATATATATCTCGTACTAGTAGTACATATGCTTTATGTTGAAAAGCAAATTGACAATGTAAATAATTAAGTAGCCATTGTTGTTATGTAAGAACTGTGTTTGAATGAAATTATTTAGAGTGCCACTTCAAGATATACACTGCTGGCCACCCAAATTGCAACACCAAGAAAGACAAGAGATATCACAACAAAATTTATTTTGTAGATAACATGTTGACCAAGTATCAAATGATTAAATTTATAGACTTCTCTGAAGTGTGGTTTCTGCCAAAATCAGTAGCCAGAGTAGCCGCCATTGTTGGAGATCACCGCTGCCACACGCGTCGGTATTGATTCAAAGAGACTTTGGATGAGTTCTTGGGGTACAGCAGACCAAGCAGCTTCCACACGTTGCCAAAGTTGATCTGCTGTGGCAGCTGGGGATGGAATCTGGGTCAATCGTAGAGCAACCATGGACCACATGTTTTCTATCGGCGAAAGATCCGGAGAGCGAGGCGGCCAGGGAAGCAATTCAATCTGGCGATTGACGAAGAACCGTTGGACAATGCGTGCCACGTGTGGTCGCGCATTATCCTGTTGAAATATGGCTGTGGGCAAGCCCTGAAGGTAATGAAGGACAACTGGCTCCAACACCTCGGAGATGTAGCGCTGGCTGTTTAAAGTACCGGCAATGCGTACTAGAGGTGTGCGAGAGTGATATCCAATACCGCCCCATACCATAATACCCGGTGCAGGACCAGTGTGGCGGTGCATAACGCAGCTGTTCAGCATCCTCTCTTCACGGTGTCTCCAGACTCGAATGCGACCATCGTGGTGTTGCAGACAGAAGCGTGACTCGTCAGTAAAGACAATTTCATTCCATTCTGCCGTCCACATCCTTCTGTCATCGCACCATTGGCGGCGGAGACGTCTGTGGTTCTGCGTCATTTGTAGACAAAGCAATGGACGTCTTGCGGACAGACTACTCTGCTGTAAACAGCGTCGAATGGTACGCGCAGACACTGGATGATGCGTTACAGACTGCATGTGCTGTGCTATGGTTCGTGATGTGACTGAGCGATCCGTCACTGCCATGCGCACAATTTGCCTGTCATCACGTGAAGTGGTGCGCTGAGGTGGATGCGATCGAACACGCCGGTCGGTCGTATCCTCCTGCATCCAACGATCACATATCCGCATTACAGTTGTTTGGTTTCGTCCAACACGACTACTGATTTCCCTGAAAGATAATTCACAATCTCGGTAGGCTACTATCCTTCCTCTGTCGAACTCGGATACTTGATCAAAAGATGATCGCTGTTTTCGACGAGGCATAATTGATCGTTTTTTTTTTGAAAAAACCACAAGAAAAACACAATTGCCGAACTTAAAATTGTCGAAATCTCCAAGCCTTAAATGGCGCTTTGAAGTGTCGCCACAGGCGTGCGTGATGTGCGTCTGCGCTGAAATTCTAATCATTTGCATATCTCACCTCCGCTAATGCATGTTGTAAATTTCATGTTATTTGCATGTTTCCTTCAGGGCCATTTCCTTCAGGGCCTTCAGTTGCATTTACAGTGGCCAGCAGTGTACATACCCAAAGTTAGGGTTAGAAGTGAAGATACTCTATACTGGCACCCGAACTTTTATATGTACCCCAATTGTTTTGTTTACATTTATAACGAACGACATAATTGAAGTTTGAATTGTGTACTGTGTTATAATCTGATATTGATAAAATTGTGAAATTATTTTGATATTATACTTATATATTGCTAGAAAATGAGTGATTTAAGGCAAAACCCTTCTGAAAATTTACCATGAGTCATTATGGTTCAAAAGGTCACGGCATTCGAAGTCACCTTCAATGGCGGCTACTCAAGCAAATTTCTACACGAGTTGGAGCGTTACTTTCAGCAACATAGCACCCCTAAGGGGGATAAACTTAAAATTGCTCTAGTGGCTTTAAGAGGTGGTGCATTGCAGTGGTACACGTGTATGCAAAGCAATAATCTCATTTGTGACTATTTGTCGTTCAAGCAATAGTTTCTTAGCGTTTTTCCCAAGACCTTTAATCAAAGTCAAATTGAAGCTGAAATTTATTTGCTAAGGCAACATGAAGGTCAGTCTGCGTTAGATTTTGCTATGGTAAAGATTATAAAGTGTGAGGACTATTTAGAAGGGTGACGGAAGCGGTAATCTTAAAAATAGTTATCCAGCGTTGGAAGCCAAGTGTTCAAGATTTTTTGGACAATCAAAATATTACAAGCAAGGCTACCCTCCTTCAAGCTTTGGCTAAACATGGCAATAGGCATTTCTTCGCTACCCCTTACCCTCACTCTAGTACGAGAAGTTTTATTCCCCCCGCCAATATTTTTCGAGAATTACAAACCAACAGCGAAACCAGTACCGGGGGCGAAATAACAGAAGCTCACGGTGTTATTGTGAAATTAGTGCACTTAAAGTAAATAATGTGCAAGCACCTTACCTGCACTGGCAAGTTGTTTCATATGATATAAGTCAACCTGTTAAAACTGCTTTGACAAATTTCTCCGAGAAGTAACAAGTATTTTGATTTTGAGCATAGTGAAATTCGAGGTATTTTTGTGGCTAATAAAGACAGGGAGACTAGATGGAATAAGCGATAATGTCAGTTCAATTTAATGAAAATAGTGTCGATACTAATGCCAGTGATTTAGAAAATAAATCTTCCGATACTTCTATTAATGCTATACCTAATATTTTAGATGATATTCACACATCTGTTAATGAAGGAAATTTAATAATTGACGAAGATATGTGTTACGGAAGTTAGTGAACACTTATTAGTTGACGATAATAAAGATGCTTTAAACGATAGTAGGAACTCGCTAGGTAATGATGTTATCGTTTCAAGTTCCCAGCCGAATGAGGATGCTTTATACCAGGTTGATAATATAGTCTTAAATAAAGTGCGGGAAAACCAGACTGAGAAGCAGAATAAATTCTTGTCACAGAGTTTTAAGGTAAGTAGTTCAGCTGATGCTCCGGAAGTTGTAGACGTAGTTTACATTAAAACGCACGGGGACGAAAAGCTTAATCTTACCAAAACTGAAGCAGTATTAAATAATTTAAACGATTACGATTCTCAGGAAGCAAGTTTTAAAAGACTTTTTCGTCAAAAGAGGATATAACTAAAGTTAAGGGTGATAAAAAACGAGGAAAAACGCTCTCAGGTTCCAGCATTAAAACTGCTAATACTGAAGTAATTAAGTGGGTAAGCAATAAGTCGTATCAGCAAAAATATAAAAAGCAGAGTCAGTTTGTTGAAAAACATGAAACAAGCAGCGAACCAAATTGTAAACATATCATAATTGGCGATATAAAGCCAGTAACTGAAAACGTAGGTGCGTCGTACAAGTGGGAAAAAATAGAATCTGCATTAAAACCTAATGTCGATACTAGCAAAAATATGCAGAAAAGTAAAGTGTGTACTGCAAAACCTCCATCAAAGGATGAACGTGTCACAGATAAGGTACACAAGGTTATCAAAAGAAAGGATGACACATCTAAAAGCCCTGTGAACAAGTAAAGGAAGCGGAAGATACCAGCCACCCAGCAAGAGCCCCCTCCCAAGAGAATTCCTGTCCATCGTCAAGCCAGACCAGCGCCACAGGTCCAACGCCCTCCTGCACGAAGGATGCCCACACGGTCAACAAATCCCTTTACAAGGACAGCGGCCATCAAGAGAGGTTCCACTGAATGGATAAACTGGTGCTACGAAGTTGCTGCATTCATAAGGAACAAGTCTTGTATCAATTTTCTTATTCTGTCTCCCCCCCCCCTTCAATAAAATCGAACGAAACTGGTTTAAAGTTCCCAAGTGTATATGCTGTGTGGAAAAATTTTGAGAGGGAAGGGGTGAGCCACTGAAAAAAACGGCATACTGTTGTTTTATAAATATTTGAAGGGAACATCTAGGGAATAAAAAAAATACATACTGCATACAGATAACGAACTAACTAACTTATGTACTAACTTCCCAAAACATAAAACAAGTGCACTATGAATTGTAGGAGAGCACCTACAAACAGTCAAGAAATGTCATGCTGTGCAATTGTGGTGACAATTTAACTGAAACAGATTTTCTAGGGTGCAGTTGGCTAGCCCAGTATCCGCAAAACTGCAAATCCACTGTGTGTTGGTGTCACATGGACCCTTCGGGTTTAGTTTTGTAAAATGGGAGTGGCGTCTTTCCCCCCACACAACGTGTGGAAGGATTTTGGCTTTGCTACCCATTATGTAAAAAGTCAGACCAGTACGTGTTTTCAGTTAGCTAACTGAAGCCATTCAGATTTCAGTTATCTAATTTTTTTCAAGGGAAGCCAATATAAGGTTTAAATAAGATTCGATTCACAATAATCGAACTTTTAGGTGAATAAAGTTAAAGAAGCCGCTTAAGATATGCTGATTGCGGTATACGCGGTTGGTATAACTACCAAGCAGCTAGATTAAAGAGACGAAGTAAGAGGAAGTGAAAGGAGGAGTAGTGCTGGCGAAACTAAGTATCGAGCTGGAGCTAGGCTTAGAGTCGGGTTTAATAATAGTTGAGTATTGCGAGCAGCGCTGGAGGTATAGCTAGGTTTCTTCAAACCTACGCGAGTTCTTGTTAGGCCTAAAGTTTACGTGGTAGCACTGCTTGTTGACTTTCAAAGTATCTGTGAGTATTGCCAAGTGTATTTTTCTTGAATGAGTAGTTATACAAGTGAATATATTGAATTGTATTTCCCTTTCATGAATGCTATATATAATCTCGTACTACTAGTACGTATTCTTTATGTTGAAAAGCAAATTGACAGTGCAAATATTTAAATAAACATTGTTGTTATGTAAGAACTGTGTTTGAATGAAATTATTTAGAGTGCCACTTGAAGATATACATACCCAAAGTTAGGGTAGAAGTTGCTACAATCTAAAAGTGCTGTTACGTAATGTCGAGCTATCTATCAATTTTAGGAAACATTTTCAAAATAATTCTTTTATTTGCATTCCAAGCAAAATAAAATAATAGCAGACGATTATTCTGAAGTTGCTAAATTTTTATCTCAACATGCAAACGCCAAAAACAAACTACAAAATCGTTTCCATATAGTGTGAACGACCTTCTGTATATATATATATATATATGACAGGGGCTTTGCTTTCACCCGTGTTTAAATATTCTTCTTGCAGTCATAATTTCCTTCAATTAGTAAGCAAGTGGCAGGCAATGATTCACGAGAGAGTCAATAATCTTTAATCCTTATTTATTACGTTTCTTAAAATAACCACGCTCCAGGGTAATCGTTTTCACGTAGTCATTTTGTTAATTTCCTCGGCACGTAGCCGCGAGCTCCCGCGGTCAACGAGAATCCCCATCAATCTGCCGCCAAAAACCTACTCTCTCTAGAGTTTACGCCGTCTAGCGCATGTGCAGATGCCTCTCTTCAAGCATCTAGAATTCCATTTCCGCTGACGTTCACTTTCTCTCCGCGCCAAAAACCTATACTATTCTAAAAATAAACCCTTTCGCTAGAATCGCTCGCTTTTCTACTAGACTGTCGCTGCTAAAAGGAATATTTTCCTTCGGATTACACGCGCTCTGTTAAAAATGACTGTTACTTTCTTACTATTTTAAAGCCCCCCCATGCCTCTCACTTATATTTTTACATATATATATATATACATATATACATACATATATATATATATATATATATATATATATATATATATATATATATATATACATATGTATATACATATATATATATATAAATGTATATATATATATATATATATATATATATATATATATATATATATATATATATATATATATATACATATATATATATATATATATATATATATATATATATACATATATACATATATATATATATATATATATATATATATATATATATATATATATATATATA
This sequence comes from Dolomedes plantarius, assembly GCA_907164885.2. Classification (NCBI taxonomy): domain Eukaryota; kingdom Metazoa; phylum Arthropoda; class Arachnida; order Araneae; family Dolomedidae; genus Dolomedes; species Dolomedes plantarius. Next base: position 69,922,669 of record OU015501.1, read on the forward strand.
TATATATATATATACAGTATGCCCACTAAAGTACCTTCCCACCCTCTTAACTTCGGAACGGCTGATGCTATATTCATAAAAGTGGTGTCTAGGTATAGTAAAGTAGCCATGCGTTACTGAATGAAACCACCTACCGCGCCACCTGGTGAAAAACTGCGGAGTTAGCATTCCTAACTCAAAAATAGAACGAGATAGGGAAAAAAAGTGATTTACAAAGTTGTAGAAAATCATCGATTTAGTACGAAAAGATACCTTGTGGATATTAATGCAAAGAATAGAACGGTTAAAACGCGCATTTGTTTTTTCGTGATTTCCTACACTGTGACGTCACGAAACTTGAACGAAAGGAGAAATGATTATCTTTCGGGCAAAACGCGACACCGCAATGTGCACAGTGGTATATCGCTTTTGATCCCCAATCAAAAGGACCGCGGTTCTAACCTCGAGGGTTTCATCCTTGTACTGATTGTCTTTATAAACGGAGTAGACAATACGTAGATCGTGTAAAATAGTGTCGCATCAACTCAACGCAACTTGCGCTTGGTGTTCGAAATTTTTGCAGTATGCAAATACGTAAGAAACGTCACGCCTGTTCACCTGAGACAGCTATAAAACAGACATCTTCTTGGGGTTGTAGTATAGTGATGCTTGTGGTCATGGCTGAGTATTCCAAAGCTGAGATCTCCAGTGAAGCAGTACCTCGTCAAGAAATTCGGGGACCAAATAATTGGCTATGCCGGTTTCGAAGAGTGGCCTCCACGTTCAATTGATCTGACTCCACTGGACTTTTTCCTATGGGGATACCTGAAACAGAAGGTGTAGGCGACCCCTCCACAAACATTGCAGGACCTTAAACGACGCATTACGGACGCTTGTGCCAACGTGTCATGCTCTATGCTCCAATGTGTGCAACGTGAGATTCAAACAAGGATCCAAATGTGTATTGCAGCTGACGGTGAGAAGTGTGAACATCTCAAATAAAGGTATATTGTCAAAATTAGTTGTTTTTTTCTTTCTCAGATCCTTTTATCACGTCACAGTGTAGGAAATCACGAAAAAACAAATGCGCGTTTTAACCGTCGCAGTCTTCTCATTAATGTCCACAAGGTGTCTTTTCGTACTAAATCTATAATTTTCTACAAGTTTGTAAATCATTTTTTTCCCTATCTCATTCAGTTTCCAAGATATGAATGCTAACTCCGCAGTTTTCCACCAGGTGGCGTGGTAGGTGGTTTCATTCAGTAGCGCATGGCTACTTTACTATACCTAGACACCACTTTTACGAATATAGCAGCAGCCGTTCCGAAGTTAAGAGGGTGGGAAGGGACTTTAGTGGGCATACTGTATATATATATATATATATATAAATATATATATATGGTCAGAATTTAAGTGGGGAAAGAATGATTACCTTAAATTTAAAGGGGGCTTGGGAATTAAATTATATTCGTAGCGTAATTCGCCTCTAATTGTTCGTATTTCAAGACGCGAATTAGGAAAGGGAAATTCCCCTTTTCATTATGTAATCTTGGCGCACCTGTGGGTTTGCGTTCGAGGAAGAAAATTGTATAATTCTCCTTCAAAGATGTCTGGTTTGGGCTCTGTGCCTGTGCAGGGACGCGCGGAGATTCCCGCGAACGTTTGTCAGACGGCGGGAAATTCTTGATTGAGACAGTCACGCGTCGCGCGGGGAGCTTGGTGAGTTCTTGATTAAAATTTACAGATTGAATCGGGTAGCTTTAGATTTGGAACGATGATTTAAACGATGATTTAAACGATGTTAAATATATTAATTGTTGTTCTTTGCCACCGGCCTTTTAACTCATTGACTGCTATAACTTTAATAATTATGTAGCGATAGATTAAGAAAGAATAAGTTTGGATTTAAGACGACGTACTGGGAAGGGTGTAAGTAGCGTGTGTGTCAATTATATATATATATATATATATATATATATATATTTATATATATATATATATATATATATATATATATATATATATATCTATATATATATATATATATATATATATATATATATATATATATATATATATATATATATAAATTTGATTTCCAGACATTGTTTATACACAATTAAACCACGATTACAATTATTGTGGAGATAATTGTATTTATTTTTATTCACTCCTTCCATTTGAATCGTTATGCACAGTTTACTTACAATACCTTCGTATATTTTCGTACATGCAATGCTACTCCATTATACATAATTTCTATAAACATCTTTAATAGATATTTAATTTCATTCTATCATTTCAGGCATACCTAATTTTTCTCTGCTCTACGTATATATGTAGTGTTTTGGTACTATATGTTTTTAGACCCAAGCTTCAGGAAGGCATAAATAATATATCCTTTTATGGATATATCTATATATCTATGTATGTCTCTCTCTATATATATAGTATATGAAATAATTAACTAACGGCGATTCAAATATTAATGACATTTTAGAAAATTTGCAGTCTCTAAGACAATTTTCCATTTTAAGCCTGTGATTTTGGATGAGCATGCATAGACGATTGATTGTAAGGTGTCTGAAGGGGAAGTTCAGAAAATATTTAACTTAGTTCGTAAAACGTCCACCACAGTGGAAAAATCAACTGAAAATGTTAACGACGAAGAGGAAGGATAAGAAGTGGATTCTGAAGTGATAAGGCTTGAATTTTTAAAGTATCCGAAGGCTTGAAATTAGTTACATTTAAACACAAAAATACAAAAGTATGAGATATAATATTAGAAACAAACAAGCTTTCCTTTTAGCGTATAAACCTGATGATGAAATGAAACAAAATGTTTAGCGAAGCATTTATTTGATTAATTCAAGTAATGTTTATTTTCAACAAATTTTTTTTAAAGTAAAAAATAATTATATCTTATTGCTAAGAAAAGTACGGCTCAACCTAAAACAGAATTTCATCAAAAAATACTTTTTTAAAAATATGGTAAACAAATGCATCGATATTCAGAAATATAGATTTGTTTTGTACGCAGGTTTTATGCTGTGTGTCATATATGGTATGTTGTCGGGCTAATTTTGGTATTAACATAATTTATACTTTGAAAAACGTATTTTTCCAAAAACAAATTAATCTTTTTTTCTGATTCGCGATTGTAATAATTAATAATTTAATAAGGAATTTGTAGAATGCAAGTTTTTTTTCGCAATGCCAAACCTCAATTTTTTTAGCTGTTACGACGTTGACAGTGAAACCCCAGAGTTTTAAGCATCCAAGGAATAAATTATAAACGCTCTCATCTAAGAAGGCAAAAAGAAAAAAATCGAAGCTGAATAGTTTTTAATTTAACTTCATTCTTAGTGGAAAATTCTTTATCACTTTGAATGCTACGGGAATAGTAAATTCCTAGCAACATACATTAGTTTTTGGAAAAAAGTATGGGAAAATCCTTTTATGTATGTATGCAAAAAAAATTTTACTTGCATTTATCCTCTTCAATCAAAAAATTCTTTGCATACAATACTTGAAAATTTGATACTAGTTTTAAAAATTTAACTTTTGTTCAGCGACTCATTTTCAAATTAAAAATGACACGTTCATTAATTTACGGCCTTCATAATAAAACTAAACAATATTGAAATGAAAATAAAATTAACGTCCATATAAATATTTTTAAACGTCTTTCTACACTGAAGTGAAATACTTTTAAAACGTCCGCTTTTATAGTACTTAAGCATCAAAATATTTGCGAACTTATTTTGATCGCATAGTTAAAAATTAAATAAGGCATATCAAAAGAACATTGGGTATGCATCAAATTCCGCTTTGACTTGGAGTGAGAGAGAAATAATAAATGCAATTGAAACGCATAAAATGTTATAGGAAGCCTTTAGTAAAGATTGTTTATGACGTTCTAAAACTTTTGAATGGTTTTCCTGTTTTTAAAATGCCCGTTTATCAGTAAATGACGATAGGCATTTTAGACGGCTTGTCACGATAAAAATGAAGGAAACGTTAATACCATTCAGTTTAGTAAAACAAAGACAACTAATAATTAAGACATTTTCCTTACCAAATGACTTTTGTGTAGGGCTTATGTAATGGAATTATTCGGGCGAACTTATGCGCAACTAATTAAGGATACAAATTTTTCAAAATTCCTATTTTTGATTATTAAAAGTAAAAGCCTCTAAAAACAATTTTAAAGCTCTTTAAAAAATAGAAAAAATGATATATATGTTGCATTGAAGGAAAGGACTATAATTTTGATGAATAAGAATTTTTTTCCTTATCAAACATGTAGCCTTATAATATTTGTACGACAATCCCGTAAATGACTGAGTGAACCTTGTTTTATGTAAAATCCTTTAGTATTAATTTAAAGTATTGACATAATTTTTCTACAAAAATTGTATCTTCTCAATTATCCAAGATTTAATGCATCAATATTTTACCTTAATAGCTTAATAATTTTTTATAAATATTTTTTCGATAAAAATATACGTCTTCAACGATATCCTCTTTTAGAGCTTATATCATTTCCTCCTATGCTTTTAAATAGAAATTTTGTTTTCCTAAAAGATAAAGACTTATAATATTTTTAGGATGATCCCATAAGTGAATGTGGGAATTTTGTTTTATGTAAGAACATTAAGTATCAATTTAAAAGATTAACAACATTTTTAAAAAAATCATTTAACTACCCAATATTAAATTCATTAAAATTTTGCGTAACATACTGTAAGGACTTAGCCTTAATAATACGATTTCCAGCCTTTTTGTATTTTATGCTTTAATTGTATTTCGCGATTAAATACAGGCTATTTAGAAAATAAAACAAATTAAATTCGTGGGTTCACATGACACCGACGAGGAAGATAAGACTTGAATTTTTGCTATGCTCATTGAAGTTTTTCTAGGCCCGGCAGCAATCCGACAGCCTCTTGTCTCGGCTTCATCTTTACTTAGCTCTCACTGCATCTCTAACTAACTAACTCCACCGGCTTTCGACGACTTTATATACCCCCACTGAACTTTCTCGAAAGGTCAGGGAAAAGCCTTATTTCTTTGTCCAGTTACATTCTCAGCCGACTAGGCGCTTCCGGTCTGTGCCTCCCCTTTGTAGCTGGCTTACTGTTCCGCGAGCGGTCGTTAGCGCTTCCGGCCTTTTCTGTCACTACGGCGACATTCTGTCTACGTCGGTCTTTACACAGGTAGTTTAAATCACTTATGTGCACAAGCCGCGCGCTGGGTGATCTTCCTGGAATTTCCACGTGTGAAGGTAATCGTTATTGTACAGGAGTCGTTACAATTCTTAATAATTTTCTAAAAAAAATTTTTTTTACAAGAAAAAAGTTTTCAACTACATTTTCTTTAAGAGCTTATATCATTTTCTGGTACGCTTATTAAACATATTTCATTGTTGCAAATTAGTTCCATTTTTGGGTACCTTCATTTAGAGTAGAATAAAATTAGGTATAAGCTGGTAAGTAATTAGATTCTTGTAAATTTAAGATGATAATCTTTAATTAATTATGTAATTTAAACGGGTTATTGCATTTTGTAGCTAAGATAATAGATTCGGGAAATTTTAATATGAATAATGATTAAGTTAAATATGTATTTTGTATGTAATAAATAGCCTAGAAAAATATTAGCTATAAATAGCCTGTCAAAATTGTTTTTAATTAATAAAGAAATTATGATGTAAGTAAATTTATATTAACTCTTTGAAAAACCACAGTTATTTACATTTATAAGATGTAAATACAAATCGGAAACAAGATGCTTTCATATTTTTATGTTTGTTTAAAAATGCAATGAAATAAAGATTTTTCTTTTCACTTAAAGTGTTAATCTCATTTTAAATAAAACTAAAAGAAATTATCCTAATTGAAGATATATGTCTCAAATTAATATAAATTAAATTTATAATTAAATATCACTTATATAAAATTAATATATTTACTTTTTTATTTATTTGTCGCACTTTCGAAAAGTGTGTAATTTGTCTAAACAGAAATTCTTTTCTTTTCACACTTATTTATGTAAATGTGTTTCTCAAATTCTCCTTTACACATAATTACAATAAATGCTTAGTAAATTATAAGTATAGAACTTTAATTACGGGAGAGTCACCGCAAATATAATTACGGAGATACCTCCAAATCGCGCATTTAACGTTTGAACAGTTTGCGGATTTGCACTAGATGGCGCTGGCGTAAACGCGCGCGTCTAAAAATTCGCACTTTCCCTTTGTGTTTCGATATCGGCACAAGAGATTTGAGCTTCGAAACGCTCGCCGGCGTTTCATTTTCGCTCGTTTACTGCGACAAAATGCGCTGATCAAACGGAAGTCATACCTCTGCATGTGGATTAAAAGTAAGGTTTCCGAAGAAAGTGTGAAGGCGGAAAATATTTGGAATATGCTTTTCCTCGCACTGGTTCAAATTCTGTTCCACTTTGGAGGTGAGTTTAATAAAATTAATATTTTAAAAGGAACTAGGGAAAATAAATTGGGGATCTTTTCAGAAGAAAATTCTATCTGAAAAGAATATGCTAAAATAATAAAATTGATATTTTTAATTAATTATGGATAAAATTAATTGATTTTAAGTTAAAATATGCTGGGAAAATTACCGTAAAAATGCTTTATCAAAATACTGAATTTATATATTTCTTAAAATAATTATTTATGGAGCTTACAAGGTACTTGATGTGACTTTCGAAACTTTACATAGCTTAAACTGTCAAATTTGTAATAAAGCTAAAAATATTTAGTGACAGAATATTGTTTTTTTGAAATTTCAAGCATTAAGGAGAAGTTAAAAATTGCATTACCATGGTATATTATAATTTCTAGAGTAATAATTTCTAGAGTAATATAAAACTGCTACAATAAAGTGATAAGCGAAGAACTTTTGACTTTCAAGCGCTTAACTCTACTCTGCATTTTGAATATTTCTTGATAAAAAGAGCAAGTTATAAAGTATTTTTAAACGGTATACCACAAATTTAAGACTAAAGAGCTTTTTCTGAAATACAGTTTTGCTTTTTATAGGTGACAAAATTTTTCTTTAAATAACATGCACCATATTCTAGTTGATCTCTTAAAATTTGAAAAATATATAGAAAATTTTATTTTATTAATATATATTTATTTTATATTTCACGAAAATCATAATAATTTATGAAAGCATATGAAAACCACAATTATTTGTGATAAAGGATTTATTTTTACAAAAGATATAGATTTAAGACATGTGATTGGTATAATATGAATATGCCATAATGAATAGGAAAACATCAAATGACGTTTTTATATTTCGAAGTTTCTGATTATCTCACATAACAGAGTAAAATTGCTGCTGTTGTATTGCATCACAATCTAAAGCTACATTGAAATACTCTTTGCTTTAATTATAGACAAGGGAATTTTATTATTTTGGAAACATTCATGTAACGATATAAACTTTATTCAGATTTTTTCAGAATGGGTATGTAACGTCAGTTTTAAGAAAATTGGGCAAATATTATTTCACATTTAATTTATAATTATTTAATATTGCAACTGATAAAAATAATGTTAGTTTTAAGTTTATAAAAAAATGTTATTCATTAATTTTTGAATTTTATTGTTCTATCATCTTTTTTTTATTTTGAATTACACTAAAAATGATTTTATCACACGCATATATATCTCATAATTGCAGTAATAGCATTAGAATAAGAAAGTAAACTATTATATATAAATCTGAAAGACAATATATGCCGAAAATATGTTACGAAAATATATCAATTTTTGCCATTACATCAGTATCATACATAGATAGTTCTTAACATTAAGGTAAGTAAAATCCCGGAAAAAAGCAATTATCTTAATGCTATTTTGTGTAGTTTATTTTCAATAAGATTAATTTATTTCCGGCATTATAAAAAATGAAAAAGGAAGGGTGGAAAAAAAATCCCATTGAAGTTTCAGAATTATGAATGTTACTCGGTATATTTTAATCAAAAATAATAAGGAAGACGATCAGTTTTAGGCTATATTTGCTGAGCAAAAATTCGGTAGTTCTAAGAGAATAGTTCTTTAGCAGTTCTTTCTGTATCCCGAAACATGCCAAAAGTAATGCATATATATATGTATAAAATATTTGTCTGTAAGACATATTTGAATCATATCTGTTTCTTCTACTTGAATTTTAGAACTCAAGAAACCTGCGAACTTTGTAACGTGTCTATGGTTTTTTTCTAAAAAATGTGGGATAAAAATTTATTCTGCCCAACAAATGGCTACTAAATAAGACTAAAGTGATTCCCTGACAAATGGTAGTTAACAAACAAAGCCTTCTAAGTTTTTATGTTGCAACTCTATTTTGGGGGCTTTGAGATCAGCAAAGCAATGCCAGTATTTGGTTTATGTATGCACATGAATTATTTCATTCGATTTAAAAAGTATATATGATTGTAATAATTTTGAAAAAATTAACAGATTAGTTTTTAATCAATAAGAAGAGCTAATTGTTTAAATTTATTAATAAAGCACATTATTATAAGAGATTGTATGGTAAGAAATAAAATATTTTAAAATTGTCTTAAATGCTACATTTTCATTTAAAGCTTATTTTCTAAATCTAACCAAATTTAAGCATAAATTATTAATTTATAAGGAAGCTAGAAGCTTTGTCTTTCACGTTTTGTCTTCTTATATCAGAATATTATGTTCCATAAACCTCTTTTGCAATCATAGGGAACAGTTAAAAACACGTTTGTGTGCAAATTATAAAGAGGAAATGTTTTTCAAGTTGACATTTAAGAAAGCTTTGTGCTAGTTCAGAAAAGTATTCTAATGTAAACATTGAAGAATTAGAGTTCGAATTTGGTCAACATTTAGAGTAAAACTCAATTTCGCTGCCTTATATCTTTCAACTATCATTAGTGAGTGCAATTTGCTTAAGTCTCTAACATTAGGCTAACAAAATAGATTACATTAAAAAGTATAGTTTGTATATTTATAATATTTTACTTGCATAGTAATTAGTATAACACTGCTTATTTAAAAAAATTATCTAAAAACGAAATGTATACCAATGTAGAGAGCATACATTATTCTGTTTCGTTAAAAATAGCGATTTCGTTCCATGAGAGTGTAACTCTGCTTGTCTGTTGAAATTATACGATTGGCTTATAAAATGTTATAGATTATTTCATAGTACAATATAAACTAAGTACTGAATACCATATGAAAGATAACCTATAAATAAATTTTTAGGGCTTGAAATCTTTGGATTTTAAAATCTAATATTTTGAGTAAAAAAATTTATAAAATAACCCAAGTGCACTTGAAATATCCCTAAAAAGTTTAGTTTACGGCTCATCTAATCATACTTGCACTAACCTTTACAACTCTGCCCTAAACTCGATTACACATACCATTAAAGTTATTAAATGTTTTGGTTGAAAATAGCTTATGAATCTTTAATTTCTTTCTTCAGAGTAAAAGGTTCTAATAGATAAACGTTACGAAATGAAAGCTTTTTATCAGATTGTAATTTAAACTTATATTTCAGTGAAAATCTAAAGAAAAGAAGGACCTCAAAAAACATTGCATAAGATTTTATGAAAAAATAGAAATTTTGTCAATACCAGTACTTGATACTTGAAGGAAAAACTGAAAATTATTTGTATAGAAAATTAAAGTGCAACTAAATGAATCAAACAAACGATAATTAATGAAAATATTTAATCAATTTAACTTTCACTTAAAATGTTCAACACGTTAGATAAACTTTTTATACACATGTTTTGTATGTAAAACAAATTTTTTACCAGACAGAGTTTAAGATTAATAATATTTTGAAATATTAAAAAAATGGAAATAAGGTTATAAAACTCAGTGAAATGTATTCCACAGACAAATCCCGGAATTATATTTTTATTTCCTTTTAAAGAATTTTGTTGAAAGAAATAAAAAACAAAACTTTACATAACCTACACAAGTTTAATAAATCTTCATGAATAATTAGATAAAACCTTCAGGGCATTTAAGAAGTTTTAGTTTCCTATTCTCGAGAGAAAATGTATTAATTTTAATCTCATTTTTTTCCGCGAGAGCTAATGGTTTCAAGATAAAGCTAAAAAATTAAAATAGTTAACAAGCACCTATAGAATTTGCTTAGTCAAATGGTTTTGGTAACAACTACCTTAAAGGACTTACCTATGAATGAAACGAATGTTGAAAGAAAAACTAAATTAATTTGCAAAATTTTTATGTTTATTTGTATAAATTTTTTATGCTTTTCAGTTACATTAAAACCTCTAAATAATATTTTGGAATGTCATATTTTATAAACACTATTAATGAGGGATTAAAATTAGTATTCGTTAAATTATAAATAGAACCATTGTTTAAAAAATGTTTTGATGAACGAAAGGATTCAAAGACGTAAATTAATACAGGAACAAAAATAAAACTTGTTGTAATTATGCTCACAGATAAAACATTACACATTGAAAAGGTTACAAACTATTTGATATGGTCTGTGATTTATGAAATGAAGAAAATGACAAAAATTTACCTGAAGTCATTTCAGGTAATGTGATTTATCATTTTCGATCACATTAGGTTTGGTACTTTGACAAGAAACTTTGAAGTTCGCAGAGTCTAATGGTTAAAAAGAAGTCGAGTTTTAAGTCATACGAAGCTTAGGAATATTTATTTGCTGGTTTACGTTGTAAGAAGTAAATATATTTCTTTAGGAAGTAATATCATATAAATTGTTAACCAATTATATTTGTGAGATTTACATGCTCTGGATTACCGAAAACCATGCATCATTTACTGTAAATCCCAATTTCATGCACCAAATTTTATAATTATTTAGGAAATAAGAAAGAAGAAATGCATTTGTTTTCAGCGACTTTAATCTTAAACTACAAGGTAAGTATTAAATTAAAGCCTATTTCCAATCAGCGAAAGAGAGTCTTTGCCGCTTTAAGCGTATTAAAACAGTGAAACAACTTTTAGAGGTTACAGAAATTGTCTTGAGCTGCTTAGCGCGTATTAGTAGAGCAACCACTAATCAAATTTCTTAACATTATTTACAAATGAGATGAATTTTATTTGGTGTGTGTATGAGCACATTGTACATGTAACATTACATATTAATGTTACAATATATAACATTATATTACATGTACAATCAATATATATATATATATATATATACATATATATATATATATATATATATATATATATATATATATATATATATATATATATATATATATATATATATATATATATATATATACATATATATATATATATATATATACATATATATATATATATATATAATTTATATATATATATATATATATATATATATATATATATATATATATATATATATATATATATATATATATATATATATATATATATATATGTGTGTGTGTGTGTGTGTGTGTGTGTTAGTTAGCCACAAGAAGTGCCTAAGTGAGTTTTATTCAAGATGACTTTGTTTGCTTATGTCTCTTTAAAAAAATATTGTTTTCAATGTAAGAAGTACCCAAGTCAGTCCGATGCTTTAAAAGTGTTTTCCAAACCATTGTACAGACTTGGGTACTTCTTCCATTGAAAATAACATTTTTTAAAAAGACATAAGGAAACAAAGTCATCTTAGAAAAAACTGACTTAGGCACTTCTTGTACCAAGCCACAGATATATAGTATGTATATAATCTACATTAAAATATATCCATCTGTTTATATTAAACTTTGCATGGGTCATGGCGGCCTTGTGGTACAGCGCGCTGGTTTTCGATGCTGAGGGTACTCAGATCGAATCCTGGCGAAGCGCCACTAAAATGTCTCCGTTTTTGTCTTCCCTTCATGGGGGCAATGCTGGTCCGCCTATATGGTGCCCCCATAATAAAATGGCCAGCAAAACTGCGGTGAATTATAGGCGAATATCTTCGCGACAAGTGCATCCGCATTTGAAAAAAAAAATTAAATTTTGTATGTAAAAAAAGGAAGCATATATGAAAGCAACATGTAGAAAACTGAAGGTATTCTTTTTAAGATTTGAACAACGGCAACGATTTAAGCGCCCAAAAAGTCAAACCAAATTTTTAATAAAGATTTTAGCATTTAGTAAGTTCATCTTAATATTTGTTAACGGATTCTAGAAGTTGAAAATTAAGATTTCATGTGGATGTAATGGTATAGAATATATGTCTATAGTTGATAACAATAGAAATTGCACTAAAAGGAACGTTAAATATAATACTGAATGTTAAAAGAAACATATATTTTACCAGGGTTGGAAGTCGAACGTCGGCTTTTCGGATCTCGATATGGACGTTATACCTATTTAGCCATCCTGGTGGATGCAGGAAGTTTTTATCTGAACATTTTTCTCTGAATTCGTCCACATCTATTATCCAATGATACTGCTTGTCGGCCACATAAATAACCTTTTTTTCAATGATTCTTAGAAATTTTCTTCTTTTCTATTCAATTTAGTTCTAGTTTATTTCACGGTCCGCCAGAGTTCTTTTCCAAAGGTCAGATGCTACAGTAACGGATTTAGTTTTTATTACGGGATTGGGAATCTGACTCTGATCTCAATGTCTCGGGTATGATTCTGTACAAGCAGTCTAAACCACCGATAGGAAAAAACCCAGATTTTTTAACATTTTATCAGCAATTTCAAATATGTTTAGATAGAAATTAAAAATGGAAAATAAAACAGCAAAAATAAATTCAGTAATCAATTATGCATATATTGACAAAAATAATAAAAATTTTACTCTCAAGACTTTTTTTTTTAACGTTATTATAAAATAGGTTTTAAATATATGCTTATTTAGGATTGGAGTTAGACATTTCTCAGTTTAAAATCATAAATATTGAATTTCAATAAACATGAAATTTACTTATACGGACAATATCGATGTTTTTAAATTTTCAATTTGAGATTTTTAAACTTTAATCTTCCCATATGAAAAATAGTTGGGTACCTCGATAGACCTCAATATGCCATTCATATGTTTTTATCCTTGTAAGCTTTGCAGCGATTCAATGAACATAATAATATGCATGGCCATTTTTAGGTATTATTCTGACGTAAATGGTCGGAATCATGTCATATCAGGTAATACATCTTTAGCATGCCATGTAGTCTTGGATCGACGTTTCCCTCATGTTATAAGCTCCCCAGCGATGCATAGAAGATGGGTGCGTTCTTCAGGACCTTCAGAAAGAGTAGTGGGAACTACAGTACATAGGCTTGGCCCTCCACTGTAAGATGATATAGCAATGTAAACAAATTCAGTGATCTGTAAAAAAACGAAAGTAGGAAGGAAAATAGAAAGTGAGGGAAACAAAAAGCTTCGATAGTTTAAGCAAAAGTAAGACATGGGGGAAAAAATTAAGACGGAGCGAAGCTCCAAGCAAGAACTTGGTCACGTGGACCAAAGTGACAGGACTAGCAATTAAGAAGGAAGTTGTGGAAGTGAAACTGATCAGCTCCTGGAGCAGTTTCCGGAATGAATCAGAAAGCAAGTCGACGAACAATGAGTAGGACAAACAATTAAAAGTTACGAACAAGAAGAGCCCAGGGCCGATTTTTGTTAGCTGGGTTTGTCGATGGGTGGAAAGGAATTCTAAATACGGAATTTCTCTAAATTTTACTGGTGACTGAAATTGCAGTGATCCAGTCTTTTTTGGAGAGACCCATCGGCTATAACAAATTGTGGTACAAAATTTATGGTACTAAAAAATGTATAAAGCATGATAAAATGACAAAATGGTGTGCTGTATACGTTTTTTCGTATGGTAACGTCGTATGGTATTGGTCATATGGCACTCTTAATTTTGTACCCTCTAGATGTCCCTCTTGGGGGTGCTCTATCAAAATTGTGGTGGCACCTGGCCAAGCAGGACTCTGACCCTTCTAGTGCCATTGTAAAGTATAGCTGCATTCTTCTGTACGCTGCCGTATATGAACCTGTACAGGAGTTGTTCCAGCTAGGCAGCATAATAGAAAAAACTGTACTACAACTCGTGATAGAGGATGTTTCTATCCGAAGAGGGACTGCACTTGTCAGTTACCAGGAAAAGTTGGGAGACATTTGGAATTCCTTTCCCTCCAGAGTACCCATCGGTTATGCTAATTTGCATCTGGTTCCGCCTAGGTGGGCGTGCTCTATGCATTTAATCATGTCAGCTGTCTTCCAGTTTGTTCATCTTTCCGTTAGAAACACAAATTCATTGTTTTGATAGAAACTCTGGTATACATTAAATCAGTGCGTTTCGCTAAAAAGTCGAGATGTTGAGGTAAGTTAATGAGAAAATAGGCTTATCGTGTGTCAGAGCAGAATTCCATGAATGAGTTTAGTTTGGTCCTTTAAATATCAAGTAATAACCGTCCGTATCCCCAGACCTGCTAAAAAATAAAATAAAATCATCGCATAAAACATTAAGTATTAACCCTCCGTATCCCCAGACATACTACAAAAGAAAAGAAAATCTCGCATAAAACATTACGTTTATAAAACTTTTAATTGATTTAATGTGATCACTCGGAGTTCAAATTTTTGTATATCTTCAAATTTTAGCATTTCACTACCCGCATTCTTTAGAAATAAACTTTGTATTTATATTGAAAGTATATTTATTGGAAAATATGATAAGAAACTTAAAACTGAAAAGTTTAACATTGTGTAGTTCCTTCAAAAATTTTTGATTTTCATATTTCATTCAGATTAATTTGCACTTTGTAAACTTAAAATAGTATGATATGTATTTGTCTTATTTTTTAAAAACTTAGCAATTAACTTGTATACTGCTCCCAAACTTGGAACTTTCACAACTTATAAATCAATACAAACTTCTTTTATAATGATTTTCTCATAGAGAAATTTAGTTTTACTATGTTCTCTCAAACAGTTAAATAGTCTTGCCTTCAGTTCTGAAATTGTTACTTTGTTCTTGAAAATCTACGGTAGCACAGAAAAGGAGAATTATTATGTAGCAAAAAATACACATTTAATTTTCAGTATCATTCGTAAGGTTATTACAGAATTTAACAGTACTTCAACAATAATTCTTCTTATTCGAAATTCTTTGCCCAAGATACGTAACAGTTTTCAAGAAGAAATATGGCATTTTCTTCCTCGTGCGGATGAAATAAAACACGGGTTAAAATTTAAGCAACAAATATTCGTTTTGATATTTGAATGGTTTACCCCGAAGCCTCAAATGTGTTCCTTTCCGAGCTTCAAGATCTTTATATGAATACATTTTCCATAAAGTCTCAGAGAAAAGGATATTATTAAAATAAAATTTGAAGTAATAAGGTTCAAGGGAATAAAACTTTTATATTTTGAAGGAAATTAAATTATTTTATTTGACGAGGAAATTTGAGAAAATAAATAGGAACTGTAGCGTAAAAATATCCAAAAAAAGTGTTTGTCATTTAGGTAAAAGTATACAAATAAAAATATTTTTTAACCTATTAACTTCAAGTATAACCGTAAATTTTAAATGGATTTCTACGAGGCTAAATACACATCCTTCTTAAATATTTAAATTTTCCTTATTATTAGACACTTTGATTTTGATAGAAACACAAGCTATATCTTTATATTATCTTTCTATTATACATAATTATCATGAGATAAATTTGGAGATGTTTATGGGAGTTTTAAATTAGAAATTGCTTTTCGTTTGTCTGCAAATGAAACTAAAAATAACTAGGAAAATTTATAATTAAAAAAATTCATTTAATTTTGAAGTAGATATCTGTATAACTTCAATAATAAAGAACTACTTTTTACTGAAGAACTTAGTGTGATTTTGTGAATAAAATGATATTTATTTTATGAAAATAATTTTTGTATTTTCACAAAACTTCTTTCAAGTTCTTCAATAAACTAAATTAAATGATCATTGACAAAGGGAAGAATCCATTAAAAACGATCATATTAAGAATAAATTCAAAATAATTTGTAAAATATTTTTTATACTTTTCATTGAAAATAAGATGCTTTAAATATCAATTACAAGTGTAGACATAAAATTTTATGTAATAAAACGTGATTAATTATTTTGAAAACTATGCTATACTCTATTTAAAAAGCTATTGTTGGACTTAGGAATTATGAATGTTTTTGCTAAATTTATAGCTCAATATATACTATGAAAGTTTTGACAAGTTTTAGTTAACATTTTAAACGTACTAACATGCAAAAATAGATTAATTCTGTAAAAATACAAATTCATTCATGAAAAAAGGATTTTATGATGTCAAAACAGTTACCTCGATAGCATATATTTTACTTCTCAAAATAAAATCACAAAGTCTATAATGTATCTAAAGTTATTTAATTTGAAAATCTTATAAGCCTTCTTACCAATATTAAGGACACCGTGAGTCGTAATAGTCTGCAAAAAGAGACTTTATTTATAGAAAAATTTCTTTTTACTCAAATAATAAAAAAATTACAACTAGCCTGACAAGAATTGTAAAATACTAACTTTTCTTAAACCTTATACTCGTGAGTCCTTCAAAAATATTTTTTCTCTGCAGAACTATTATAATCTAAGCCGTTAATGAATTCGAAATAAGTCACGTGCAAGACGGAAAATAATCTAGTGAAAATTACATAGAACTTTGTCTCGCCAAATGAATTCTTGCCTGCTCAGATGTTTCTTTATAACTACGAGATATGCACGGGATTTTTTTTCTGATATTTGTTTTTCCAGGATTATTTACTTGGTAAATTTCTGTCCGTCTGATGCTTTGTTTGTATAAGATCTTAATATTCAGGACGAAAATTCAAAGAATAGTATGTGATAATACACAATATACCAAAAGTAAATATTTTTCTGAGCCTTTTTATATATTTTTTTCATTGGAATCTATCCAAAGTTTTTTACAATAAAACTATCAAATTTTGTCATTATATTTTTAAATAATACTGATTTTTTTAATGTTAGTCGAACAGAATTGAAATACTGTAAACGTGTATGAAACATAAATATTTTCCTGAAGTAGATGTTCAAAAATGGGAAATTGATATGAAGTAGAAAACGTCTAAAACATTTTGGAATTTCGCATAACCACCAAAAAAAAGAATACATGTCATGATACAGGATAGCAAGTATTGAGCTATAGGAAATAAAAAATGAAATTTTAAAAAACTACTGAGTTCAAAAATTTTATTCAAATTTGAAAAGTATCTACAGGTAATCGGATTTAGTTTATGACATGTTCAATATGTTTTCCAGCAATGGCTATGATGTGGCCTAGACGAAGAGCAAAAATCAAATGGTTCAAAAGTTATCAATTTTTTTTCATGTAGCTCAAAAATTGTCACACTGTATATAGTTAAGGTTTTACCATATATATATATACATACATATATATATATATATATATATATATATATATATATATATATATATATATATATATATATATATATATATATATATATATATATATATATATATATATATATATATATATATATATATATATATATATATATAAACATGATATATTTAAAAGTGAGTCAATCAAGGAACTTCCTCACCCCCACAATTTTTCTTTAAGAAAAACCATCAAGAGTCATCAATCTTTCCTTTCATCTTCATAGTTGCGGGCGTTGATATAGGAACACCGAGTTTAATCATACATATACAGAGAAGTTCTTTAACACCCACACTCTCAATTTCTAGTAAACACCAACATTAATAACAACAAAGTTTTTGAAACTGTGGCGCAAAATCACGGTTAATAACATCAGTCTTCTACATCATTTCTTTCGTATTAACTTCACTGAATCAGTTAAAGACTTGCCATTCAATTTTACATAGGTGTTGTAGATGTTAGAGGATTTATTTCTGAGATACATCAATTGCATTTTTAGTGGTATAGAATATTTAGCCTTACCATACATTCACATCTATCTCGCATTTATAAACTTTATCAGTATAACCAGAAAGTTGAAATATTCATTAGAAGGATGTATTTTGAAAAAAAACTTCAATATACGATTGCACTTAATTTTAATATTTAAAAAAAATATTGTTGATCCTCTGCTGTATAAAAATTAATTTTCAATACGAAAGAAAATATTATGCATTGTAGTTTTAGTATCCTATATTTAGAAATAGACTTCATTTACTTACTTATTTTGTGGTTTAAGTTAGGTCTGTGTAAATTGGTGGACACCGGGGCACAAAATAATATTTTCTTTTGCTAGACTCTCTTCGCAATAATTTTCTACTTCAAATAAGCTTTCATAAAAAAGTCGTTATACCTGTAAAAATTACGTGGACAATTAGAAATGTTATTTAAAAAATTTAAATTTTTATTTTAAGGCATGTTTGGTTTTTGATATATATGTTAAATCATTAGTTCTACCTGGTTTTTTTCCTTTTTTTACGTAGGAAAGATATCAAAATAAATTGTCTTTTCTGGATTTGTAAAAATCTTATTTTTAAAATTTTTTATTTCTTTAAAGACAAATTTTTTTTCTTGAGTCACTTTTGCTTCAGGGAAACTTCTCCCGGAATTTTAACTCATATTCAAACGTTCCGGAAACAGTTTTATGATTATACAACAAAGGAACTGGGGGAAAAGTTTTATTACGGAATCTTGAGAGGAGTTTAAGATATATCTTTAAAATAAGACAAATCCAAAATAATTCCCTTTTGAGGTAAATGGACTTTATAATTACAGGTGTACTGCAGCTTATGAACAAGCATAAAAATGTAGAAAATAAAATTCTTGTATAACATACAGCATTAAAAGGTTGTATTTGGTATTAAAATCGTCATAGAAAAATGTGATTTAAGCTATTTGATTCTAAGAACTCCATTGCATTTTCTCAGATAACATAATAATACAAATGTGCTCTTATAAGATCTTTAAATTCCGGTCATCTTATATAAAACTTATTTCACTAATCTCTCTCTATGGAAGGCAGGACAACTATTCAACACACTTTCATTGCAATAAGTTGTAATATTTTAATCTTCCTCTCATATTAATGCGGACATATTATATAAATTTACTATCTACCATCATATCCATGTCTGTGAAAGTGGAATTCATAAGTTGCTATCTATTATTTTCTTCAAGTACGCTTTAGAAACAAAATATGGAAGCTATAAACATTTAGACAAAATTACTTTCATGTTCCTCTTTTATAATCTGTGAAGACATGAAATACTACATATAGGATAAATGCTATTAACTTAACGTCATTAGATTTCCTAAATGTATACCTCTTACTGGACTATAAATGGTTTGATGTGACACAAATATGTCTTGTAAACATATTAATGTAAGGTATTATTTTCACCCGATCCCAATTGTAAATACTGACGTACATTGAAAAATCCATTATACGATGTCTACTTACGACGTAAAAAGTGATTGGTAGTATATTTTTTTTACTCAAATGTCAGTTTGCGATGTTTCGAAGTAAATAGATTCTAATATTAGGAGTATCAAATGTGAAAAAACGAGAAACAAATAAGCAGTACAAAATACAGATTTATCGAAGCTTCCCAATTTTATTTACAAAAGTCTAGTCATTTGTCTTCGCTTAGGATTTCATTAGGATATCTCTATCTATCTATCTATCTATATATATATATAAATATATATATATATATATATATATATATATATATATAAATATATATATATAAAAATATATATATATATATATAAATAAATAAATATATATATATATATATATATATATATATATATATATATATAAATAAATAAATAAATATATATATATATATATATATATATATATATATATATAGTATGCCCACTAAAGTCTCTTCCCATCCTTTTGACTTCGGAACGGCTGCTGCTATATTCATAAAAGTGGTGTCTAGGTATAGTAAAGTAGCCATGCGCTACTGAATGAAACCACCTACCGCGCCAACTGGTGGAAAACTGTGGATTTAGCATTCCTATCTCGAAAACTCAACGAGATAGGGGAAAAAAGTGATTTACAAAGTTGTACAAAATCATCGATTTAGTACGAAAAGATACCTTGTGGACATTAATGCAAAGAATAGAAAGATTAAAACGCGCATTTGTTTTTTCTTGATTTTCTACACTGTGACGTCACGAAACTTGAATGAAAGGAGAAATGATTATATTTCGGGCAAAACACGACACCGCAGTGTACACAGTGGTATATCGCTTTTGATCCCCAATCAAAAGGACCGCGGTTCAAACATCGAGGGTTTCATCCTTGTACTGATTGTCTTTATAAACAGAGTAGACAATACGTAGATCGTGTAAAATAGTGTCACATCAACTCAACGCAACTTGCTCTTGATGTTCCAAATTTTTGCAGTATGCAGATACGTAAGAAACGTCACTCCTGTTCACCTGACACAGCTATAAAAGAGACAACTTCTTGGGGTTGTAGTATGTTGATGCTGTTGGTCATGTCTGAGTATTCCAAAGCTGAGTATTGTGAGATGGTTTTACTGTACGGTGAATGTGGACGCAAGGCACGATCAGCAGCAAGGTTGTACCGGCAACGTTTCCCTGAAGGCCCGCATCCTTCTCATCACACCATCCTAACCGTTGTAAAACGTTTGAGGGAGACAGGCTGCATTACTAGTCGACCTCGATCTGGCAGACCAGCTAAGGTAGGACGGCAAGTTCAATCGGATAAGGTATTATCGGATGAGGTATTTCGGATATGCTCTCGCATATCCGAAATGCAGCACAAGAAAGATCAGTCAACACTCTGGCCGCTCCAAAAGTCAGGTTTGGAAAATACTAAGCGAATTAGCCGCTCATCCATACCGACTAACGCCGCAACAGGTTTTAGTGGACGGTGATGTAGAACGACCTTATGTATGGTGCAACTTCGTCATGAATCAGATACAGGTCCAGCCAACATTCT
Source organism: Dolomedes plantarius (assembly GCA_907164885.2). Classification (NCBI taxonomy): domain Eukaryota; kingdom Metazoa; phylum Arthropoda; class Arachnida; order Araneae; family Dolomedidae; genus Dolomedes; species Dolomedes plantarius. The sequence goes on from OU015501.1 coordinate 69,943,623, forward strand.
TGGCAGATATAGTGTGGACAGATGAGGCATGCTTTTCACGGAATGGCATGTACAATAGGCAAAGCACCCATTACTGGGCGCTAGAAAATCCTAGATGTTTTATCGACGTTCGACGTCAAATGCGGTATGCTATTAACGTTTGGTGTGCAATTTATAATAACAATCTGATGGGCCCAATATTTTACAATGGCACGTTAACGGGTGCACAATATTTACAATTGCTACAGAACGCAATACCCGATTTTGTGGAGAACCTGCCGTTGTTTAATCTTAGGAATGTATGGTTTCAACATGCCTGCTCATAAGACATCTCCAGTGAAGCAGTACCTCGTCAAGGAATTCAGGGACCAAATAATTGGCTATGGCGGTTTCGAAGAGTGGCCCCCACGTTCGCCAATATATATATATATATATGTTTGTGTGTGTGTATGTGTGTGTTTGTTTGTTTGTTTTTCGAGCCATGGCATCGAGAGTCATGATAGCATACCGAGTGCACGGAAAAACATCCTTTGCCAAACAGAGTAGTGGATGAAAGGGAGAGCTGAGTGAAAGAGACGGACAAGGTATTGAAGCGGATTGTGACATGAAGAAAGAAAACAACTGCAACTAAAATGACAGAAGAGCTCAATCTGCATCTGCATGTTCCGGTATCAACCATCAGAGGTAGAAAGAAACTTCACAAACAAAGTTTTACGGAAAAGTAGATATTCCGAAATCACTCGTAATAGATGCCAATACAAAATATAGCCCACAATGTTGCCACGAGCACAAATCCTGGTCGAGTAATACGTCGAAAATGGCATTTGGTCCGACGAATCATTGCTCACATTGTTTCTCGTAACAGGATGTGCGTATGTCTGTAGAGTACCTACACAAGCGTAAGATTCTGTCTGTCCCATCTCATCTGTCAATCATGGAGATAGATCTTTCAGGGTTTGGGATGTCATATCATGGTTTTCTTCAGGCCTTATTATGACCCTAAAAGGGAGACTGAATTGGAAGGACTATGTAGACATTTTAGCTCACTAGTCCATCCTTTGGTGCAAACATTGTTTCTTGAAGGAGATGGCGTTCTCCAGGATGATAATCCCCCTATACATACAGCTAAATCTATCAAGTATTGGTTTGAAGAGCATGAAAAAGAAGTCAAATATCTTATCTTGCCCTGTACAATCCCCCCCCCCGACTATATATTATCCAACCACTGTGGTCTGTATAACCGGATAGAGCTAGTTATAGATATCCACCATAGGATCTCCACAGGAGCTTTCATGATTTATCCCTGAAGAATGGTATAATATATTCTTAACCACTATTTATGTCTTGTATAATCCAATTCCGAGGTGAATCAGGTGGTATTATATAACAAAGGTGATTCTACACCGTATTAATAAAGGTTTTCATGATGTTTCTTAGTGTTTTCCATTATTTTGATAACCACCTGCACACACACACACACACACACACACACACACACACATATATATATATATATATATATATATATATATATATATATATATATTATATACACTCATGGACAAAAAAATTAGCGCACCAAGAAGGAGTCGTCAAAATGAAACGAAATTTTACATAATTGTTAAGTACATCGTTAAGTACATCGTTAAACAGAGAGCCAACTGTATATATATATATATATATATGTAAAATAATGTTGTCAGAAGTGGTATAGGGTTGTCTACACTAACATTAATTTATTGTTGACGAGTCACAGGACAAAAACAGTTACAATTAACATTTATGGAACATCATTTTACGTTTTTACGGTAGCCGTTTGCTACCACGTTATCTCCTAACGTCTTACTCTCGCGACGGCTTTTTCCTCTCTGTCTAGTCGTGCGTTCCCCGTAGAATGGCGGGGATCTTCTTTAGGCGGGAACGTCTCCGATTCGTCTCGCATGCTGTGAATGCTGTTGCCACAGCTCTCAATATCACACTCGGGCATCCTGGCTCGATAGGTCCTCCTGTCGCCCAAGAAAACCAAAGGAACCAAACCTAAAAAAAAACAAGAAATGGGAGAAAACAAACAAAACAAAAGCATGGCATGGTCGTCTTAAAGCTACATCATCGTCGTTGTATAGCAATTGTTCGTCATAGGTGCCATAGTCTTTGCCGTCACTGAAACATTACACAAAACAAAGAAAAAAGAAAAGAATAAAAAAAGAAAGTCATTAAGGATCATGATAGAATGTCCATTGTTCAAGTTCAAGTCGTCATGGTAAAGGAGCTGTAGGTATAGTCACTAGGTGTTTGGCCAACTTTTCAGTTGATCAGCGGGTGTAGATGTCAAGTTGGGACCATCGTGCAGACCAACTTTTCGGACGTCATATCGGTCATGTGGTCGAACTTTTATGATTTCGTAAGGACCAAAGAATTTGGGGCACAATTTGAGCCCAGACCCAAATTGGGTACGTTGAATTGCTACTTTGTCACCAACATGATAGGTCGGTGGATGTTTACGACGTTTGTTATACTGTCGCTTGCTCTGCTCTTGTAGTTTCAAAATGTTGTTTTTTGCGTCATTGCGAAGATGATTTGTTGCGAGAAATGTCATGTTGATAAACTGATCTTCTAGGTCAGAAACCTGCTTTATCAAAGCTAGTCGTTTTTCGTCATTTTGTTCATCTCGAGCTGGCAAGTCTTTTTCTAATTGAGTCTTTAGTTCTTGCATATTCACTTCTAAACGTAATTTGGAATCGTCAGTTAACTGTAATTCATCTTCAAGTTCTTCAATTTGGTTGTGTAATTCGATGTTAAGATCTTCAAACTTTGATTGTAATTTGTTCTTTGATTTATTCAGCTTTTCCTGAATCATCTGTAATTCATCTAATTTGTGGTGCAGTATATCAATATCTTTCGACATCGTCTTCTTTTGTTCTTTTAACAAAGCAGAAGCATCTGCTTCCTCTTCATTTTTCTTTTTATATTCTGCAATCTGGATCTCGGCAATAGCTAACTTTTTCTCAATGTTCTTCCTTGCTTCTACTTCTTCAAATACTTGCTCTTGTAAACTTTCACGTTCACTTTCAAGATTGTGCTTAGTCTCCTCTAAAGCAATTTTAGCTTTTTGGACTGAATCTAACTGTTCATTTAATTTTTCAGTGTCAATTGTATGTTTTTGCTTCAAATTACGAATCTGGTTTTGGTGTGCAGCAGTTTCATCTTCTAAGTTTCTGTTTAAAATATTGAGTTCTTTCTCCATTTTAGTTCGCAAATCTTGTTGTCTATCTGTGGAATCCATATAATCAATAAGTTTATTCCTCAAATACTCTAACTCCTCATTGAAGCTTCTTTTCTGCATTTCAGACATTGCTAAATCTTCTTTTAAGTGAATCAGTTCAGATTCCAAAGATTTTTGTTTCTTTTTAGCTTCTTTCGCTTGAGCATTCAGTTCATCTTTAACTAACCGAGATTCTTCCACTTCTCGCTGAAAATCTTTCAACTCACTCTGCAATTTTTTGAGTTGGTGGGTTTGGTCAGTCATCATTGTAGCTTCGCTACCTGAATCGTGAAACTCGTGAAGATCAACATTGTTTATCATTATTGGATAACACCTATAATTGGTTGGTGTAGGAACATGTAAGGCCTCATTAGGTGGAGTAGTGTCCGAAGAATTTTCTGGAATTGTCTGTCCAAAGCGTTGGGAGCAAGTTGAGGATAAATGTCCAAAAGAATTGCACGTAAAACATTTTGGAGTCGTATGCTGGCAACTGGAGCTTTTGTGGCCATTGGAACCACAATTATAGCAAAGGGTTTTTGGAGAATTATTAGAGAGTTTTTTGTCGAAGGTGTAATTTCGTTGGCGATTATCATATGTGAATTTAATATCCTTAGAAGGTTTACTTAATTTGGACGTTGAAAGAAATATCTGATAAACTGTGAATTTTTCTTTGAATTCTGAAACAGATTTAGCACCATATAACAATATTTTATTAGATGTAGAATCGGGAATACCGTTGATAACATAATCAAAAATTGAAGAAATGTCAATTTGAACTCTTGAACCGATTTCTCGCATAGCTATGAAATAGTCGTGTAAGGATTCATTAGGTTGTAACCGTCTTTGCAGCAACATCGTGTGAAGATCGGCGCTATTTAATTTGGAGGAAAATTCTTCTAGTAAGTTTTCTTTTAGCGAATTCCAAGTGGTTATGCCATGAAGAGAATTAATAAATGTTTTTGCGGAACAATCTAAACATTTTTTCGCAAAGACAATTTTGTGGACATCATTTGTGATGCCATTAATATCAAAAAGTTCTTCTAAATCCTGTATGAAAATTTTAACGCAGTAAGAATCGGATGAACCGTTAAAATTCTTAATGCACTCTGCAAGGTCTCGTAACGATAAATGTATTCCACTGATTGTAACTGGAAAGCACTGCGATTCAACAACAGATAAAAAAGGATTTATCTGTATCTGCCCGAAAGTGTTGTTTATGTTAGAATGTGAAGCTGCGGTTGGAAATGAACTTTGAACTGGCACCTGGCTAGTCGCCGAAACCGTAGAGCTTCTGTTGGCGTCATGTGATTCATTTTCGGTTTCACTCGTATCCGAGAGCACAGGGGGGGGGAACTAATGCAAAGTTATTTAAAGCATTGAAAATAGTTTCACAGCTCTGAGCTGGGTCTGTTGAACAATCAAGAAGTAGCAAATTCGCAATACAAATTAAATCGGTGCTGGAAAATGTTTTAAGTCTTTTATCCCGTTCGTCATTGACATGAAAAGGTTTAGGGAAACCAGAAAAAACGTGAAGTTCTTAACGATTGTCTCTCGCAGCATCATTTTCAAATATAAACTGATATAATAATCTAATTGCTTTTGTTGACCCGGATTTAAGGGCTTTTGAAATATGCGGAATATCATTTAGAGTACTCATATTGAAAGCAAACAGCACAAAATATAAATATGCAAATATATCTTCAAAAAGAAAAACAAAACACTTGTTGTATCGGAATTAAAAATGCAGACATTTGTTAGAAAAATATACTTTCTTTTCGTAAATATTTCTTAAATATGTTCATATATCTTCAAAAATAAAATTAAACACTTCTTGGAGATTTAAATTCAATTGTTCATCCTCAGTAACAACAAATAGATGATCGTAAAAATATCTTCATGTGACAAATTAAATTAAACTCATCGGTTCGTCGTAGATCACCAAGAATAAATCGGAGTAATCCGGATTAATCCAGAAGTAATCCAGGAGTAATCCAGTCCGTTAATAACGTCGTAGGATGGCTTTCTAGGGGATAGGGAATAGTGGACCAGAACGCACTTTGAGAAAAATGCAACGGCCGAGTCCACATGTAAAATAATGTTGTAAGAAGTGGGATATGGAACACACTTGTCTACACTAACATTAATTATTGTTGACGAGTCACAGGACAAAAACAGTTACAATTAACATTTATGGATCATCATTTTACGTTTTTACGGTAGCCGTTTGCTACCACGTTATCTCCTAACGTCTTACTCTCGTGACGGCTTTTTCCTCTCTGTCTAGTCGTGCGTTCCCCGTAGAATGGCGGGAATCTTCCTTAGGCGGGAACGTCTCTGATTCGTCTCGCATGCTGTGGATGCTGTTGCCACAGCTCTCAATATCACACACACACACACACATATATATATATATGTGTGTGTGTGTGTGTGGAAATTAATACTAAAGAAATTTATAAGAGCAAAATAGTAGGATGGTGTATTGAACTTGTTTAAACGATTTATATTTGTTTTTGTAACAATAATATGCAAGATACCATAAAAAAGCAAGTAATTTAAAACTCTTTCTATTTAGTCTAAATTTATAAAAAATGCAGAATGCAGGAAACTTATTTTCATTTACCGAAAGTACTCAATTTATATTTCATATGCTGTTAAAACCGTTCGCCATAACTAAAGTACAGAGAACTCAAATGCGGAAAGAAAATTTGGTTTTAACTTCATGCGCCCCAAGAGAAAAAAAGCTATGCAGAATTTTGAAGCAAAAGTTGTGGAGTACGAAGCTATGAGACATATGGAAATTTCACGCATTTTAAACTCGAAAGAATAAAAATGCGTTACGCTATGAAGAAATAAAACTTAAAATGAATAGATAGTACACAGCGTCTAAAGTAAATTACTGAACTGTTTGCAGATGAAAAAAATATGCAGATTTTTGAAATTGAAATGATTACACTACATATACGTTAAAGAAATGTAATGCAAATGATTGATCAGAAAGGTATCATCAAAGTCTTCATCATATGCCGTGCTCTGAATCTGGAATTTTTCCCCAAGCAGAAAAAAAATTATTCTTAATGAGATCGGGGAAATGTTTATTACTGTGCCTTTCGCCAGCAATTTATTTTTTTAACAACATGGCAAACCAAATGTAGGAGAAGAAATGACAAAAACGTTATATTTCATATTTAGCCCTTTGAAATAGCTGAAAGATCTTGGAAAATCAACGAAGACAATGGTCTAAAGTTTTTTGAAACATTGTATTGTACAAATATTTTGTGATGGAAAAGAATAAAATGAATAATTCTTCCTTCAGTTTTGAACAAAATAGATCTAATTTGTTGTATGTGGCTTGTAATTAGTGATATTATTAGAGGCGTGTAATTAGTGAAATATTTCTCGAGAAAACTGAGTGTTTCAGATTCAGTGTTACAGAATGATTAAAATGTTTTGATATTTTTAATTTTAGAACCATTGAAACTGTAAATTAGCATTTCAAACATCTCTCAAGAGAAAACGTAATTTTTGAAAAGGATTTCATTAAATACTGGTTATAACAAGTACGTTACCAGTTATGATTCTGCGTATTTTCTTTGGGTGATACTGACGAAACATATACCAACATCACTGCGACAATTTGTAACTGGAAATAAATATCTAGTTGAAGTTTTGTCCATTTTAGTCGTCAATTCTGGCAATAAATTTTCCTAACATAGAAAATAGAAAAATATTTAAGCCTTTTACATTATTCTATCCACAAAAAGAATTACTTCTCATCTTTATCAACATTTAGTATAAAGTACCGAAAAAGGTTTGACAGTCTTTAGAGAAGCACATTATCAAAAGAATCAGCTTATCAGTGACTTTCTTCTGGTTTATCTAAGGGAGGCGTTAGTAGGAAATGTTTTTGAGTGGGTAAGTTTTACACCTGAAATCTTATAGTGAAATACATATTTTTATTAGTTGCACGAGTGATGTCACGGGAATGTATTTCTAGGAAAATACAGAGAAAAATGGTCAAAATTAATTATTATATGACCAAAATCTCTGTTTCTTAGTGCACAAAAAATACAGAGCTATAAAACAATGCATAAGATTATCGTCAAAATTTCTGTGCACGTTCTATCAATAATAACGGGAGGTCTTCCTTGTACTGGAAGGATACACTCTGTCAGGACGCATTTATCTTGGGGTGAGATTTTAGATCACTTTTTCTTATAAGTGAAATGCAAGCAGTATTTTAATGCACTGATCTCAAGTTCATGCTTTCGGAAATGAGTTGGGGATATTATAGGTGCTAATTATCTAGAAACAATGGATGCATGGATGGGTTCGAACAAGCAAGGAATACAACGCATTGACCTTAAACATACATTTATTTGATAACCCAAATTTAAATTAACTTGTCAGAGCTATTAATATAACAATCCGTTTCATATTAACAATTTTGACATAGAGAACCCAAAAGCAGATGCATACTATATAGTCAAATATGATTTTTAGAGTCTATTGGGGAGTCACTTACTATAACGGATGTATGCAGCGATGATCGTAGCATCGGCGACCGGGATCCAGTATCATCTCCAGTGTAGGAACACCTTGGCGGGATGTTCGCACTTCTCCAAGGCTCTGGGGCAGACGAGAGTGTCTAACATCTAACTCTCAGGAACCCAATCTAAAAAATTCGTCTCCTTCTTTTCAAATTCCTTCCGTCCTTAGCGGAGCTGTTGTCCGTTTACAGGGGGGCCATTCTGGCACACCCCTCACTTTCATTGGGCAGTGGGCTGTTTTTCTTTCAGTGGTTCCTACCCCAATTGGTTCTTTATTACACCGCCTCTGTCGCCTCTGTCCATAGTCTATGAAGTACCTCCCCCAACATAATTTTATTTTGCAAAACAACTTTAACCCTTCTCATCTGACGTTTTTACTGTGGGCCACAAATCACAATGGCAGACAATTTCACCGGCGTGCATTTGAAAAAGAGCGGTACTGCTTCTACCGGAAATGACTGCGATAATTACGGGAGAAATTCTGGCCTAAGACGTTGCCATGCGTAGGGGGGGGATATTATGGATCGCTAATTATTTTGCGAGTGACGTAGAAAGGTAAACAGGCAGACAAACGACTTCCGTGACTGGTTGAGCGACTAGTGAGGTACTGGCGATTTTTAAACAAAAACAGGATTTTTTTTGAGGGATAGGTCAGTTGCGATGTGGAGTGGAAAGCCAAATTTACAGGGGACACGACGACTGTGAAGACAACCACAAGATGTACGATATAACTGTGTTTTACGTGAAATCATGCACAGAGAATATATCATATGTAAAATTATGGACTTTGGATACGAACAATTTGTGAGAATGATATAAGTGTATGATGATTTGCAGTTACAATGATGTCGATGTATGTATATATAGTTAATGTTGTTATGATAAGGTTGATTTTATGTCATGAAATTTTTGTGCGATAATTATTATTTTACAATTATTATAAAAAGAAAAAAATGGGTATATAAATATTATATTGTTTTTTTATATAGAGAAAATATTTAGTAATAATTAGGTTGATGATGTATAGTTGCAAATTGTATGATGGAATTTTCATTGATCAATGTAGTGGGTAATAAGAAGCTTATTGTGTAGTATTCTATGTTTGTTTTATATTATGATAGTGTTGCTAAGAGTTAACGCACGTGAACATGTTAGATAAATAACTAAGATGTCATTTCAAGATATAATTAATTCAATGAAAATGATGCAGATAAGATGAGAAATTATGTGGTTCTAAGTTTGTAATGATAGCTCTAATAAAGACCAGGGAAGTTTATTGAAAATAATGAGTAAGACAAATTTGTAATGTACTCATTCCTGTTGAAATTTCCAATGTATTATACTCAGTATATTTACAGAACCACAAATGTGCTAATTATTTGATTTTTTTATGTACAGTAAAACTTGCGTATGGTAAAGAAATTGCATATAATACGTATATAGAATTCGAAGTCTCATTCAAAATTCAAAATTAGTATGGTTTGTCGTCCTGGCTAAGATTTAATTTAATATTATAATGCGTGGAGGCACACTTACACTGTCATGTATGCTCTAAAATGTTTATTTGTAACTACTGTGAACAGGGACGTGAGTTGACTATAAAAAGAAAAAAATTTAATATGTACGGCGTTGTTAGATTCTGGGGCTGCGGTGAACATCTTGAGCGATGCATTATTTGAAAAAATTAAACAGAACAACGTTAAAATAAAATATTTGTCCAGAAACATTAAAATTACAGCAATACAAAATACTGAGATACCATTTTCAAAAGTAATACAAGTTAATTTCAAAATTGATAAAAGGTCATTCAAACAATCCTTTTTTGTCATGAATAACGTCAATAAACATTACGAGATAATAATAGGGTATCCATTTCTAAAACAATACAATGCAGTGGTTGACTATGATCCTGCTGAATGAGGACTGTACATGAGAAAGCATCTAGATAAAGAATATCAAAAAATAAATCTCTAATTTCTATGAAAATGATATACCAGGGCTTTTTTAAAAGCTCCTAATTTTTATAATTAAAAAATTGCAATAAATTGTCTGTTAAGGCTGATAATAATGCACTGTTTGAGTAATTAAAGTTTACAATTTTAGTAAACATTGACTGTATTTAAATAATCTTACCCTATGTTTCGTAAATTACTAATATAGGTATATATTTTCAGTGAATAGTCCGAAAAATGAATAATGCATACGATGGCCAATTTGGCTTATTACTTGTACATTGCTCTCACACAAATTGGTCTAAACTGAGTGCGCTTATCATAGAAATTAAAAATTATTGCTGGGTGAAGGAATTACCTGATACATTTATTAATTAGAAGAGTATATAAAAATAAAGTGAGATTTTGTAAATATTTTATTAATATCTATTAAAATTGTCATCTTCTTATAGTAGAGGAAGTTAAAAGAAATGGAGATTTCTTTAAGTCGTTTGTAGATACCGAAAAAGTAACTTATGTATTTATGACAGCAAAATATTGAAAACATTTTTTTGTGTGGCAAAAAATAGAATTTTTTAAACTTTTAATAATCATATAAACATTATTATTGACTAAAAGAGAAGTGTTTGTTCAATGAATAATATGAATACACATTTTTCACGATTTTATAGTTTTTAATCGTTAGGGTGTAACCACAAGCTGACAAGATTCTGTTCAGAAACTTTCTAATACATGTATCGATAAAGAAGATGCTAGAAACATTGCTGTTTGTTTATGGGATGTTAGGAGTTTTATTGAAACTGTAATGTTCGTCTGAGATGCACAATTTAACCAATACAGAGAGGTACACAAGTGAAACAATATTAATTACGAAATAACTTTAAAACGCTTTCATAAGTGTTAAGTCATTTAAATTCTATAATGACTGAAATTTTAAAATAAAAAATGACAGAATTTATGATCCCTTTTATTAAACAACAACAGGCACCTAAATTTTACCTGCGATGATAAGAAAACGAACACACTGAGTGAATAGAATGAATACGATAAATTACGTAGACTGTGAGTCCTTACAATATTTCCTTCAGATAAATTATTACATTTCAAGCAGAGCCTTTCCGATTTACTTATCAGCTACTTTATGAACAGAACCTGGTTTGGTAGATAGCGTTTATATGAGTTTAAGGTATAGGGGAAGAAGAGTTAGCAGGTTTTATGGATGCTACCGTATCCAGTTTATTCTTTTCAGCTCGAAATCTAGATTTAAAGGGAAAATGCACTTTTGTTTCGATAGAAACTTAAGTATATAAAAACAAAAGAAATTAAATGCCTAACTTCTTTGAACTGTTTTTAGTGCACTAAACAGTAATATATATGTCCCTTTATTATTCATTTTTTATACTATCAAAGTATCCATTTTTACATACAGAATTCATTATTCCTGTGCGTACTAATATGAAATCATTTAAAAAGAAAATTTAAGTGCTGAAAAATCCTATCACTGGAAAGATAAATAAAATTCTGCCATAAATATTATGGAATAATGGAAAATTTTTTTGAGATTTTGATTGAAGTTTATCAAATTCGATTTTCAGCTGCCAAGGCAACAGTAGAGTTTATTTCTGTGGTATATAAATTAAATTTAGGTCTCATAATATGCAATTTTTGCTCGTTTTGATAAATATTCTCGATAGACTGATAATCCTCTTTATTCCCAATACATTCACGTGTCTGGGGATGAATAAATGACTGATTCATGTAAAACCTGGATATTATTGAATAATCAATTTATTTCTTGCAGGGAAGTTAATGTAATATTGCTGGATAAAATTTCTCTGAGAGTTATTTGAAAATGTGCCTATCAAAATCACAATCCTATATATACTGTCATTACACTCAGAGTAAAAATATTTTTTATCATTCAGACTTTTGCATTTATTTATGATCTCATTTATATATACATACATATATATATATACATACATACATATATATATATATATATATATATATATATATATATATATATATATATATATATATATATATATATATATATATATATATATATATATATATCTTCTATATATATATAAAAGATCTCGTCTGTTTGTTTGTCCGCTATAGAATCATAGACTGTTTCACCCACCGGGACCAAATTCTTCACAGTTAATGTTTAGGACCCGAGAAACTTAACGCAGCAAAAACGAAATTTGGGGCTCAATTATTTTTTTTAAAATTAATTTTTTAATGATTTTTTGTGCCCCTAAGAGGTGTGTGTACCCCCTGTGTATACAGACACTTCACCAAAACCATCTGTGTTAAGAGGATTGGTTTGGGGGTGACGGGGGGTCAAATTCCAATGCGCGGGAGGAAGAGGGTTGGGAATGACCTTTGGCCCTGACTCCCTACATAAACACAATTTTCCTGGCTCTGCTTTGTGAAATCCAGATAATCTTTGTGATAATCCAGAATGTAATTATGCATCTACTAATGAAGTAAGTATTGGATGAATGTCGAACATATGTGACAGCTGTGGTGCTAAAAAGTGGTCTAGAGAATCACCAGGAATGTGTTGCAGTAAAGGGAAAATACAATTGCCTGCAATTACAGAACCACCCGAGCCTTTGAGAACATTACTCACAGGTAATACATCTAATTCAAAAAATTTCTTACAAAACATACAAGCTTAAGGAAAATAGGCTTCATGGGGATTCCCGCATTACTTTGATTAAATAAAGAGGATAACGCATCTTGCACTTTACCTCTTGGGTGATGTGGAAAAAAAGTGCGTTTTTAAGGGAAAAATAAATAATAAAGGCAAATGTAAATTATAAAACTTATTTCTAATTAAACAGTGGATCAAACAAATCTAATTAAATCTAATTAAACGGTATCTAACAAATATAATTAAACAGTAAACTTATTCAATCCAAACGTGCGAATCACGCAACACGGTGTTATTAATTCTCAATAAAATCAGACGAAGGTCCGCAGGATCAAAGTTTCTTTCTTTCTTATTGATTGTATATCATTTCAGTAGAAACGCGCTAAGAGCATTCTGTCTGGCCAGATGAACATGAAGAGTGGGGGTGGAGCCCAGTAATTTTTTTGATGGAATGCATGAAAAATGTTATATCTTTATATCTACCCGGGCAACGCCGGGCAATAATGCTAGTATATATATACATATATATATATATATATATATATAATATTTATTCGTTCGTCTAAAAGATTATATTATTTACAATGCTGACATCATGCATTTATGGATGTAAAACTTAAATAAAATTTTGCATGAAACTCACCATAATATTTTTAGTGCACTTTTAAATATCAATATGATTATCGCTCAACATATTCGAAATTGTATGTGAAACAAACTAAGAATACATAATCAATAATATTAAAAAGGTTTAAATATCTGTGAAAATTCTTCAGCTTGGAAAGATTTTGAGCATTGAAATTTTTCCCATCTTAAGTGATATTAAACTACGTGTGAGTAAATTAAAGTAAAGGGAGCTCCGATATAACATTAACTAAGGTAGATCCAGTCACTGATGTGTTAAATGTACTCATATGTAAACGACACTTCTGTGTATGCTTCAGGGCATACATATTTCACTCTAATTATAATTCTATGATACGCAGCTACAGATTTTACTTGCAAATGGAAAAGATGACTGGTTCTGCAAATTAATGCTTGACAACCAACATATCATTAATGATGTAACGACATTGAGCTGAACATTTTGTATAGTCTCAGTCTGCAGTAATGACGCACAGTTATTATCGGGAGAATTTAGATAACACCTTGATAGTAGATGCTATATATATATATATTCATGATAAATAAAGGTATTAGAGTCGTTCATTTTTCATGCAGTATCAAAACATTTCTGTGCAGAAAATATAGGATTTGAGTTTTGATCGTGATATACATTTGACGCGTAAATAATGATTGGAATTATTTTTCAAAAGGTTCAAATATATGATACAACACATATTAGGTTTCTTGAAATGCTTCTTTACCTTCCTTTTACTGCAAAAAGTTGTGTTAAATCTGTCAAAACTATTCAGAACTTCTTGAAATGGAATAAAAATCACATTATAACATATTCACATTTATATAAGGCAATCCCAAACGTAATGTCGTTGATAGCCTAAAATTTTGAAAGGATACAGAAAGATAACTCACTGATTGAATCTAGTATATCAACTCATTTAAGTCAATACTGCTCCACTAATGGTTATGTGGTTCTTCCTTTCTTTTTTTTATCTCTAACGGTCCAGGCACATTATAAAGTACGAGGGCTACTTCTGAATAACTCCTTTATTCTCTACGTAGAGGCAGACTAACATAGCCCGACTTGGGGCTTCCAAAATAATACACAGCAGTACCGCAACCCGCGGTACTAAGAAACTAAAGGTCGCAATGAATCCTTCAGGCAGAGTACCCGTAAACCTCGGCTCTGAGCTAATTCTCGAAGTCGTGCAGCCACCTCGGCTAAATACCAATACACGCTCTATCATTTAAACACCGCTATCACCTTCCATCAAGCTTGCCTCGCTCTCTCTCGTATCGCTACTAAAGTCTTGGGCTTTTGTCAACTCAGCGTGTGCCCTTTAAATAGATCAAACACCTGCGCCGAACTCACTTTGGCTGGCATGTACAGCGCTGCTACCAGAAATTTGCATCTGAGCAACACGCGAACCCTATACTCTCCCTGACCCAACAAAAAAATTTAGACCGCCACCCCTTTAACGGGGTGCGGGCGCGGATTTTTAATAAAACTCCCCACGCGATTGGGAGTCTATGCAATTTCCTACACTCCCTAGAAACTACTCTCTGCCTGAACTGATTCCTTACCCCTTTTAACATTCGTTCATCTTGAGTAACATAACCTAGAAGCAAAGTTTATTACAAAAAGTCTCTGCACTTCATCATCGGCAGGTTGTTCTTAATTCGGAGTCCATAGCTGGAATCCCGGAAAAACTAACTCAAATGAATAATAGCCCTTCTCTGCCGTATAGTGTGATCGGCAGCATTTCATCGGACCTTGTCCTTCGGCTCCCTGGCAATTGCTGGTGCGTCCATCGCATTCTGTAGCCAGCACTTCTTCCTCCTGGTATCCCTCACTGCAAGTACACCTCCGTCTACTTAAACAAAAAAAAAAATCTAATTTAAACGTAGAGATGCACTCATGTCTGACTGACCGGAATCCCGTTCAGACATCCAAAATACAAGTTTCATAGTAATCTTATTCCTGCACCAAAATATATAATTCACCTGCAATCTTAAAGATTCTAAAACTACAATTTCAATTTCTAAGTATTTCTAACTGAACAGTTGCACATTTCAATTTTCAATTGTATTTCACTTGTTAGTTTTCTCAATTGTACAAACAAAACATAGTATTAACATTTTATTAGTTGTATACGTAAAACAAAGTGAAAATTAGGCATATACTTTCTTGATACTTCAGAATTTAAATTGTGTTATATAAGATACCTAAATTTAGTTCATTAATCATTTCTGTCCGGGATCTCAATATAATGTCATTTAAATCTAGGCAAGGCTGACACTAAAAGCCTTATTTTTTTTTTCAGTTTCAAGTTCTAAGGATACTTAAAAAAAATTTCAGACATGACATCACAAATGTCAGAAATGTAAAGAAATGTCTGCTATGTACAGTCAGTTGAATACAATACATGTAAATATTTACCAATTCTAATACATCTACAAATACCTAACAAAACAATGTATATATCTATTTATACTACTAAAGCAATCTGTTTGTGCGTGGAATGTGTAACGCGCGCTAGTGTTGTAAGGGATCAATTAGTTAAATGTGTCGGCCCGTGTCAGAGAGCCGTTGGGGATTTACAATTTAAGAGACCATGGTTTTCTTCCGAGGTTAAATTGCAAATTCCTCTGTGTGACCTTGATCGCTCTGAGAGAGGGGATATTACAGCTTAGTGACGACACGTGTTTAACCTTAATTATTACAATTCGAAATACGCATTCAACATCAAATATTTCGCAAGCAATATTACACATTCAAGTCAAACTTTGATACAAAATTACATTATATTCCTAAAAAAAATTACATTTTTATGCAATAGAATCACAATATATTCAAAAATTTTACATTTTTATGCCATAAAATTACATTCTTATCACAAGTTTCACTTACTACAATTCCAGAGTTCCACATGACACTTTTTTTGAAAATACCTCGCGTAAAAAATTATTACAAAGCCATCATTAAAGTTATTACATACCAATCAGAATTCAGATTGTATAACAAAATCAATTATATCATTATAGACTCATAGCACTGATTACTCAAAATATCAGAGCTGCGTTCCAAGGTATTTTACTATTAATGTATTTTCACAAAAAAAAAGTTCGACTTTGGAAGACTCTGAAGTCCGGCTCCAATCTGAAAATCAATAATGTTGAATTGATACATCACCACACATCTGGGCTCGCACTGTATCCAACCAAGCTATCCATCGAAAATCAGAATGTGTCATAAATCGTTCCTTCCTGATTTGAGGCTTCCGTCTAGACTTTCCCGAAGCCATTCTGCCTTTTCGGTGTTGTTTATTGTTTGGAATAACCGCTGAAATGCGTTGTTTCCTTTGCGAAGTCCCCCTCTACGTCTTCGCCCTCCTCTTTCTGAGTTCGTACCGTGGTTGTTTTTCATATTGCCCCGATACACCGTCTGCCAACTGCCGTTTCTGAGGCTGTTGCTTCTGAGTGTTATGGCTGCTGGATTTCAGGGGTCCTGGTGTGGGCCCTGAACTTTGATCTGTATAACTGCAGGTCGGTATTCTCCGGCCAATTGTTTCTCGTCGCACATTCCTTGGATTAAATTTGGATGTGTAAAAACAGGGTTTTGCTGGACCCTCTTTCTTCTTGCATTTTTTTTCTGGAATTGCATTACCGTTTGAAAACTTTCGTTTTCCCCTTATGTGCGGCCCTGGGATTTTAAATTGGACTTTTTTTGCTGTCTGATCTCCGTTTTCATGTTTCCGTTTCAAGCATGACTGTGGAGGGCTATGTTCATTTTGAAAATGCGGATTCTGCTGTTTCTTTCCGGAATTCTCAATCGGTGTGTCTGCAACACGTTTTTGCGATTTTGAGGGGCCTGCTTCATTTTGAAAATGCGGATTCTGTTTCTTTTCGGAATTCTCAATCGGTGTGTCTGCAACACGTTTTTGCGATTTTGAGGGGCCTGCTTCATTTTGAAAATGCGGATTCTGTTTCTTTTCGGAATTCTCAATCGGTGTGTCTGCAACACGTTTTTGCGATTTTGAGGGGCCTGCTTCATTTTGAAAATGCGGATTCTGTTTCTTTTCGGAATTCTCAATCGGTGTGTCTGCAACACGTTTTTGCGATTTTGAGGGGCCTGCTTCATTTTGACCCTGGAGTTCAGAACTTTGTGTAGATTTCGATTTTCGTTCTAATTTCTGATCTAAATCCACCATGGTTTGTCGATTAATATACACTCGACACTGATCCACATTTACCGCGATCTGCTTCCCGTGCTTTTGAATCGTCAGAACGTTATTTCGGGAACTTTGCACTAGATATGGGCCCTCAAACTTTGGTGCAAATTTACTTACAAAATGCTTTTGAGCACTAGATAAATGATGTGTTGCTATGAGTACCCAATCTCCAACTTGAACATTATTTTCTCGCCTTTTGGTATCATAGTATTTATTTTGGGTGTTTCGAGCGGCATCATTCCATTTACGCGTTTCGTGTAATAACTGTTATATATCTTTCATTTGAAATTCAGCCTCTCGCTGCTGTACAAAAAACATTCGATCTAACGGTGTCATTAATTTTCGTCCCAAAAAAACTTCTGCTGGTGTTTTCCCCGTGGAGTCGTGCTGAGCCGTGCGAAGTGCATAAGTAAATTCTTGAATATACTTATCCCAATTTTGGTGGTATTTCTCAATGTAAGCTGCGATCATCCGCACAATATTTCGATTTACTCGCTCCGCAATATTAGATTGCGCTCGATATGTGACCATTTTGCAGTGCTTTATGTTTAACTTTTCACACATATCCTCAAATATCTTACTTACAAATTGTTGGCCATTGTCACTAATTAATTGTACTGGTGCAGAATATTGAAACACATATTTCTGCATGAACGCGTTTGTGACTGCCTGAGCTGATGCGCGCCTCAGGGGTACAATTTCCACCCATTTTGAAAAATGATCAGCGATCACTAACAAATATCTAAACTTTCCATGGGCACTTCTGGGATATGGTCCCAATAAATCCACTCCGACGACAGCATTAGGAAATGTCGCTACAATGTTTTGAGGTACCCTGCAGGCTTGTGATTAACATAATTTATTCTTTGACATGTGTCGCAGCTTGGAACATATTGCGTGACCCATTCTTTCAATTTAGGCCAATATACTGCTTCTCTTGCTCGCGCAAACGTTTTTCGGATCCCCATGTGGCCACAAATTGGCAAATCATGCAAATCATGTAATACTTCCATTCTCATAGATTCTGGAATCACGGGTCGAAGTTCCCCAAACTCGTTTCGATGTAGGGTATAGAACAAGATTTCGTCGATGAGTTCATAGTTTTTGCTACGATTTTGAATTTCAATTTTATTGGGGGTATGATAATTGGTCGGATCCTTCAAATAAGCGTAGATATCTGCAAACTTTGGATCCCTTTCTAACTCGGCCGCCAACTTCTCTCGATTTTCCAACACCGCTGTAGTGAGTAGTGCACATCGAAGTTGACCCGACTCAGTATGATATGGTGCGCGGGATAACGCATCAGCCACCCTATTTTCCTTCCCACTTTTAAACTGGATATCTAAATTATACTCTTGCAGCTTAAGTGCCCAGCGAATAACTCTTGGGGTTAAATTTTTCCCCGTGTATAATTTCGTGAGTGCTGCATGATCGGTATAAATCACTACTGGCTTTTCTGTAAAATATCCCTTGAATTTATTCACCGCAAACACAATTGCCAAAATTTCGCGCTCTGTTGTGGTATAATTTCTTTCTGCTGCATTTAACGTTCGGTATACATATGCAATGGGTCGCCCTTCTTGTGACATCACTGCGCCAATTCCCACTGCTGAGCTATCCGTATGTATTATAAAAGGTTTTTGCGGGTCTGGATGACCAAGTACTGGGGCTTGAATCAGGGCAGCTTTCAATTTCTCAAACGCGTCCTGCGCTTCTGATGACCAACGAAATTTAGTATATTGTCTACGAAGCATATATAATGGTTCAGCTATTTCTGAAAATGATGGGATAAAGGTTCTGTAATATGAACACAGCCCTAAAAACGATGCAAGTTGCCGTGCTGATTTCGGAATCTTAAGCTCCTTTACCGCTTGAATTTTTGAATCGTCAGCTTCTCTCCAATTTTGCGTAATTTTGAACCCAAGATAATGCAGCTCTTTCCGTGCAAATTCACACTTTTTCAAATTTACCGTGAGCCCACTTTCTTTTATCAATGTTAATACCTTCGCTAATAGCTTGGTATGCTCTTCAAATGTTTCTGAGGATAGAATAATATCATCCAGATAAACACATACATTTTGGCCTAACACTGGTTTGAGGATTGTATCCATCGTACGTTGAAAAGTAGCGGGGGCTCCCGATAACCCAAAAGGCATCCTCACGAAGGCATACGACCCTTTTTTTGAAATGAAGCTCGTTTTTGGTATATCGCTTTCATTCACCGCTACTTGATAATACCCCGATGTCAGGTCCAAAGTTGTCAAATAATTAACTGCTTTAAAACTATGTAAGATGTCTTCGATTAGCGGCATCGGGTAGGCCGGAAACTTAGTAATTTTATTTAATGCGCGATAGTCAATCGCAAATCTCCATGCTTTAGGGTCTGTTAACGGTAAATCCCCTTTCTTTCTACAAAGCACTATTGGACTTGCCCACGGGCTACTAATGGGTTTGATAATATTTTGCTTGAGCATCTCCTCAATATGTTGTTCGATGATCCGTTCTTTTATCTGGTCATATCTATATGGTCGACCTTTAATTGGCGTACCTTCGCCCGTATCGATTGTATGAGTACTAACATGAGTTAATCCAGGATTCTCAGAAAAAAGTTCGGAAAAGCCCTCTAATACATGCATTAATTTTTCTTTTTGGTTATGGGTTAAAGCGGAGTCTTCCCACTTTATATCCAATTGTTTCGTTCCCTTTTTACTTTCTTGATTCATTTGCACGGACATTGACTCTCTCGCAAAATCCATAACTACTTTAGCCCGTTGCAGAAAATCCATCCCCAAAATGACATCTTCCTTCAGATCCTGTACTATATGAAAATGTGTATGGAGTGTTTCAGTTTGAATCCGCACCATGGCTGCAGATTGGCCCCATACTGTGCAATCCTTGCCTTGCGCCGACAAAACCTGGATCTGATTATTTCTATACACAGTTTTATTCCGAAATGTATCACGAAACCATTTCTTACTTACTAAATTTTTCGTAGCCCCTGTGTCCAATAAACTGCGCACCGGGATTTGATCCAGCTGCACAACCACATATGGTAGCTCAACATTTCTTAATGTTAAACTTTTAATTTCTTTCCTACGGGTTTTTCCACCTGTGTTGGACAACGAGCCCCTCTTCTTGTTGCCCCTCCCTAGTATAAATTGCGCTCATACTGAATGTCAGGGTATCTAGGGTTTGTAATGGCCTGTGGCCTATTATACCTAGGAGGATATGACCAATTTCCACTCTGTCGGATCCCTCTATCCATTTGTGGCCTTCTATAAAATCTCCCAACATTGTCCGGAACCGCATTTCGTATACTCGGTGGGTGTCTTTGGTCGTACTTTATCACCCCCTCAATTAGCTCTGTTAGATCTTTGGGCTTGATAATCTCTAAAAAATCTTGCGCATTAGGGTTTAATCGATCTGTAATTAATTTAACCTTCCTTTCTTCTGTTTGGTTCACATTGAGTTTCTTCAATAACTCACATTTCCGAATGACCACCTCGTACGCGGTTTGCTCTGGCTTTTGACATACTCCATATAATTCCTGCTCCAACTTAAGGGTATCCCTTACTTCTGGAAATGTTTTCTTTAGCTTTTCAGCAAACTGCTCAAATGTAGTGATCCCACTGGACCCAATAACATCATACCATTGCTTAGCCGCTCCCCGCAGCCCTCTTTTTGCAATCACCAACTTTTGTGCGTCTGAGGCAGGATAGCTGACGTCTGAGGCAGGAATGTTCCTCAACTGCCTCTAAATATCTAATGACAGATCCTTCCCCCGAAAACCAAGCATTTTGTGGTGCAGTCATGGCCACAAAATTAGCCAAATGCTGCCACCCTGCAGTCTGGCCTGTTTGGTGTAATTCCCGGCCATTTAATGCTAATTGTTCTAACTGCTCGCGTAGCTGAGCTACTTCCTCTGCTGACATGCTAGTGCCGTAGATATTATACTTTTAGACAAAACTCAGAGTTTTACTATATAGAATGACACCATACACAATCGCTACTTCTTTGGCACTCTTCGTGCGAACTCCACAGCACTATAGAACACAATTCACAATTTTTTTATAATGTACAAACACTCACCTCTCTTTCGGCCGAAATGGTCGGGCGCCAGTATGTGGTTCTTCCTTTCGTTTTATATCTCTAACGGTCCAGGCACATTATAAAGTACGAGGGCTACTTCTGAATAACTCCTTTATTCTCTACGTAGAGGCAGACTAATATAGCCCGACTTGGGGCTTCCAAAATATTACACAGCAGTACCGCAACCCGCGGTACTAAGAAACTAAAGGTCGCAATGAATCCTTCAGGCAGAGTACCCGTAAACCTCGGCTCTGAGCTAATTCTCGAAGTCGTGCAGCCACCTCGGCTAAATACCAATACACGCTCTATCATTTAAACACCGCTATCACCTTCCATCAAGCTTGCCTCGCTCTCTCTCGTATCGCTACTAAAGTCTTGGGCTTTTGCCAACTCAGCGTGTGCCCTTTAAATAGATCAAACACCTGCGCCGAACTCACTTTGGCTGGCATGTACAGCGCTGCTACCAGAAATTTGCATCTGAGCAACACGCGAACCCTACACGGTTTAAAACAAACCTAGTTCCAATTTTAGTAAAATAAGTGGTTTGGGGACGAATATGTGGCATTGGCTCTTTTTCAGCTCTTATAAGGTATCGTATTTTTTTAAATTAATTAAATGTTTCAAACTTCAAAATTAGCAGTTATCAGAAGGTGAATAGTAGAAGAAATGGTTGATGTAGAAGCATTTCCATGCCTGATTCCTGAATCGAGTACAGTGGATTCTTGCAGTGTGAGGGCGGGCATTAACATGGTATATCTTGTTGTTAATATAAGAACTCTTTTGCCCATATTAGACAATATTTCACGCTCTTTCACATGGAAATTGTCGTTCAGTGGGATGAGCTAATATTCAATAGTTACAAGATAAAAAGAACTTTTTATATACCATGTTTTTAAATTTTCTGTTGAATCATATAAACTTTACAATTCTATGTATTAATAAATACTTTAAAAATTTTTTTTGATGAATTATCCCATTACTTGAAAGAAAATGAAGTTAATTGGAAGTTAACTTGCATATAACTTTACGTTCCCGTTGCGGCCAATAGATGGCTGCACCAGTCTACAAAAATAAATTAACTGAAAATAACTGAAAATTAATTTAATTCTGCTTAAAGATGGCTAAAAGTATTAAAAAAATGCATTGTCATCGCGTTCTGAGCTATTCTAAATGTTTCAAATGTCTATCTAGTCGGGAAGTAAGTTAAAAATCGATTGCAAGATTTGCACTTGACAAACACACAAACACACAGACAAGAAACAATTTAATAAAAACATGGTAAAAATGCTGCTTTGGAATTCCTTATAACAGCAGCTTTCATTATAACTTTATGGTGATAGGCACGGTATTTATACTGAGGAAAGTGTTTCACGTTAAGATTTTCTGATCAAATATATTTGGAACACAATAGCTGTCTCTTCCACTCATTTAAAACCTTAACGTCATACATTTCTTTCCCCTTTTTTCAACATAACCAGCATTGTTGTAACTCATACAGAACGATGTGCGCACGTAATGTGCTCTTAAGTTGCTTCTATAGCAGTAAAGAGTTATTTAAACAGAGTTTTCTAAAAGATGTTCTTGAACGGTGGAATTCCTAAAAATAATACACTTTCAGCTTGGCAGGAAAATTCCTGTTTAGATAAGCTGAGACACGTCTGAGCAAGCATAGAATTTAAATCGAAATAAATTTTGGGTTGAGGTAGTATTTGTACACAGCCTTATTTTTACTGCTATGTATGATAAATGAATGCTCAAATGTATTTAATAACCCCCAAAATACATCTCTCTGCTCTACAGGGTGTTGAGTTACCTCATATCAACCGTAGTTTTGTGCCGAACTATTATTTTCATGAAAATTGATAACTTCATATTTTTAAAACCAATATCATAAAGTTTTATGCTGGCAGTATGTTTTTTATTAGATTTATTGCATTTCAAACCAAAGTTGATTTTTTTCTGAGCATTGTTAAGATGCTAATACCACCATGTCTAATTTCATCCCTAGAGCATAAAATTAAAAAAAAAGACGTAGGTTTTATACACAAGGAAATAAACATTCAAAAATATCTCAAACCTTTCAATGATACAATGTTAATGATTTTTATGTACATTATTTTAAAGATATGATACTATATTATATTTTGAAGAATACACTGAATTTGAAAAAAAATGAGCTGAATTACTTTGGGAAAATATATAACTCTGAAAGTTTGCAGGCAAATATGTACCGAAGTAAGTTAAAATTAAAAATACCCTTTGTCCCAAGTAATATGTTAATCTTTTCTAGCTCAAACAATAAGGAAAGTCTGTTTTCAGGATCCCTGTTTGCAAACGATTAATGCTTTTTTAATTATCATTTGAAAACACTAGGCATTTGGTTTTAGTGAAAATAAAAGTATTATGTTACACAATGTGGGTGCTATTTAGCATCGAAATTAGAAAAAAAAGTTCTAAACACTCTGCTTAAAAATTATTACCGTATACTTACATAAAAAACACATAATTCGAAACGGGATAAACAAATCCTGCTAAGCTCCTTATTAATTTTTAAAGCAGGAATTAGATATGCGACTGAAATTTTAAATACACCTTCTATCGAATGGGAAAATTCTAAAGCATAGATATCTACAACGATAAGTCATGTTTTCTCTGCTGTAGAATAATCTGCTATGGATTTTTGAAAGCATGCACTAAGAGAGACAGCGTAAAATGTCATTCTACAAATGATATTGCAATACACGCGAAAATAAATTCCATATTTTTCCTGGAAAATATCGAAATTCTAAATATATATAGGAGATGAAAAGAGATATAGTAAATAAAACAAAAATCAGTGCTTAAAAGTAAAACAAATAAGGAAGCAGAAGTTGATCGCATTTGAATTAAACCCCAAAATATTTTAAAAACTAATATCGTGGCAATTTTTATTAATAGCTAGAAATCAAGTTGTGAAAAATATCTTAGATATCAAATTTTAGTTTTTGAGGCTATTATTTTATGAACTGTATTATGACTGCATGGATATTTTTTATTGATAGTTTTTTTTCTAACAATGATTACTTATAATTCCACGATTCATTGTTTGCGTATATTTCACTAACAGACCATACTCTTCTAACGGTCAGGCTTCAGTGTATTAGGACCCCTTTATTGGGAGTTACCTCGAGGCCTAAATCTGATGACGGGTATTCCACAAACTGGATTACCATGAAAATGTAAAGAATTATTTTTTAATGCTATTTCGCACACTGACTTACTATTTTAAAATATTACACAAATATAAGAAAGTTCCCTCAAAGTTAATTAATAATTCTAGAATTTTTACTCCAGTTTATTCTAATTTTATGCACCTCTTTAGATGGTAGAAAGAGGCACCCAACAATTTTAAATTAGTCATCAAAACATGCAAAGCATTATTCATTAATTAAATATTTCCAACTTGAAAATATGTAGTTATCTGGTCTGGATGTGTAGACCAGAAGAAAATAAAAGATGGGGAAGCATCTTCCATTATCTTATGTAAATAACATATATAATGTAAATAATATCTAAATTTCTAATAGAAAATATGCAGCATTAAATGTAAAATATTTGCAAATTTGAATAAAATAATTGTAAATTTTGTACATTTACAAGTGATGTAAATTTACAAAGGAATCAATATTTAGCAGAAATATCCTCAGAAGAAGACATAAAACGAACGCAAACTTCTTGTATGAGAAAAAACTCTGGCAATATGTTGCATCGTTTAAATTTTCTTAGTGAGGTATTGGGTTAAATGTCAAAGGACAAACTTAATGTGATTCAGCTGTCTTCGAAGTTAAACTCTTAGTAATCTTTTAAAAGAATTATGCAGTACATTTTGCAAAAGCCAGTAGTCAATATTTTATTGTTTTAAAAGAGAAAAAAATCCTTGAAGGAGGAAATTTAATGAAGCATGAATCGTAAAATATCAAGATCATGAGAGTAACTTAAGTTTTATGGAGGATCTGAAAGGGAGAGTTCAGTTTAGGAGTAAGAATATTGCTAGTAGGATCATGGCAAAAGCGATTCTGATTAGGAAAAAATATTACCCTTTCTTTGTCTTGTAACTACTATTACATGACCATTTATCTATATGGAAATGATCTTTAGAAACACTATTTCAAAATATGAAAGAATATTGTTGTTTATACATAAACACCCATTACTTCCACTTACCACTTTAGTTTTCTGACAATACCTGTCAACGATTTTTAATTTAATCACTTATTATAGATGTTTAAAATATTAAAGTGCATGTTTAAAAATATGACTAGATAAGCTTAATTAAAGGTTATTTAGGGAAATAAAGAAAAATGCAGATAGATCTTAGAAGTTCAAGCTATTACAGACAATTTGGATTAGAGAGTAATTCGGATAATCCGAGATTTTTTAATGTATTTTCTTTTTTATAATCAGTGCAATGAATAATTGATAAAATGTACAATTAATACATTAGATGTTCAAATACTTTCAATCATAATAATGAACAGAAAGGATAAAAATCGAAGAATGTAGCAATACACTTATAAAACACAATTTCAAACATTTCGGTGTACCAGCAGAAAAGAAAAGGGAGCTAAGAAGCCCGAAGAAATTCAGCACTTTGGGAAACAGATCGCAGGATATTAATAAATTCATCAAAATAAAACTAGTGAAGACGTAGCAATGAACTTCGGTAAACTCGACCAACAAATTTGCACCAGCATCATTGTGCTATGGCCCAGAGAGAAAACGATAGCTCAGAAAAAATCGAGGAGGTGAAACAAAATGTCTTAGCACCTCCATAACACACGGGAGTTACGCGCTGGTAAATTCGATGTATTATACAGGTGTTTCAGTCTCCTAGCTATGTAGTGCAGTACATCAAAGCTATAGTGACTGACATAGTGTTTATGCGGCGTTTACAAAGTGTTACAGCGTCATCAAATTTCAGCTTCCTTAGCATGAAAAAAAAGTAGACTCAAT
This sequence comes from Dolomedes plantarius, assembly GCA_907164885.2. Taxonomy (NCBI): domain Eukaryota; kingdom Metazoa; phylum Arthropoda; class Arachnida; order Araneae; family Dolomedidae; genus Dolomedes; species Dolomedes plantarius. The sequence continues at coordinate 69,969,965 of OU015501.1, forward strand.
GATTTTATGTAAAAAAAAATCCATTGTGGGAGGCCTTTTTCCCGCTGACGTTCATCCTCATGATTTCAGTTAATTACTTTATTATGTGACTACCTAGTCGGTGGATGAACGTTACGCCCTATGAGGACCCAGTATTGTAGTGTTCGTTCTTTAGACGAGTTTCGAATGTAGGCCCACGTGATGGAATCTTGCTTAATGAATTCTTAATAATACAAAGAGCGATTTTTCAAGAAGTACTTATACATACATACATACTCACTCACACACACATACACGCATACATTGGAATATCGATCTATCGTTTTTCCAGGGACCGACTGAACTGAACGATAAATGCGGGAAAACAATGCATGCAGGAACATAACGAAGCAGAATGATTGTCGGGACTGAGTGAAATAAACGACACATACGTGAAAACGATGATTCGGAGAACGATCGATCGAGATTCCACTTTGTATTATATATATATATATATATATATATATATATATATATATATATATATATATATATATATATATCATACATATACATATATATACACTGCTGGCCACCCAAATTGCAACACCAAGAAAGACAAGAGATATCACAACAAAAAGTATTTTGTAGATAACATGTTGACCAAGTATCAAATGATTAAATTTATAGACTTCTGTGAAGTGTGGTTACTGCCAAAATCAGTAGCCAGAGTAGCCGCTCCATATTGTTGGAGATCACCGCTGCCACACGCCTCGGCATTGATTCAAAGAGACTTTGGATGAGGTCTTGGTGTACAGCAGACCAAGCAGCTTCCACACATTGCCAAAGTTGATCTGCTGTGGCAGCTGGGGATGGAATCTGGGTCAATCGTAGAGCAACCATGGACCACATGTTTTCTATCGGCGAAAGATCCGGAGAGCGAGGAGGCCAGGGAAGCAATTCAATCTGGCGATTGACGAAGAACCGTTGGACAATGCGTGCCACGTGTGGTCGCGCATTATCCTGTTGAAATATGGCTGTGGGCAAGCCCTGAAGGTAAGGAAGGACAACTGGCTCCAACAACTCGGCGATGTAGCGTTGGCTGTTTAAAGTACCGGCAATGCGTACTAGAGGTGTGCGAGAGTGATATCCAATACCGCCCCATACCATAATACCCGGTGCAGGACCAGTGTGGTGGTGCATAACGCAGCTGTTCAGCATTCTCTCTTCACGGTGTCTCCAGACTCGAATGCGACCACCGTGGTGTTGCAGACAGAAGCGTGACTTGTCAGTAAAGACAATTTCATTCCATTCTGCCGTCCACATCCTTCTGTCATCGCACCATTGACAGCGGAGACGTCTGTGGTTCTGCGTCAAGGGTAGATAAAGCAGTGGACGTCTTGCGGACAGACCACTCTGCTGTAAACGGCGTCGAATGGTACGCGCAGACACTGGATGATGCGTTACAGACTGCATGTGCTGTGCTATGGTTCGTGATGTGACTGAGCCATCCGTCACTGCCATGCTCACAATTTGCCTGTCATCACGTGAAGTGGTGCGCTGAGGTGGATGCGATCGAACACGCCGGTCCGTCGTACCCTCCTGCATCCAACGATCACATATCCGCATTACAGTTGTTTAGTTTCGTCCAACACGACTACCGATTTCCCTGAAAGATAATCCACAATCTCGGTAGGCCACTATCCTTCCTCTGTCGAACTCGGATACTTGATCAAAAGATGATCGCTGTTTTCGACGAGGCATAATTGATCGTTTTTTTGAAAAACCACAAGAAATACTGAATTGCCGAACTTGAAATTGTCGAAATCTCCAAGCCTTAAATAGCGCTTTGAAGTGGCACCACAGGCGCGTGTGATGTGCGTCTGCGCTGAAATTCTAATCATTTGCATATCTCACCTCCGCTAATGCATGTTGTAAATTTCATGTTATTTGCATGTTTCCTTCAGGGTGTTGCATTTACAGTGGCCAGCAGTGTATATACATATATCATATACATTTCAATTGATATGAACAATATCATTATAAAACTAATATGGAAAGATTGAATGATTATTATGCACCTTCTTAAAAACACTAAGACAGAAAGTAGTTTTTATGTCAAGAAGCTAAATTTATATAAAACATAAAATGGGATAATAGAAGTTTGTCTCAAAGTATTCTGAATTTAAGTGTATTGTATTCATTTATACGAATTATGTTACCGTTAAAAGTAATTTTATATTTTCAAATTATTAGTAATTTTAGTTTCCGATTTGTGGTAAAAAAGAGAATATTGTTTTATTACAGCAAAGCTAATTATTATCTTAAGCTCTTTTTTAACACGTGTTATCTCCTTCTTAAAAAAATAGTTACGATGTATATAATGATCGGAAGTTGTGCTATAATTCTGTAGAACATACCTTATTTATTAGAAAAAAACAAACTTTATTTCATTTTAACACCACTTTTGAAAAATCCATGTTTGAGTCATTAATGTCTGAACAACTTTTGCTTTAGAAGGATTCCACGATACACGATCAGTGATATAAGAATGCTAGGAGAGAATGAAATTCGTCAATGAAATAACTCATTATAAACACAAGATAAATTTTGTTTCTAAAAAGGCTGTGGAAGAATTAAAGATTATCTTAAAATATTCTGAATTTTATTGTATTTTGTTCATGTACATAAATTGTGTAACTGATAAAATTATTTATATCGTAGTTGAACGTTTCTGTTTTATCAATTTGCGATTAGAGATAAAAACTTTAGAGCTGAAGATGGTTTTGTTATATTGCTGTTGTTGCTAATGCTCCTGGTCTGGCCGGAAGTTCCAGACCAGGTCCAGATAAGTTAGTGAGCTGAGGAGTGCAGCTCTGGTTCATAACTGCACAACAAGGGTTGGAGTCCGACTTGGCTCGGTGCAACCTCAATATTGACCGAGCTTCCCCAGGACCGACATCTGGGGGAATCGTACCCTCTTCCACCTTCTCTGATCTCATATAAAGACTTTCCGGTCTAAGGATTTAACGTGCCCATATCCGGTCTTGTCAAGAAAGGTATTTAATAGCGCTTCTGATAATTCGAACCGAGAAATGAAATTATCTTGCAGTTGCTGGTTGAAGTTGGAATACTGCCCCCTTGCGAGAGTTCGTTTTCAACGAGAACATTTTCGTGAGTTATTGATAAATTTGATGACTTTGAACCAAGAATAAAGAATTTCAGACTTGAAAGAGAATAATATAACTTAAGCTTCCAAAAAAACTTACATTTTTATAAACATTTTCCAAATGATTTAATGATTTTGTACAAGTATAGCAGAATGTTAACTCCGTTGATGAATTAATGTTATTGGACTCTGAATTCATAGAGGGACTTCCAGGTCTAAGGATTTAAAGTGCCGATATCCGGCCTAGTCACAAAGGTATTTAATGGCGCTTGTGACAATTCGAACCGAGAAATGAAATTATCTTGTAATTGCTAGTTGAAGTAGGAATACTGCCCCTTTGCGAGAGTTCGTATTCAACGAGAACATTTTTGTGAGTTATGGATAATTGTTGATAACCTTGAAGCAAGAATAAAGGATTTCAGACTTGAAAGACAATAATAAAATTTTATCTTCCACAAAAGCTCACATTTTTATAAACATTTGCCAAATGATTTAATGATTTTGTACAAGTATTGATGAATGTTAACTTTGTTGATGAATTAATGTTATTGGACTCTTATGACTTCATAGAGGGACTTCCCGGTCTACGGATTTAACGTGCCCATATCTGGCCTACACACGATGGTATTTAATGGCACTTGTCGGGATTCGAACCGAGCACCCTCGGCGTTGAGAGCCGACGTGATACCACTAGCCTACCTTGGGCCATCTTGAAATATTCTGGATTGTATTGTATTCTATTCATGTACACAAATTGTGCAAGAGATAAAAGATTATAATGAAGTTGAACTTTTCTGTGATATCAGTTTCCGATTAGAGATAAAATCTTTAAGGCGGAAGATAGTTTTGTTATAGTATTCAGTATTTCAAAGCTCGTTATTACCTTATGACTTTTTTCAGCCTCTAGTTTTTTTTGAAAAAGTGTTAGTTTACGTTGGATATAATGATGAAAAGTTAAGATTATAATGAGGTTTCTTGTTGCATATATTAACTTCTAAATTAAAAAAAAGGAATAATGTTATAAACTCACTTGGAGATGAAAAATTATTTATACTCCCATTCTTTAAAAAGATGTTGGCGAGGTAGGAAATTTTTTCACTCCATCTATCCGAGAAGTATTATGTAATTAAGTTTATTGTAATTAGTTCAGATGCAGTCACTATTTTGATTATGTAGTAGAGTAACTTTTGCTTTCACAAATTAGATTTAAGCGAAGCTCATTCATCTTTCAAGATGTAAAACCTTTTTATGCTAGTAAAAAATGGTGGTTATGAAAAAAAAGTTATAGACTAAAAGGAATAACTGCATAAAGTAACTAAAAAAGCAATCTCAATAAAGATGATTATTTTGTTTGATAATTACATCTGAAGGTAAAAAAATAATTTTTCAATCAGCCGTTGTCTTAAAATATAATTTACTATTTATTATATGTGTTGATTATTAGATAATGTTATAAGTATCTGGTTGCAATATCTCAAATTATACATTTGAGTAACTTGACACAAATATATGATATGCTAAAGACAGGAAAATTTAACCGAACGCATCCTTTTAATCAATGTTTTCAATTTCAGAATCGTATAAATACATGTTATGGGAACTTCTCTTTCGAAATGCGCATATTTTAAACTAATTACTGTTTTAGGATGTAAAATGTTTTCCAGTTAAAAAAATGGTAGTTATGCAAAAAAAAGAAAAAAAAAGTTATAAACTGAAAAGAATAATTGTATGAAATAACTGAAAAGGCAGTCTCAATAAAGATTATTATTTTGTCTGATAATTATATCTTAAGCTTTTTCGCTTAAGATATAGTAAGAGATTAAGATTTTAGCTTAAGAGATCGCAAATACTTATAACATTATCTAATAATTAACACATGTAATAAATAGTAAAGTATATTTTAAGACAACGGCTGATTGATAAGGATTTTTTTATCCTTTTCATTCAGACGATGTCTTAAAATATAATTTACTATTTATTATGCGTTTGGATTATTATATAATGTTTAAGTATCTGGTTGCATTATCTCAGATTATACATTTCAGTAACTTGACACAGATATATGATACACTAAAGACAGGAAATTTTAAACGAACGCATCCTAAATCGATGTCTTCGAGTTCAGAATCGTATAAATATATGTATGTTATGGGCACTTCTATTTCGAAATATACATATTTTAAACTAATTACTATTTCGTGACTCAAGACTCCAATCACATTTGTAAATTACGCATTCTACAGATTCCGAGACGTTATATGACAATCAAGATACTATTAATGGTAAACCCAAATATTAGTAGTTGCTCAGCATTGCGAGTATAATTTAACTTACTGAATCGGTCTACAAAGTGCAACTCCATTATAGCTGGAGCATAATGCTAACTTAAAACTGAAATATTGAGAAAAATTTCAGCAAACATTAATAGATTTTGTTTGCTGTTGTAAGATTTTTTATTGAAGTAGAAATACGCGATTAAAAAAAATACCTTACCAACATTGGTTTTGAATAACTCGAAAGCAGTTATTGATAAGTAAAGAAAGATATGTTTACTGAATAACGAAAAATGAATTCCAGAAGTTTTAAGATTTTTGAAAGAACCACCGACTTAGCGGTGCAGTTTTCATACCTTAGTATTCATTGAGAGTTTTTACATTTCAGTGGGAGTTTTTCTATTCCAATTAAAATGCTTTATTCAGTGAAAAAAAGGAATAAATTTATTGAAAATTGGTTGTTAATTATAAAAAGGAATCCTCATTGTGATAAAATTCTCTTTAATGAATCTCTACCTTTTTACTATCTTAAAATTTGTATTAGTTGGGAGCGCGATGGTCTGTTTTGCTACACGAAGATTAGTATTAAGAGCTTTCTCTTCTTTCTCTAAAGTTTTGATTCAGTTCTTCTGGTAATTTCACATGGAATTCGAGAGCGATTAAAATTCTTTTTTCCCCTATTCTTTTGTATAAACACAATAAGGATCAAAATTATTCCTGAACAAAACACCTTTAAACGAAATATGGAACATCTCAGGATTTGTTGAAACACCGACTAAATCCTAAAATTTGACGGCTGCTGTGCCTTCTATTTTGTGTGTGTGTGGGGGGGGGGGAGGATATTAATCTATACTGAGGAATTTATTTTTTTTATCTCCAGTGGTCAAGTTACCTTTTACCATCTTTCCTTCTTAACAAAAATTTAGGTATTCAGCCTGCAGATATTCAATCTTTAAAACAGTGAGTTTATCTCAGGACACACTGTTATAAATGCTGAATGATTGCAGTCCATTAACTCTAGTGATTTCTACAATTTAGAGACACCTTTTTTAAAAATCGATGCTTGGATCTGTGACTGCGTGAGTATAAAATGTTTTTTTATATAGATACTAGCTGAATACCCGTGCTTCGCTACGGAGTACATTCAAATTAAATACAACGGTCAATATGTGCAATTAATGCCAATATATATATATATATATATATATATATATATATATATATATATTTATAAAAAAATTGTAATGGATATTTTTATAGACTAAATAATGTAGAAGAACATATTCAAATTAAATCTAATAGAACATATGCAATTAATGCCAAAAAAATAAATATATATATTTATAAGAAATACAACGATCAATGTATACAATCGATGTAAAAATAAATAAATAAATAAATAAATATATATATATATATATATATATATATATATATATATATATTTATTTATTTATAAAAAATTTTAAGGGATATTTTAAAATACAAAATAATGTAGATGAAAATACTCAAATTAAATCTAATAGGACATACTAAAGAATATAGTACAGTTAATATAGTACAGTTTGAAGAACATTTCTTTTACTGTATTTTAATATTGTTTTGGATAATGTCCAATGGTCTGCCGCATTAGAAGGAAAAAAAATTGTCAATTTATTTCGCTGTTATGCACGTGACGATAAATTATTTTAAAGTTTCACAAAAAAGAAACCACGGGATCAGCATTAAATAAATACAGAAATTGGAGGTAAAGATTTGAAAAAGATTTCATTTTAAAGGAATTTTTATGATCTTTCTCGTGATATAAATTTTATAACCCTCAGCTTATTATTTTAGATGCAAACTTAAAAAAAAGTTAAAAAACAGCTTAAAAATTTAATTTAAAAAAATCTAAGAAGAAATTTTCAAAAATATTTCTTAGTGCACCCCTACACAATAAGAACAATCGCCATGCAAAATTTCAGCTCTTTAGGTCCAGTGGTTTGGTCTGTACGTTATCTGTCAGTCAGTCAGTCAGTCAGTCAGTTAGTCAGTCAGTCAGTTACGGAACTGTTTTATATATATAGATAATACAAATTTTTCACTGTAACACATATACAGTATATCGAACACCTTTCTAATAACTGTCTAGTGAATAAATCGTTTCTCTTCCCCAAACCACCTGTATTGTGTCCCGAGTTTGGTAAATCTTCAAACCTGAAACCTTAATTCCCAAGCTAGAAAACTACCCAAGTAAAATTTTGTGATTCTTGTTTTGTATTTCACAATCCTCTAAAAAATTCTTTTATAAAAAATATTAAAGAAACTATTCATTTTCCGAGAAATATATTTCTTTTTTCTATTCTAAAATCTATATCTGTTCCAGTGAGTGGCATTTTACAGAATATATCCATAAAATATGTAACTGGTGAAGGTTCTAAACATATACGATTCAAAATTATTATTTCCCCCCGTGTGTAAGCAGATACATGTTTTTAAAATTTTAAGTTCTTACTGTTGCATATAACTTCATATCACAGATAATTCTTGGCTGCCTTAAGATTCATTTGAACTGTATCTGTATTCATAACTATTTTAGAATGGAGAAATAAAAAGGGGTACAGGATTTACCGCCAATGTTACGACAATGTGATACTACAACCAATATCATGAAAAATATTAACGACATTAATCCAAAAGAATGCATTAAGTTGAACTGAAATGTAGATCAAATAAATTAATGTTTGAAATGGTTACATATATTACTTAATGAAATAAAAATCAAATTGATTAGTTCTGTAAAATTTTAATTATTTCAAAAGTTTTCAAAATTAGCACGTAACCTTTTTAAATTTAAAGAAATTCACCAAGTTTAAATTCACAGTATGCCTCTAAGAGTATTAAGACATCGCTAAACAGACAAATGAAGGCATACTTGTAGCACAAAGGAACACGGGCAGTGTGCATGTAGAATTTTATGTAAGAAGAATAAACTAGAAAACCTTTAGAGTTCATTCAAGTCGCTATAAGACGCAAGGCTTATTTTACAGATTTCTGCTTGTGGTGGAATACCATTTCAGCAGCTAGTCTCTTTATTATATTACAATTTTTTCTACGGCTTAATCTGAAGTTAATGTCATTATAACATGGAGGAATGATAGTAGAACGAGAGTAAAGCTGTAAGCTAGAGGATGCACGAAATGTCCTAGCAAGAGGCTTAGAAAATAATCTCAAAATATTTTCCATAACCTGCAAGTAATTGGCTTTAGAATACTCGAAGCCAATAGAACTTCTTAAAATATCATTCAATCAGTAAGAAGCAACATACTGTTGGTTACAATAGTAAGTCGACTGCATTTCAGTTCCATTTCACTCAACTGCATGCGTGGAAACTACACCTGTCCCTCAATTTGCACGGTACTCGGTTTACACGATTTCGCTCTTACACGTTTTCTAAATTTTATAAATAAAAAAATATCGATGTATTATTTGATTATTTGAGAGTTTTACATTGAACGCACTCATTAATTATCTTCCCATACGTCACAAGGGCATTGCGTCACGTTGCGTTGATTCATAAAAGTAGATTCTGTTTCATTTCCATAATGTTATTCCTAGTTCAGTTCTACACGAGGTAAGAAGTTAATTTTTGAAATACATATGTAAATAAATAATTTATCATTGCATATTACTTAACTTGTTTTGTCTTCAATGTCGCATAAACTCTTTGCATTTTTACACTTTTATTAAGAGCAGAACTACGGCTTGCCCCTATCCCCTTGTTTAATATGAATGCTGTGTCTTGTTTTACATGGTTTTGATTTACACGATTTGTCGTGGAACGCATCTACCGTGTAAATTGAGGGATAGGTGTACATTAGTAAGACATGGTGGCAAAAATTAGTAAGACATGCCGGCAAAAAGATGGTTGGTTAGTTTGGAGCACTACGGTCAACTTTTTGCTACACAAGGGCTAATTAGACCAGGACCTACAGTTTAAAGCCGATTCCGAACGGCTACAAACATCCATGCCAAGAGAATTCGAACCTACAGGATTTGAACCAAATGCCAGCGCCCTAACCATTCGGACATCGCCTGGTCCGGAAAGAAAAGCATGATGAGTACAGAATCAAGATTTAAAGACCTCTAGTGGATGGACATGCTTGTGTGCGTCAATTAATTAGAAAACGTTTTGTGTTTGACTGGATGCCCAATTTGGACGGGGATCTGTGAGGATCTGTGGAAGTTTCTCCAAAGATGAGCTGACTACTTTACTTTCAGTGCCCTCATATTCGCGAACTCTGAGCTTTGAAAACTTTCTAGATTTCTAAATATCAATATGACTCAGCTCATTGGGTATCTAATATAACGTCAAATTTCAGCTCTAGTCCTCGGGGGTAAAAGCTCTCTTATTAAACTATGAGGCAGTGGTGTTAATCAAAGAATGACGATGTGTTATTCTACATCTATACATTAAATCAGAGGATGGATATTAAATGTTTTGGGCAGTCCAGTCTGTCAATGGGGACAGAAAATGGTTCAACGTTGTATTAATTCCGTGCAGGGAAAGGAGTTTTCCCTTTCCATGTAGCTATTCAACTACTTGGGCAATACATGGTAATTTATAAGTTATTTTTATTCAGATAGTAATATTTTGTTTTATTATTTTATTGATAAACACTAAGGCAAAAATGCCAACATAAAATCATTTTAGCGTAAATTACATACATAGGTATAACTGAATATGTGTAACTGTTGGATCTTTCTTTTGCGTTTGAAAAGGGTTTTAACTAAAATAAAATCGTAACTTTTTTTAATAAAAACATAAATGAAACATAAACTGTTTGTTTGTTTTTAATCTAATAAATGGAAATGAGTGGTACAAATAAATACTTTACAATATTTGGTTGCATTCCTACGAAAAGGTAATTGATTCGATTTTTATGACATAAAATCATCGTTTGACGTGCTGCAACTCTAAAAGTAAAGAAAATATTATTTTGTATTTATATCACTGGACGTTTTCAAATGTGATGTTAAAGACTTTTTTATGCAACTAATTTATATTCTGTTATTAAACATTACTTATTTCTGCAATAACTATATCTTTCCTGCGATGTAATGCAAGAGTGAATTTGTTATAGTTTAAATTATGAATATTTTATGCACACATTTATTATTAAATTCCTAAATAAGAAGATTTAAAAAAAATTAGACTGCAACTAAATTCAAAATGGTTATTTTTTGTAACTTGGTTGAGAGCTAATTAGTTATATGTCCTATTTTGAAATGCTGTAAACTGAGGTATTAGCCCATCTTTAATATATGTATTATGCTCTAATGGAAGAGAATCAATTTATCCTTACAGATATATATGATATTTGTTGCAGACATATCAAAATTCAAATTATGGGAATTATTTGACTCATAAATAAATATTTTGTGCGAGATACACAACGGGTCCATTCATTAATCATCTACGCTAGGCTAAGTCTACCCCATTTGGATTACACCTTAACAGTATACATGTATTAATCTCCATTCTTAATTTAAAGGGAATATAAGGATTTGCATCTCCCGTTTTTCCCCTAACGATAAACGAGCCGAGCACATCTTAGCGAAGGTGACAAAGGATAATGTCAATGAGACAGGAAGGGGAATCTGACATTCGTGAGAAATGTTTGCATATGGATATTTGTATTCAGCTTCACAACGCATATTTTACTTTAATTACGACTCTCCGACTCAAAGCTCTGGATTTTACTTGTAAATTGTAAAGATAACTCATTCTAGAAACCTATCCTTGACATCGAACATATCATTAACGGCCGCACTTGCGAAACAGAGTGTTACGCAAAGATACTGGAAACATTTTAATAAGCAGTGAGCAGAATCGTAGATTTGCCTAAACACCCGCATATTATTTTCCTCAAGGTAATCCCCTATTTTTAAATCAAATAATCTTTTAAACATCTTATCTATTTAAAAATTTGAAATATGTTTTATATGATTATTAAATCAGATTGGAGGCAATATCCAGAAATTCTTATGATATTATTTAATAATTTTAAATAAAAAGACACTTTCATCGGCAACTATTTGCGTTTTCATTGCATGTTCAATGTGGAATGAAATTTTGAATTGAATTGGACTCCATATGTGAATTTAAACCGCCGGCATCACTTGTTCGTTATTATATCAATTATCCAACTAGGAAAATCAGGTTCATATCCTAGGTAAGGCATTAGCTCTACTGTGTTATCCCTCACAGGGCGTGGAGTTGTTTCATCTATTGAGTAACCCGTTATGATTGAGAACTACGTATGATGAAATAGCTAATATTTCACTATGTGCATAAGCGAATGTCTTAATAATATGTGTTTTCCGCAATAAAAAAATTACTTTTGTGACGAATAATTGATTTTGCTTCTAGAAGTAATATAAAACTTGTTAGATAATGTGTTTTCAAATTCACGATTTATATAAAATTTAATTTATAATTGAGTGATACTTCGCCAGAATTATTTTTCCCACACACGTATATTATATTATTACGATTTTAATATTTCGAAGAAATATACATATGAAAGATTTTCTATAAAAATACCGCTAATAAAACAGAATATGCAATGTAAAAGATGCAAGAAATTTGATTATGCTATTGTAAGATCTTTTTAAAGCATTTTACATAGACGTATATCATATTAAATTTTCTATGACATATTTGAAGAAGTATATATAGTACAGGTGGTTATCAAAATAATGGAAACACTTAGGAAAAACATGAAATTCTTTATTAATATGGCATAGGACCATCTATGGCATTTAATACCACCTGGATTCACTAAGGAAGTGAATTATGCAAGTCATGAATAGACGTTAAGGGAATATTATACCATTCTTTATCGATAAATCATCAATGTTCCTGTAGAGATGCTATTGCTGGATATTGAATCCTGACTCTGTTCCCTAAAACAGACCACATCAGTTATAAATGATATTGAGGTTTAGGGACTGTGCGGGCCAGATAAGGTGTTTGACTTGGTCTTTATGCTCCTCAAACCACGACCTGACAAGTCTAGCTGTATGGATCGGAGCATTATCATCACGGAGAACACCCTCTCCTGCAGGAAACAATTTTTGCCCCGTAAGATGGATCTGGTCGCCTAAAAGCTCGACATAGTCCTTCCTAGTCAATCTCTCTTTCGGGGTTACAATAGATCCCTTTTGAAAACCATGAGATCGCCGCCGAAACCCTAAGAAATTCCCTCTCCATGTTTGACAGCTGGCATGAGACAAGCATGATAATACGCTTGTGTAGGTGTTTTCAGACATACGCACGTCCTGTTGCAGGGGACAAAGTGAACAATGATTCGTCTAACCAAATGTCATATTTCAACGTATCACTCGATCAGGATTTGTGCTCGTGGCTCCACTGTAGAGGACGGTTTGTTTTCACATCTGTTACAAGTGGCTTGGGAATTACTACTCTGCAATAAATGTTTTGTTTTTGAAGTTTTCTCTTACCTGTAATGACTGGTGCTGGAGCCTGCAGATTCAGATGGAACTTTACGGTCACTTTGGCTGCAGTTGTCTTCTTTTTTGATGTCACAGTCTGCTTCAACACCAGTCAGTCTCTTTCACTTAGCTTTCCCTTTCGTCCACTATTCTGTTTCACAGAAGTGAAACAGAATAGTGGACTCTGTATGCCGTGTTTTCCGTGAACTCTGTATGCCATCATGACTTCCGATATCATAGCTCGGTAAACACCCAAACTCCTGGGGACTATTGTAACAGATACTCCAATTAAACGCGCTTCAACAATTTGCCCTTCTACACGGTCTAAAAGGTTTCACAACTTACGCTATCTCACAAAGAGCCTGATGGCCATAGTTTCATTACTGCTACTTTAGAGTAGAATAATGTATACACTATATTCTATAAAAAATATTGGTCCCTAAACTTGTTTTTTAAGGAATACGAAGCACTTTCATAAACACCACTAATATTGATGTGTTTCCATTATTTTGATAACCACCTGTATTTCACATGGTCTTTATGTACTTTAAACTATTTTTAACAATATGAAAAAATTTGTCTTTCTAAGTGCAGAATTACAAGGATATCTGCTTTAATACTTCAGACATTATCAATTTAACTAGCATGCATATAATATTGAACATACCATGAAAGTACTTAAATTTTTATATTACAATTAGTTCCATTTGAGAGGTAGTTTAATTGTTTTTATGTAAAATTATTGCTTTCTATTTAGTTGTGGGGGTTAAATTTTTCTGAAATTTTAATGCCACTGGTACCCCCAATTGTCACTACCTTAAAACTTTTGAAATTTTAAAAAGTATATCAGAATAAGTAATATTTCACAGGATTGTTTACCAAGAACATTATACAAATAAATTTAGTATACACAAATACAAACACTTAAATTTTCTCTGTTTTGCTTGGATGGTGAGCAATGCATAGAAGTTTATAACAAATGCACTTTTGAATTTTACGTAAGTGCTTCATTGGCTTTAGAGAAAAGCTAAAGATATTTTCTTACCTATCATTCTCACGAACAGTTTTGCTTAAAAAATTATGTAGATTGTGAAAAAAACATCTATTTTTCTAAAGTGTTGTTGAGAATTCTATTATACGTCTGTTCCAGAGAAATCGAAATTAATTAATTTCCCTATTTTTTGTTTTTATCATATATGAAAAAAATTTTAAAAACTATATGAACCTAAATTTCTGAACTTCCTCCATAAAATGCCTTAAAAGGCTGTCTAGATGATGCTAGGCTTTGAGAGTTATATCAACTGAGCATATTTTAAAATTTTTGTTGCAATTATATGAAAGTCACATAAATAAATATTGGTTATTAAATTGATATTTTTCTTTAAGGGAGGTCATCAGTAGTTATAAAAACAAAAAAGAATCAATAAAATGCATGCCAACTGACTAGGTATTTTATACGCTTAATACAAGAAAATTAAATGAAAACAACTAGATGGTCCAGTAATTCTTGTTATTTCCAGATTTCTCCTTTTCTCATTGTTAAGTTTATAAAAATTGCAGCATTAAAAACGCACAACATCTACAGTATCAGGCCATTTAAGGAATTATTTCGCCACTGAATTAAAAATATGTTATAATTAGTGAATATGTATTCCCATATATTTAAATCAGCATAAATTATCAAATGTTTGTAATAGCAAAATTGATTTTTAATGAATTTTTACTTTCCTAAAGACAGGCTAACTGGTATATCAGTTTAAATATCACTTCCCAGAATGATTTTCTTTGTTGTTTGTATTTAATTTAAGGACTGATGATGCTACATCATTGCTAGTAATAAGACATTTCATGTAATATCCCCATTGAATTTCTGAAATGTACCATAAAGAATGTGAATTCTCATATAGGTGAGCTATTATAATACATAAATGTTTGAAAATTGATTTCTAACAATTATGACCTCAATAAAGGCAACTAAATCGAAGTGGAATGCTTTCCCAGTTGTCTTATGTTATATAATAATTGATGACTATACATTATTGTTAGTATTAAAATACCAAGAACTTTAGGAAAAAAATATGTTGAACACTTCCTATATGATATTGTAGTTTAAAAATTTCATACGATTGCCGAATACCAAAAAATCGAAAATCAAATAAATATCCCTCAAATGAATGATTTGTTTCCTATCACCTATTATTTAATTCATAATTTAATTCAAATATATTTTTCTAATACAGGAGAAGAATAATATACATGAAAGTCCAATATTTTACCCAATCTATTACATGTTTGAGGTGTAATTTATGTTTTCTTGTAATTTGCTCTTAGAAAAAAGGTAAAGGTTTAAAAAGGACATTCAGGACTCTAAATATAATATGTCTTTGCAGTACTCAAAAAGAGTAGAAAAGGCCAAATTATATTCTTTCACTATGATCACATACAGACTCTCATTTTGAACAGTAGCTAATTAATTATTTCAATTTTGGATTTTAATTTTTTAACTTTTTTAATAATAGTAGAAATTATTTCATTATTTGATTTACTCCTGAATCCTTAAGAGTGACTGCAGTATAAGTATATAAATTTATTCAAAAATTGAAAATCGTCTAAGAAATAAAATACATCTCATGCTTAATTACACGAAGGAAAGCTAGCATGAATATACAGAAAATTATCAAGTTCATGGATCAAAAAATGAAGTTTTATTGTTACTCGTAAATTCAACATTTGTTGCCATGTAGCAGAGGACATTGTTTCCAATGTCTATTACATAAACTATGAAATATCTTCAATGCAGCTGAACTTGTTTAAACGTCACAACGATTAGTGAAGCAGTTAGTATTGTATTTATAAATGTACATATAAATATCTTGCATACATATTTTTATTTTTAGGACCTAAAAACTGTTTGAGTCTTCCAGAATCTCGATTTTGGATTTTGCAGCAACTGCAAAATTGAATTTCATTTTATAAACTGAGAAAAAAAAATGATAGTTTAAGAGACATGGAGTATTGTTTCATTTAGGAATTTTTCAATTTGCATCTCTTATAAATCAGATAAAATCTTGATATCCTATTAAATAATATGAAATATAGAGGACACATAATTTTTGGCGCTTAAATTTATCTGTATGAAATCACTTTGAAAGCAAAAGAGATGGATCTTTGTTCTTGTGTCATTGCGTGTTAAGGCTTGACAGTGTGAGCCGCAATTAATGCCACTCTACATTCATACTGAAATCAAACGCACAATACGCATCACTCAGTAAAATGTACGTGACAGCTACTAAAAGTGACTACTTGTGGAGAGGTAGAATCTGAATATCGGAGATAAGTGGCAGTTTTTCCCACTCCAACTGTTAAACCACTTTTATCAGTTTTACTGTTGATTCTTTTAGATTTTGGAATACAGAAAATGTAGGATTAACCAGAATTTTGATAAGAGAAGCAGTCTGCAAAGATTTTACACACTTTTTAAAGATAAAAAAGAACGATAACAGTCGGTACATAAATTGAAGTATTGCTAAATTAGTTTGTTCTGCTTATACAGCACTGGGATTTTTATAAGTTGCAAGAATTCAGCACACATTAATCAATTAGATTTATTATTTGAGACTCATGGGAGTTTGTTTGCTTGTAAACACTTTCAACATTGAATATTCTGACTTTAAAAACTATAGGCAAGTAATTTTTGGATCATCGAAATAATAGTGCAGAACTAATATATAGGAAAGCAAATCTATGTCACATTGAGTACCAGTAACAATATGTGATTTTGTAATGGTGGGGACCTTTTATATATAACTAAAATATTGGACTTAAAACATATAACTTTCTTAACTGATAGGAACTGAGATACATTTTTTTATGAGATAAATTTTGGAAAATGTTTTTACACACGAGACGTTTGTTATATATTAAGGTTTCAAATTTAAATGACATCGTCTTCATCATTTTTGCCTTTGGGAGATTTTTTTTTCTCTTGAAAAGTAGTAAAATTTATTATGGATGGAAAATTCAACTTATTTTCCGCTGCCTTTTGACACATTTTTTGTATAATTAGAAAACATCCTTAGGGACAATATTTTGTAAATATTTAGCATAAAACATGGAGAAAATTCAGTACGAAAAACATATTTCTTTATTAATGAAATAAATCTCTCGTCATTTTATTTCCAGCAAATTTTCATAAGTTTTTGTTTAAAAATTTGAATTTTAAATACTATTTTTTGTGACTAGTCATGGTCCATAACTTTTAACAACGAATCGATAAATAATAAAATTGATAAATTCATGTTTTTTCTTTACACACCAAGAGGAAAGGTCTTTTATGATTGTGCTATATGATTAAGACATTGTTACATAATATTACATCCAAAAAATCCTATTTTTATATATTTTTTGCTGTATACAAAGTATGGATATGGATAATTTCCCAGGTGTTTTACCTTAAGCTTTTCTTTAATCTTAATCCCAAAAAGTGTCTGTAAATGATAATCCTCTAAACTCAGTTTTTTACGCACAAAAGAAAAACACCTTCTCAAAGATTTTAAAGTAAAACTTAGCAAGACAACAAAAAATAGTAAACAACACAGCATATTGTGATAAAAACAATTTACAGCACGAAAAAAAACCCTATTGTTCTCGAGTAATAATAAGGTTAGCATAATTTAAATAAGCTCAACTTAACTCCCATGAACATGGTCCCTTTCCAGCTGTCTTTAAGGATATAAAATCCAAGCGAGCGTTGATACTGAATTGGTGCTTACCTGCTTCATATGTTTGCCCTAAGGAAGCAGTGCAATAGCCTAAAATTACCCTTTCACCAACTTGTGATGTATAATTTATCAAAGGACAAACAGATACAAATTTACCTATCCAAGAAAATGCCGTTTACATCAGACTCTTTTAAGTTACAAAATAAGATAAATAACAAGAAAGTTATATTTAAATTTTTATTAAAACTAGATATTTTTGTTTTTAAATTTTACATTCAGTAAACTCTGATTAATTTTTTTAATAGAAAATAATTTAAAATCATTAGTAATTCCAAGTTCCTGTGACCTTTAATGGCGAAACGTCTCTGGTGGTCACGATGAATGAAATTAATGTTAAACATATTACAGTAATTATTTACCTTTTTGTAGATGTTAAAGTAATTCAGAAGTGCTATTTAGTACAAAAGAAAGTTTCAGGATTAAACCTTGGCAATTGAAAATCGTGGTTGAAATAATAAATTATAATATGCTAAATTAATGAGACACTGAGTATAAACTTTGTTATTTCAATAAATGATGGAAATCAATGGACTTTTAGTTAACAACGTAAAATAAAAGCGTAGCTAATATTTTAACATAACGATTGATTAAACAAATTTCTATATTTTGTTTTAAAATTTTGTACTTATAAATTTGTCAGAATATTAGCAATCTTATAAAAACAAATCATCATAAAGAATTTTTTCTATAAAATAACAACAAAATACATTGTACATGGTGATCTTATTTTTAAAAAATCCAACAGACCGTATTAAAGTTACATAAATCAAAAATTGAACATTAAATTTTCTAAATTATAGAGCGGAAAATTTGAAATTTTAAAACGGCGACAAAAAAGAACTATTTACAAATTTAGTATATATATGAACAAATAAAAAAATAAAAGTAACTAATGTTATTTGTACATAGCGTAAATATTACCACATATAAAACTTTAAGATTATAATTTCAGACGAAAGAACATCATATAACTTTATACCTGTAACTATTCCCCAATGTCAAATGTTGTGAGAAATGGTGTGTGTTTTGAAAATGGTATGAATGTAATTATTGTGCAAGCTGTGAATACAAAAATTCCAAAATAATAAATTTTATAATGAATATACGAAGCTAACACGCAATTTCTTTTCTCTGTGTGATGATATGAATGTTAAGTGTCTACAAGCATTAGGTTAAACAATATTTTTCCATAAAGATATTCAAAACTATATTAAGATATTAAAGAATACAACATGTTTTCAGATATAAACACATTAAAGGTTATGCAAAAGAGTTGTATTTATATTCATTTAACAGGGATCTTTAAAAACCTATGATAACGAAAATGTCTTTTAATATTTTTCCGACATATCTAAATTTTTCTTATTTACGTTTCATAAAATGAAAGTGTCTCGTCATACAAAGATTTGTAATCAACTATGATTGCGAAAAAATTCTTCGTCACAGGTTTTATGGTATTGAAAAAAGATTAAATAATAGAATGAAATGTAATATACTTCCTTCAGCATCCGAAATTTTGCTATTTATTAATTTGTTAAGTTACGCCCATCCGTTGAGTGAGGAATTAGGTTACAGACAAGCTATAATAACTTTAAAAAGATAAGCATTTTATATAATTCTATAAAGTTTTTAGAAACATATATAAAGATATTTTGAAATAAATAATTGGTTTAAGGAAAAATTTGCTTATGCTTTGTTTATTGAGAACTTTTGCTCAGCTTTTCATACAATTTATTCTAAGCACATTCACACTAAATATAAATAGTTTTATTTATTACATCTAATTCCCTTGCACTGGTTAATTGAGGAATTATATTTTTCAAACTGAATTTATTAGATAATAATGTTAACAAAATTACATATGCTTACCCTAAAGCGCAAGAGATCTTAATAAATTTAACAAAAAATCAAATTTTGCATTTACAAAATTTTTGTCTTTTTCGATAACAAATCAGTATAAGTTCAGACATATCAATATTTTAAAAAGTATTCAAACAGAAATGATCTTTTTGTTGTGATTTTAGAATAATTTTATTAGGCTCCTTGATCTTTCAATTTGAAGATAATTAAATTATTTAATTATGCAACATCTCAAAAACTTATTGAACCTTATGCAAGTGTTTTTTAAACTTTGCTCAATACTTGTATATGCTAACTTAGAACGCATTTTCAAATTTAACTTCATTTTATGCTTTGAAAAAATAACGGGAATTTCAGTAAAATCTTAATAGAATAATTATAAAGAAAGGAAATTATTTTCTATGAAAGGAATAAAATGGTTGTCCAGGAAATAAATTTATTTTTATGAAGAAAAAAACATTCTATGTTTGTAAGGAAATGACAGCTTTTACCGTAATATTTTCAGTAACTTCTTTTATGTATGTTGTTTCAAAAAATTACATTACACATACAGTTAAATTTGAGTTGTAAGATGAGATTTTCTACAGTTTGTAATATCATTCATATATATATATATATATATATATATATATATATATATATATATATATATATATATATATATTTATATATATACACCGTGGTACCTCGACTTACAAGTTTTTCGAGACACAAACATTCTCTCGGTAGATTTTTTGCTTCGAGTTACGAGCTAAAATTCGGGTTACGAGGTAGCTTTAGATATTACAATTACCACGCTTGCTCTGCCCAAACTTGAGTCGCCCTCTGAAACCGAATAGTGCCCAACCTCTCTCGCAGAGTGATAGCTTCAATCCCCTCCTCCACACTTGAACTCCCCATGGGGTCTAAGGGATGGGATGACCTTGGTCCTAGGATTGCAAGCTCTCCCCCTTTTACGGATTCTGAAAACACGTTTTTCGGATTCTCAGAGAGAAGAATCTGGACATTACAGCCGCAGTGAACGATGCAACAATCGCCCAGCTTCCGTGTCTCACTATATCACTTTAAGAGAGTAGCTGGTAATAAAAGCGAAAGTGAGGAAATCGGGGCGAAATGGTAAAAAATCAACGAATAAGATTTAAGTTTTCAGTTCAACCTTTCTCCTCCTCTTCCATCAGCATCTTCAAGTCTGTTTTCCAAGTTAAATGCTGTACATTACACTTAACCTATTTATGCCCAGTAGATAAAATATAGGACGCTTGTTAGATATTGCAGAGGAAAACATGTAATGCATATATCCTTTCCCCAAGGCTGTTTTTCACAAGCT
This sequence comes from Dolomedes plantarius, assembly GCA_907164885.2. Lineage (NCBI taxonomy): Eukaryota > Metazoa > Arthropoda > Arachnida > Araneae > Dolomedidae > Dolomedes > Dolomedes plantarius. The sequence continues at coordinate 69,990,830 of OU015501.1, forward strand.
TAAGAGTTGTGCTGCTTCTCAAAACCAGATGGAGACACTAGACAGACATTGGAAACAAATTATTTCAAGTTATTTTTATACAAGTGATGCAAGCGTTCTCACACCATGGGTAGACGCAAAAAGTAAGTGTCTTTTGAAAATTTCTTATTCATAAAATTAATCGAATTTAAAATGATATCTTTAAAATAGATCATAGAAGTCTTCTATAAAGTTCTTTTGCAAAAAGAACAATATCATTGTTGTATAATCACGGTTAATCTATGGCGTCCTGTTTAAGGGACACAGGAAACTCGTGTGTACATTAAGCCTAAAACATTTTTAGCGTCTTAGGAATTATCAACGAGCATTTTCATTTGAAATACGCTTGTTTTATGTGATAAAATCTCAAAATGCATTTCTTTCTTCTTCTTATTATTGTATAATAATTGTTTAAATTGCACAATATATGTTCCAAAAAAATTTGTGTACACAAGTATATTCGGAAAGTCGACAAAATAAATTTGATTCAGTTTCAATAAAATATTAGTTTCACTAGAAATGCATTTTTTTTTAAATTATGTATCTTATTAAAAATAAAATATGATTTATATTACTTTGTGCGTATAAAATGAATTCTAATTGTGATTCATTGGGAATTTTTATCGTTTTTTAGATACTAAAACTTAAATGAAGCTATCTCCTTGTTACATGAACTGGAAGAAAATTATGATAATGACTTTAATGGAGCAGACGTGTTTATGGAGCCACCTAACGTTTGCTGAAAACACTGATGAGGACAGTGGTGAAGAAGACTGTGTCACTATGAACAATGTCACTGGCAATCAGTTACGGTCAAACGCAGAAATAAGATTTCTCAGCAAATCAAATGTAGTTCTGGATAGAAATGATACTGAGAATGATAATAGCTTCAATGAAGATAACGCTCCACCACCGAAGAAGAAAAAATCATTCAGGAAAGAAAATGGACAAAGAGTGACTTGACTGAGTCTCAAAAAGAAAAATGGGAATGGAATGAAGACTGGAATCGAGTAATGAAAATTCCATCATCTGAGAATCTATGCAGCCATTTTGAACAATTTTTTGATGAAGATGTTGTTGATTATATTGTTTTCCATACTAAGTTGTATGCTAGGAAGAAAGGAAACCACTTGTTTGATGTTACGTCCGAAGAAATGAGAGTATTCATCGGGATTTTGATTCTAAGTGGATATGTTGCAGTTCCCTGCCAAAGAATGTTCTGGGAGAATAGTGATGACACTAAAAATGTTGTGTGCTAATGCAATGAGAAGAAACAAGTTTGAAGAAATAATGAAGTGTCTTCATTTCTCTGAGAATAATCAAATTGACAAAGAAGATAAATACACGAAACTACGAAACATTCTACAACCTACAAACAAACAAACTACATGCAAAATAACTGTTCCTACTTTATAATTTTTATTATTTTTCAATATATATTATGTAAAAATGATAAAATTTGAAATATGAAATCCATTTTTAATAAATAAGTCCATTTATTTAATTGAATCATTAGAAATTATTAAAATTTTGCACTTCTTAAAATTTCAAGTACAACCTCGTTTTGCTCACATGTATGCCCAGTGTCCCATAAACAGGACGTTGAATAACTTAATAAATATTGCAACGGTGGTCCATTTGACACCAAAAATGCATTTAAAACATTCCTAGCAAAAGGTCTAAGCAGATCAAAAATGAATAAAATTGCTAAAAAAAAGTTGGGCATAAAAGGGTTAATTAAACATATTTTTTGTATTGCGTTTTTATACACTGTTCGTCATTTATAAGCACAATTTTTTTTATTTAAAAACATGTAACAAAAAATTGCGGTGTTTTGGGGGAGCTCGGAACGAATTAATGGCATTTCCATTCATTTCAATGGGGAAAATTGATTCGAGATACGAGTATTTCGAGTTGCGAGCTCCGTCATGGAACGAATTAAACTCGTAATTCGAGGTACCACTATATATACACAGGGTGATCGGAAAATGTCTGGCAAAAATTTAAAGGGGGTTAGAGGGAACGAATATAAAAGGATTCATAGTACAATGCGTGTCCGGAAACGCCGCGTGAAGGTGGCAGAGGGCGCTGTGTAGGGCAGTCGAAGCAAGGTGGTAATGCGGGAAGCTGTCATTCCCCGCTGTGGCTTCATACAGCTTTACGAGTGCTGAACTAGCAGATATCCATCTGAAGTTGCGAATGGAAATGGGAACTGCGCAAAGATTGTACAGGGAACGATTTCCCAACAGAGAAATACCGAATCGCAAACTTTTGAGCGAATGCACAGACAACTTCGCGAAAGCGAACATTCACATTCCCTGTTTCGCGAAAGCGCTCCAACACGGTGGAGCACCGGCACACTTAAGCCCTGATGTCAGGAATTACCTGGACGCTACTTATCGACACCAGTGGAATGGTCGAGGTGGACATATTCCGTTGCCGTCACGATCCTCTGATCTGTTCGGCTTGAATTTCTTGCTATGGGGCCACTTGAAAAGCATCATCCATGATACCTCTGTGGTCTCCGACGGCGATCTCGTCGACAGATTTCCTGTTTCAGCTGGAGTTGTGCAAGACATGGCTGGTGTTTATGCTAATGTGCGCCGTTCCATGCGGCGGCGATGTGAAGCTTGTATTATGGTTGGTGGTCGCTCTTTCGAGCATTTGCTGTGACACGTTGATTTAATAAAGTGTTTGTTACATTTGATTATCTCTTTCCTTTTACCTTTCCACTTTCTTTACTCTCCAGGACTTTCACGGGGCGTTTCCGAACACGCATTGTACTGCGAATCCTTTTTTATTCGTTACCTCCCCTTTAAACCCCTTAAAAAGTTTGGCCAGACATTTTCCAATGACCCTGTATATATATATATATATATATATATATATATATATATATATATATATATATGTGTGTGTGTGTGTGTGTGTGTGTGTGTGTGTGTTAAGAATTAATTAGATAAAGAATAATAATTAAACAATTTACGGGGGGGGGGGCTTCAGAATTTTTTTTCGTATTGCCAGATGTACTGCGGGAGGGGAATCCCCGTTTTTAGAATAGAACTTAATCCACGAGGTTGGAAGAACCATAGAGAGAATCTAAATATAGTATCAAACTTAACTCCACCCCAGCCTCATGTTCGGTGCGACGTCATAAGGGCATGCGCAATATCATTAGTAGGTTTTAAACAAAGGGTTTTTAAATTAGAGAGGGATTGATTTCGATCGCGGCTGGTCACTCATTGCGAGGGTTGAGATGATGGCTTGGCAGATAAATAACATGGATTGAATTAAGAAAGTTTAACATTCGGAAATAAACTCTTAGGTGTATTTTAATTGTAGTTCTTTACCACAGACCTTTATGCACTGACTGCTATATCAGTAATAACTATATTAGGGAAAGGTTAAGATGGACAACGTGATATAAGATAACACGTCGTAAGCCGGTAAATAATAAGCTTTCTTGTCATATATATATATATATATATATATATATATATATATATATATATATATATATACATATATATATTACCTTCTTTTAAGAAAAATCCTTTTAGATTAAACGGTTTTAATATATCAAAATAAACACCACCAGGGAGAGATCATTGTGTTTTTTTTAATGCACATTCGAGAGATCTTAAATATAATTAAATATCTCTTTCTGACATATATAAAATACCAACAAAAAAGTTTTATCCTTTTATGGTAGTAAATAAGCTTAAAAGAAAATTCCTATCCGAAAAACATTCTAATTGATAGGATATCTCTTTAGATGTGCTTCAACTTTAAACGATGCCAATGGAAAAAAACGACCTCTCATGTATTATTTGAATTTTCTTTGAATTGTTACCTTTTCTGCACGGAATAAATCTAAACTAATATCCAATTATCTGTCACGACTTATTGGACTATTTGTTTACAGGATAAACTGCAAGTATTGATGATAACATTCAAATAAAAACATTGTTTATAGACACGCGTTACGATGTATCTCAAGAGAATAAACCTTTTTTTACAGTATCACGGTGAAAGAGGGAACAAACTTCGCTTATGTATTTATATAGGTCTAGAATCATTTACCTGAATGTCTTTTTTTATTCCTTCTAACGCAAGAAGACAATATGCATTTTTGTATCTTAACTCTTGTCGTTCAAGTTGGAGCGAAGTATTTTAATGATGATGTCTTCTTTTAAACAGAAAATGTTTTCTTAAATGTTTCTTCCTTTTCTTTGGAATAAAATGAATCGAGTTTCAGGAAATAGACACATTAAAACTGCGCCTTATTATCAGAAATGTATTAATAAATAATTTATATTTAATTCTGAATTTTACAAAAGCCAAATGGTAAGTTATATCATTTTATTTACTCTTCTTCAAAATTGAATTAAAATGATTTTAAATTAATTTGAAATAATCCTCGGTAAGCTATTCTGAATCGTCATCATAACACCTCGTATGTGTGTAAAAATTTTTACCACGATTTTCTCATATTTTTTACATACACCTTCTTCCATAACTTTTCGGACGTTTTAGATAAAAAAACTTCCAAAATATAAAATATATTTTATTTTAATTATTCCCATATGCATTTTGCAGAATATATTGTTCTAAATAATGGCCTTCATTCAATTTTCTCATTTCCTGCATAAATGTAGCTTCTCCGAAGCAAAAGAATCAAAAGGTAGGAATTAATATTACTTGAGAAAGTAGAGTAAAGAAATGCAATTTTTGAGATATAAAATTCAAAATAATTACATTAATATATATATATATATATATATATATATATATATATATATATATATATATATATATATATATATATATATATATATATATATATATGTATGTATATGTATATGTATATATATATATATTTATACATATATATATTTATACATATATATATATATATATATATATATATATATATATATATATATATATATATATATATACATGGGTGTGTGCGCTAATAGTCAATATTTACTTCCACATGATCAACTTAATTAATAGCAAGTGAAATACCTCTAGCATACACAGGTTGAGACCCAAAGTATATAATGCAAAAATAATGCAAAGAGAATAGATGTGTACACCAAATAACTCACTATATCTTATTCACAATGATCCATTGTATTGAATTCCAAAATATTTTAACAATCCCAAATTTCATGGAAATTAAAACAAGTGTCATGAAGACTCAACGTTAATTTATTACGGTATTATGCTAAAGCTCAAGAAGATTTATTTTACTGTACTTAATACTTCATCCTATAACACACAAAAATTTATTATGTTGGTTGATGCGTAATTATTACATGATCAATTTGTTTAAATATGCGTGCTATTTATCATTCTTTCATATTCGGAAGTGTTTATCCTTGTTCGTGGATGGCAAGTGGCTTAGTGTTTACAAATACTTTGTTAACTTCTGATTTTCAAATTGCAACACTTCATGTAGACACTTATGATGAAACGTCCTCAATGACTTATCGATGAAAAGCTGGAATTTAAAAATAAATATTACATTTCTTTTTTAAGGTTATCATTTAAAACTGGTTATTTATGACTATTCTCAGTAATGTCATGAGACTAGATTAAACATTTGAAATAAATGTTAACTATTGGTTAAAATCAAATTCGTTAAATGGGAAAATACTGGAAACTCTCTTTATACTAAATATGTACTTAGTTTATAACTTATTTAAATAAAATACAGTTAATTTGAAATTGTAATCTCTAATATTTTATTGGATTTTCCTTTCAATTCAAACTTAGAAAGAATGGTGTGATTTTATCGAGTTTAATTATTTTCAATGAAGGTATAAATTAAACATAAAATTCGATAGAGCACAAAATAATTATGTGTAATATGATAACAAAATAGTAAATGACACTTGGGATAGTCGAAAACTTATATCAGTTTAATTTATACAAAAATTGCAGTACATAATGGCATAAAATTATTTTAAAATATAAATTAGTTTAGACACATAAAAATGATATAGTAAAAAGCCCATCGGAAAAGACATTTAAGACTTAATTGTACCAAGAAAAAATAATTATCCTAATAGGTTTATTAATCACGTAATCTACTGCGTCATACAAATTAATGCAATTAATTTTTTGATTTAATTTATTTTTCTTTTACGTGTTAACATTTAATTTTTGTTTTTAACTGTCAGCTATTTTCTCTTATCTTTTCTCCGGGGATAACTCCTGTAATGATTCTTTAAATTTTATTTTTACTGTAAGGGAAGAAAGGTTTGGATTTCGATACTTATTTCATTATGTTATTAGGCAGAGATCGCAGTTACTTCTGCCTTCCTAATTCAATCTTATATCCGTTTTAAATGACCTTAAAATTATGTGCGGATTTCACTCAAATATAGATGTATTTGTGTTTATGATGGACGCTTAAGGGGCCACAGGACGTTGAAACTCGACGAAATGACTATAATAGGGTCTAATTCTAACCAAAAAAACTCAAATAATATTTGAAAAAGAAATTTTCTTTCTTTATACATAAAAAGTACATATCTTGAAATATGCCATGTATAAAAATGGAAATTGCAAATCTATAAATAATTTTCAAATTGCAGTTTAGAATTTTATATGATTGATTGGTGATCAAAAATCATTAAGTGCTATGCGCATCGTAAAATAGATAAATGCTTACAAAAAATATCTAATGGTCAGATATATGCTTACAAAAAATAACTAATGGTCAGAATACTCTTGTAATATATTTACCTGTAATTTAAAACCAAATAAATTGTAATAAATATCATTTAAATTCAAAATTGAGCATAAAATTGGAAAACTTCAAAAATTATCATAATTATTTGCATAATTTTCCCACATAAAAAAAAGTATTCCATAATTGCACATTTTTCTGGTTTTAATATGTAGAGTACCATGAAATATACATATGAGTGTAGTTTTATGAGTTTCCTACACAATGAGTTTGCTGCACAAGAATTCAAAATTAGCAGATTTGAAAATTATTTATAGATTTATAATTTCCATTTTTATTTATGACATATTTAAAGATATGCACTTTATATATATAAAGAAAGAAAATTTCTTTTTATAATATTATTTAAGATTTTGTGGTTAGAATTATACCATATTTATAGTCATTTCTTTGCGATTCAAGGTCCTGTGACCCTTTAATACAAATACACTTATCTTCAGCTCCACTGATGAAATAACTATTTATATTTTTGATATTTTATTTTACTCCTTTTATGTGCTTCTGGAGCCACAGATTATATATTCGCATTATACTGCATAGAAACACATTATTCTGTGTTCTGTTATCACCGAGAGATCATTCTGATTCTACGAATATGTGACAATGAATCCCTAAGGGACCTGAACGCTTTCAGGGATGTCACGAAATGTGGAGATTTTATCGAAGACTCGTTGCAGCAATGAAAAAAATGACCTTTTTTCAGCCCTTTATCACTTTGTTACATTGAGATAACATTGATGTTGTACCGAAAAAACACTGTATAACTACAAACAATGTATGATTTCTAGGAAATAGGAGTTTTTTCAAACATTTTTTTGTTTTCAATGTTGAGCTACTAAGATTTTTAAATTTGGCCTCGATGTTACTTAAATGGGGGATTATAGACCCTTCACAATAGTGATGATTATGACATTTGTGACGTGGGCAGAATCAAAGTGACATTTATGATAAGAGGTTTCTTTATGGCTTATGTCATTTATGCTCTGTCCTTGGCTGAAGAAGGCCTATTTTATTTCAAATTTTCGATCCAAATTTTTACCTCAAATTTTTTCATTCTTAATTTATTTTCATCATACAGTTTCTTTAACTTCATCCTTTAAATTTCAACCAATTTTTCAAATTTTTCCACATTCAAGCGCGTTTTTTATGAGTCTTCTGAAACGTTAATCATTACGTGCATTTTCACGATCCTCTCAAAATCCTTATTGTCATAAAACACAAGTGTATATAACATGCAATACATGTAGTATGCCTCGCTTGGCACTTGAAAAGTTTCAACAGGCATTTCGTTTAGTTCCCTTAAACATTTCAGCTTAATACATTACTCAAAATTTGAACATGTCGGTTTTCAATTTGGAAGGCCAAAATCAATGTTTCTCCGCCCGCTTTCAACTCATATCGCTCGACTGGTTTCCTGAAAGTCTCGATATTTTAGAGCCACACCCCATGTAGACTGCTCCATTACTATTAGAAAAATACATTATTGTGAAGAAAATAAAACTATTGGCATGACTTCCCAGATAGATTCAATTAGATGCTATATTTTTCTATAAGAACTAACTTACATGAATCGGTCCCGAGATTAGTTAGATTGAAAACAGAATTTTCTCTTCTTATGTCTTTTCATTTGTAATTGTATGAACAAATTAATAAAAAAAGATCAGTATATTTCAAACGATAATCATAGAAATACATGTAATATCCATTTGTTAATACGGTGAGCAACCTTTTCCTTTCGATAGGATGACTTTGCATGAACTTTATATATATATATATATATATATATATATATATATATATATATATATATATATATATATATATAATAGCCGGGCTTCGCCCGTCTAGCCGGTCGGTTTAGGGACACACTGCTTTCTGCAATTATTGTCAGAGAATGGAAACACTAAAAAACAACTAATAAAGGTATTTAAATTTTGTGGTTACGCGTCCCATGTCCTGCAAACAGTCGCAAGCAGAGAAAAAATCCGCCCCCCCCCCCGGCGAGCTCGCGCTGCCCGGGATTTTAAGAATGTTTGTTAACAAAAATCAATTTAAAAACTAAACACAATATAAATTACATAGTAAAAAAAATGTGAAAGAAAGAACTTAAAATAAAACTGAGATTAAAATCAAAAGTGCAAAATTACAGAAAATGAAATGATAAGTATGTCTTAAAATTATAGAAATACAAAAACAAAATAAATTACTGAAAAAGTTTACCTTAAAACTGAGATTAAAATCAAAAGTGCAAAAGTACAGAAAAGGAAACACAGTATAAATAAAAACTAAACACAACTTATATCAGAACTATAAATGAAAGACCCTGACATAAAACTGAAATTAAAATCAAGAGAGCAAAATTTCAGAAATTGAAATGAAAAGTATGTTTTAAAATTATAGAAATACAAAAAGAAAATAAATTACTGAAAAAGTTTGCCTTAAACCTGAGATTAAAATCAAAAGTGCAAAATTAAAGAAAAGGAAATACAGTATAAATAAAAACTAAACACAGTTTGAATAACCTAGAATAAATAACAATATAAATGAAAAATATATATAATTTTATAATAAACCACTAAAAGCTGAAAACGAAAAATGTCAAATTGTGTTTTGGAATGGACTTCTAAAATGAAAATGGCAACAAAGAACGTTTGATTACAATCTGAGACCGGTAATTCTTCAAAAAATCAACGGTAATTCTTCGAAATGTCTTAAAATATAAATTTTTTAGTATAAAATCTGACTTCAAAGATTATTATTTTCATTTATTATTCGGTTTTAATATATGACTTGAAACTTTTTTTTTGATTGTATTTATTTTTCTATTGTTTTAGCTTCTCGCTGTTCAGTAAGACCGACATGGTTGGCTTGAGAGTTGTGAGGCTCTTACATTTCTGGATTCACCCTTCAAAAATTGTTGGTTTTTTATTAATTAAAAATTAACGGTAATAAAATTTTAAATTCGGGCTTCGAGGTGCACGTACTGATCGTCTGCACTACCTGTGTGCCGAAGTTCATGACTGTAAGTGCGATAGATTCGTCTGGAGACCACACACACAAACACTTCCTTTTATTAATATAGATTCGAGTTTAAAATATGACTTGAAACTTTTTGATTGTATTTATTTTTTTATTGTTTTTGCTTCTCGCTGTACAGTAAGCCCAACATGGCTGGCTTGAGAGTTGTGAGGCTCTTACATTTCTGGATTCCTCCTTGGTAGACGGCTGGGAGGCTCTTCCATTTCTGGATTCACCCTTGAAAAATTGTTGGTTTTTTATTAATTGAAAATTAACGGTCATAAAATTTAAAATTTATGCTTCGAGGTGCACGTACTCATCGTCTGCACTACCTGTGTGCCGAAGTTCATGACTGTAAGTACGATAGATTCGTCTGGAGACCACAACACAGATAGACACACACACACATACACTTCCTTTTATTAATATAGATTATATATATATAATAGTGTGTGTGTTATTTTGAATACACCTAAACATGTACGCATATGTATAGATACAGCTATACACTCACGAATATCTGCACTAAGCAACAGTAGTTCTAAATAAATAATTTTGATAGTGGTAGAATTGAAATATAAATTATACATCTCAGTTATCAATAAATATTTTAAGGGCACATGTAACATTACACTACACAGACTGTTCAATAAATTTTAACGCATCTACGATTAAAAAAAATAAAATAGAATTATATAGTACCACTTTTCAAAATAAAATGCTTCGAATTTCTTCTTTTTTGTGCGATCGATCCTTAATATTTTCTTTAGGTCTCTTTTGAGCTTAGTTTAATGAAACTAGCTATATACTCATGAGTTTTTATTGAATGACTAATATATTGCTTTACTTTCATTCTGCCCTTGTCGCTCAACTATTATTTTGCTTTATGAGCCAATAGATTAGGATCTCAGGCTTAACGAGAAAAGTCCCTTAGTGATAACTTACCATTCCAAGGTAGGCAGTGTAAAGGAGATGAGTAAATAAAATTCCACGCAAGGAAATAAAAGTTTTTGACTTTTATAAAGACCCCTTTCTTTTCTCCTCAGTTGAAAATTTTTCTTTGATTATTTTACTTTCAATTTTTTTTAACTAATTTTTTCCATACAGCTTTAGACTGCATGAAAGCAAGTTGATTACCAATAACGACATTAAAAGAATCAATCCATCTTCCAGTAAAATATTTCATCACTTTTATTGAACTAATTTATTTAGATAACAACATTATTTATATGGTATAAGATTTCATTTGGGATTAAATTTTCAGTGTAAGAAAACATTGTCTCAGTAGTTAGATTTTATAAACGACAATTATTAGCAGTTAATTAGTGTAATTAAGTTCTAAAATTTCTCGCAAATATTCACTATGTATTTTACAAGGTTTAATTTATATTGTAGCTGCTGTATTTACTCATAAATTCTCTTTGCAATGCATTTGAGTTTAATGGGATTCCATTTTTATAGTGTACTTCAGCTCATTTTTTAAAGTGCATTTTATATTAATTTGTGTAGTGGTTAGCCCGTCGGTCTTCGGAAACTGGATATGCTCGGTTCGGATAAAGACAAGCGCCATTGAATGACTTCCTGTCATCACCGGGTATGGAAATTTTAAACCTGTCAGTCGTAAATCTCTTTTGTGTTGTGGCTGGGGTTTGAAGGAGTGTATGGGGCCACCAGATGTCGCTCATTGGAGTGCTCGGTCAAAACTGTTGTAGCACCGATGGAGTGGTATTGGTTCACCCATAGGGTTCACCCTTCATAAGTAGCCCAAACTTGCATAGTGTGGAATGGGAGAATGTCTAAAGACAACTGCATGCCTCGTTAGAAGCAACATATTAGCTTGTATTATAACACAGGGTGTTTCAAAAAGAATCATCCGATTTTAAAAAGTCATAACTATTCATCTTTTAATCCGTTTTAATCAAATAATACATAGGCAGAAAGAGGGACATCTCGAGTTTCCCGCAATTGCCGACAAGTAGCGCTAACGCTCTTCCTTCGCTTGCCACTTCAAAGTTTGTAAAGATGGCGACTGCACCACAGAAATCCTTTTGTGTTCTACGCTTTGCGAAGTGTGAGTCCGTAACAACTGTTCAGCGTGATTATCATCGGCAAAACCCTAGTACACTGAAGTTCCTACCTCTTAGAGCATTAGGAGATAGTATAAGCAATTCCAAGACATGGGTTGTCTGTGTACGCATAACAGCCGTGGAAGCAGTGCATGCAGACATGCTTGCAAAAGTTTGGGACGAATTTGCCTACCGTATAGACATATGCCGTGCATCCAAAGGTTTTTAAAAAAACTTTATGATTAGCCATGTAATATAAAATTAATTTTAAGTTTCTATGTTCAATATTTTTCATAATATACTCATTTCAACTCGGGTGATTCTTTTTGAAACACCCTGTATACTAGGAGCAGTCATTTAACATGAGCCTCCTAACCACAAGGTCGTATTCTACCAACTCAAGTACCACGCTGATGTTAATAGTTTCAATTTTCTTATATTTCAACCACTTCTGTTTCAAATTAATGATACAGAATGTTGACATGATTTAATTTCACCTACTTTATTTATTCTTTTTGCTACTGGGCTGAATTTTTATATTGGAGAGTGTTTTTGTGGAGGTTTTCCCCTCAAAATCGTTGCGGGACGAAAATGCGTCACGCTAAGGATCATTATCTGTCATTCTCACAACGGGGAGAATTGCGGTGTATGAAAATGACAATTGTATGTTGTATGATTTCCACTCCGCGTATGAAGTTGGATAAAAATAATTTATAGAAACATGATGGAAGTATGGCTCTCAGCGCAGAATTTGGTGATATTTGTGCTGTCGAATGTACCATCAATAGAAAAAAGGCATTAATCGTTACAATTTATGTTTTACCGAATAACTGCATGAAAGATATTAGATGCTACTTTCTGACTAATTTGCTAATGAATATGAGATACTGGAGATATTACTGGAGATTGTTGTTATTGTTTCTAATGCCCCCTGGCTGGCAGTTCCAGACGAGGTCCATATAGTCTTCAGGCAGAAGTGTGCGGTTCCTGTTTATATATAGCACCACAAGGGTCGAAGCCCGTCTTAGCTACTTTCCACCTCAATTCTGACCGAGCATCCCCAAGGGCGACATCTGGAGGGGATCGTACCCACTTCCACCCTCTCTGACCACATATATTACGTTATAAACAGTATGAGTGCATACCGATACACATGTTCTATGCACGCTGATTCTAGCTGTAGGGCAAACTGACCTGGAAAGTTTCCATCATGAATACTGTCTTATGATTTCTAACAGTACTTCTTTCCTGGTGTAACTGTGTATATCTGATGATGCAAGTCTATCTACTGAGATCGAGGCTCGAACACTAGGTTTCAAACAGGTATCTGGAATATTGCCAACTAAAATATCCCGGAGACCTTGAGAAATCGACGTTTTCTTTATACGTCCCTCTAAACCTAGTACTTCAAAATCTCTCGAGACTAAAGTTAAAACCTGGCATTGCCTGAATAATGTTTCAGGTAATGCCACAATCTTTTCTATTCCGGTTAAACTGCTACAGTAGTTCTTAAAAACAACAAAGAAAAATTAGGAAAGGAAGAAACCTTCAAAAACTAATCATTACAAGATTATTTATTATAAGACACCTACTGTTATTATACCATGTTACTATCTAATACTTAGATCATAAAGAGATATATTTTATTTACTGAAGATTAGATATCAAACAGTGAGTCGATTTCTTTTATGTCGATAATCATCATCACTATACTAAATTTTTATAAAGCAATTATGATTCAACTGCAGATAATGATTAACTATAATTCAGAAAATTTCTATAGTAATTCTGAAAAGCACGAAAATCAGAAAAAAGGAAAATATAAATATTAAAGAAACAGGACAGTCTAAAGTCATCCCAATCTTTCACGTTCACCGAAACTAATGCTTATTCCTTTATTACCGGAGAGCAGTGAGCATAGAATTTATATCTACATGTAAAATTTAATAGAGCAGAATATTAAATAACCGAAATGACATCGTAAGTGATTAAAACTAAATGACTTAATACAGATGTTTATGACACATTAAAGGTATATGAAGGTGAAACGGCTACATTTCCCAAAGCGAATCCTGAATACTTACAGACTGGAGTAGACATATAAGAGGTGTGGCTAAAAGTATTAACAACGGAAGGCAACGGCATCTATAAAGTGGCATCTAGGTATCACGGCATCATTCTTTGCTAGCTGATTTTTATCAATCAAAAAGGGAAAGTGAGGTGAAGGAAAATAAAAGAGATTGTTTAGTATTTTTAAAAACATCCGTGATTCTTGAGATAAAAACAAATACATCAGAATCAAACACCAAAGGAAAAAAATCATAGATACGAAACACACAGCGATATGTTTTGAATGCCGCCACATTGCGGCATCCAAACCATTTTTGCTAAGTTTGCTTAATTTTTACAACTCTTAATCTGTGGTTAAGGCTATGTATCTTGTACCTGTACCACATGGCCTACCGAGAGAACATACTGTTCTCAAAATTTAAGCCCAAAATGTTTGCGAGGACAATGTATGAATCATCTTAGAAGTTTTTTTTTTCAATAAACAACTTAATCGATAGGTAATATTAGTTTCTTAACTGCTGCCTTCCTTTTAGCCAGGTGATGGTCGAATGGCTAGTGCGCTGGTATTCGGTTCAGATCCTGAGGGTTCGAGTCTCACTGTTGTCCTGGATGTTTGTAGCGTTCGAAATTGGCTTTAAACTGTAGGTCCCGGTCTAATTAGTCCTCGTGTAGCAAAAAAGTTGACCGTAGCGAACCAAACGAAACCTGTCTTACTTTTAGATATATATATATATATTTATATAACACTAATTCTCTGAATGTGCTTGTCTGCAATACAACACAGACAAAAAGGTGTTCAGCAGAGTCATACGGTAGTCCTGAAATGACGTAAAACGGAACATGAGAATTTCCGTTTAAACAAGACGGTATATTTCTAAATTAAACGTTTCTCAAATTATATTTTCGATCATAAAATCATCATTAAGTTTAGATAGCTATGACAAGAGGTGAATTCGCTTGACATTTCATTTTTGTCAGATGTCGGATAAAAGAAAAGTATTTCATTTATTGAAAGCATATTTTCAGAAAATCCTTATCTCCAGTTTATAATTGGGACCATTTAAAACTTGAAATTGAAAAGAGGAACTATTTTTTTACGAGAGAAGAATTACCTTAATTAAAAGGATTTAATTTAATTTTTTATTCGTAATGATTCTTGAAAATGATTGAGGTAATCGTAAAAAAGTATATGTTACTATTATGAATTTTTATGAAATTTAAAACTACTATTATACTTCCCTTTTGGATCTTAACCGAGTGAAAAGAAAGGAAAATTGTTTAATACTCTTTGAAAGATTGAAAATCAAACAAAAATACTATCATCAGAAAAATTCTTTCTTGAAACTATTTTTGATAATGATGAAGAATATTTAATTCCGTATCTTTAATATTAATATCACAAATTGAAATGTATCTGGCCAAGAAAACATAATTTCAGATCAGTGTTGATAAAAGCTTAAATTTTTCATAATCTAAGCAAAGCGGGGGCCAAATAAGTAAAAAGGGATTTAATTGACAATAATTCATAAAGTTATACTCACTTAAACATTTGTTCACAATTAAAACGTCAATAACCGTGCAAAGTGTTGAAACTCCAAGAAAATGTTTCTTTATTATTAGGTAAAGTTTAAAGCTATACTGTAAATTATTTTGTAAGATATTAGGTTAACTTTTACATACTATGCTATGACCTTCATGTTTGGTTAAACAGAGATATTTGTATGCCACCCATAGACCCTTTTTCATGGATTTACGTTAAATAAGATTTTATTGGCCTAATCACGAATTTTAGAATATTTGAATGATTTTTTCTGCTATTAAAGTTTTGCTTTCTTTTACTTAGTATACCTAAGTACTCTTAAATATTTAAAAGGCTGAAGTTACATGATTTTAAGAACTTAAATTGTATTTGTATAGCAATGAATGAATAATAATTTACGCTTAATGAAAAAACAATGATCATTATGGAATTTTCCGACTTTTTTTTGTAAATATTTATATTTCATTGCAGTATTATATACTGTAAATAATACACTATTGATTTATTTAAAGAAAACCCCTTTAATTTACACTTCAATTTTTAGTTTGTGGAATGGGCAGTCATTGTTAATGGCTGATATTAAATATCTGAAGTAGCAGATAATGAATATGAAGTTTTTGATAGTTTAATTCACTTCAACTCCGTTTCCTTTAATTATCAACTCCAGTTTAATATCAATGGACTTATAATTTTTTTTTCAATTCACTGAATAATAGCAGCTCCTCTCACTTAGCAACGTAGTGTACATTGCAGTGTTACTTAAAACCACTTAAAAGTGGAGATAATGCATGCTCATAATTATGGGTATGAATAGCAGTTATGTAAAAAACTTATATTTCTACATATCAAAAATGCTCTTTTTCTTGAAATTAAAAAAAAAAATTATATCACGTTATTTGTAAACAAGCCTTTCTAAACGGAAATATTTAAAAAAATAATTTGTAGACTAGGAAAGTTTATATAAGCGATTTACTCGGGAGGAAGTTTTGTATTTATATCCTGAAATGAAATTTTATATTTACGTTCTCGAATGAATTTTCCTTGTAAATATTAAGATTCTTAAAATCCTCTGCAATAAACGTCTAAGAAACGAACTGTAAGAAAATAGAGCAGTAATTTTAGATAAAATAATTTTTGTTTCGCATCATAAAATTTAGAATAGTATTTTTACACCAAATAAAATGTATGCTTTTATTCACATCTACTGTTACCTACCCCCCACTCACAGACCTTGGAGAAAAAAAAAAAGAATCATTAAAATGCTTTTGAAGCACTTGTGTGAATTTTATTCCCCACACTAGAGTTTTAAATATACCTCTATTCTGTAATAAAATCGTCTTAAATGGACGTCTTTTAATTCTAGGATTTGCATATGCATTTCACTGAAGCACTTTAAAAATTACGTATAGAAGATTAAATAACCGGTCTGAATACTATCAATTATTCAAAATAAAAGGGAAAATATCTCACACAATCATATTATCTGTGTAAAATATAGCCAATGCAATTTTATTAATGGGTTATTGGATACCGTTAAAAAGGTTTGATGCATTTTCAGTGCAATGGTATTTTATCCTTTTATCTGAATAAGAATTTAATATATAGCTGTTTTCATCGATTAGAGAAACACCTTGTTCAAACAAGATTTATTTTAAATACCATGCCTCACTTTATCGATAGAACAGATATTCCCTTGTTTTTTCTTCGTAAAACTGATCGCTATACCACCCTTCTCTACGTGCTTAGTATACCATGATATGATAAAGATTTGTTGGTTCGTTTGGAGCACTACTATAACTTTTTGTGATACGAGGCTTCACAGAGGCGCCCTCACATAACAGAGAAATAGTGATCTCGAAGACATATATGTACTATGCCTTCCTCTAAACGAAAGAGAAAAAATGAGAAGTTTATTTTTCTAAAAATGCTTAATAGATCCCAAGAGAAAATAAATTACCTCCTTTCTCTATTTGAAACTTATTTTTATTCCCTGCTTCACTTGGCAATTTATTAGAAACTGAGTAGGTAGATAACTAATATAAGATTACAAGATATCTTGCCAAAACTTTTAGAATGCATATTCTAGATCGATTTGTAATAAAAAAGCTGTCGAATTTTATGACTGCATACAGTATCTAATCAGGAAACCCGTGTTTTCCTTATTCAGTTAAATTTCAATATAATCTTAAAAAAATGGTTTTTTTTGCGAACTACCACCTAAACCAAATTAATTTTGTTCTATGGTTCTCTTTGTATTTACAACATTGAAATGCTATGAATGGTCTCAAACTTGCATACAAATTTTTATTGAAACTGACGAGAACGTGTGTAATTTTAAGCACTTTTTGTTTTAAAGAAGATATACCGTAGATGCTCACGGAACACATTTTAGTGAAAAGGGTATATATTCAAAGATAGCATTCATAGCGAATCCAGTACAACTGGATCTTGGTTTCATCCTTATTTTGGACTCCTCAGCAAAGTATAGTCGACAAGCAACTTCCAGATTCAGTAGTACAAAATTTTGATCCAAAATCAAGAAAGACGTTCCTTCCCTTCTTTATAGGCTAAATTGATGACAATTTGTAATTCAGCAGAAATAAATTTGGAGTTATTTTGATTTTGGAATTTCATTTCCTGCAACGTATTTGTTAGCTCAGCTATGCTGATGAGTCATAAGACCGATTTTTAGACAATGAATTCTGGCGCTGGAGATACGTATTGCAAGCAAATGATTTTTATTAAATTTCAAATCAATGGAAAATTCTAAGGAAATATAGAATGCAATATGAAGTCGAAAAAGGAGCTTACGACTTGATTTACCTTTTAACTCATCAATTATATGATATTACTTAATATCCCTTATCTGATTAGACTTTAAAGTATTTTTATTATAAAATATTCCTTTACATTAAAAAAACCCATAAAATGCTCATGCAGAAAAATACCTCTCCATTAATTGATTTCCTCCACCTTACTTTCATAAATATTTCTCTGAACAATTTTTTATCTGTTTAAGGACGAAACCCTTTATTGAAGAAAGTGTCAAGATACACAAATTGGACCTATTCTAATCATTACGAGAGGATAAAGTGTTTAATAAAATAATCAACTAATTATGCTCTTTATATGCTAATTGAGTTTTAATGCAATAGTTACTTAAAGGCTATTACGATCCCTGCGATCGTAATTTTGAAATGATTCACCGTGTGCCGATAAATTATTTTTTTCCAGATAAATAAACGCCGAGGAACAAGATAAAAGAAGATTATATCGATGTTTAATTGAAGAAACATTTTCGTTAACTAGTTCGGTTCATTAAGAAAGATTGTGCAATGGGTTTTTGGTATGATAGTACGCACACATGTCCAGTAAGCAAGAGAAACGGACTTAGTTTTCGAGTATGACTAGTTGCTTTTAAAGAATATGAAGAATATGGGTGAGAAAGGAGCACAAAGGATGTGATGCAGAGATGTTATAATGCCACTAAACTACAACAAAAAGAGATTCATTTCGACAGGGGGCCTGAATCCCTAGTCTTGTCAAGCGGGGGAGACCATTTCCTTCATTACTGGGATTATTGTGGGGTTGCTACTGTAATTATCAGCACGCCTGTCCGGAAAGCAAGAGGAACGAATTTTCATCATGAGCGAGCCAAGTTGTTTTAGAATCTAATAAAGAATGTGAATGAAAATGAGTGAAAAGAATGAGTCATTAGAGACAAACCCAATGAAAAATTAATTCTTTTGAATTGAGGTTCGGAATGGACGGTTTCTCTGCGAGAGAATGTGAAATTCCTTATGGAACTATTCTGCAATTCTTTGGTATAATAGTTAGAGCACATGTAGAGCAATCAACAGAAATGGAATCGATTCCTCCTCGAGTCTAGTTGTTGCAAAAGAAAATAAAGAAAGTGAATGAGAGCAGGAGAAAAGAATGAGTTCTTAGACTACCACTTAATCAAAAATTCATTCTTTTCGATCGAGGGCAAGAATCTACAGTTTAGTTGTAAAGGAAAACATGTTTTTAGTTTTAAAGGAAAAATTAAAAATGTAAGTGAAATAGTCAAAAGAGACTGAGACGTTATGAATTCAAACTGTTAATTTTTTAAGGTATTAAAATTTTTATAGAAAAGATGTCTTGCAAAAGCACTTGTGTATGTTCTTTCACCTATTATGGGCCTTCACTAATTTAACTCTATTGTAAAAATTTCATATAAGTTTTCAGAAATTGCTTCAGAATTCTTGTTTATTTTCAGTCTTGAAAATAACTTGTTTAGTCAATATTGTTGAGTGCTATAGCTTGAAGCCTAGCTCAATATCGGTACTTTAAAAGCTGTTCACACGGGTTGACATCAATACTTTGTACTCGTCTATCATTCAATACGAATTTTGTCAAATTATTCCCGTTTTATTGTAATCTGATATATTTATCGAAGCTTGATGTTAGGTGAAGTTATGAAGGTTTACAATAATCTTCAGATCTTTTGACGTAAATTATTAACAAATAAATTGAAATCTGGAGCAATAAATCATGTTGTTTGCCCAAATTCATGATCATCCAACATCCATGGTCGAGGACAAATCTCATCGAAATTTCAGTTTGTAGCAAAGCCAAGAATCCTGTTAATTCCAGACACCCTAACTACACTAATGAACGATAATTTCAAAATATGAGATAGTACCTATCTTTTAAAGTTGAAAGACTTGAAACTTTTCCACATTTTAAAACAAAAAAACAAAACAAAATACGATTATAATAAAAGGGAAACTAGTGAGTTGAGAATAATTATTGTAAAAACTTTCCTAATTTACATTCATAAGTTTATAAAGCCTTTGCAATAACCTCCAACATCATACCTAAGAAACCGACTTTTGGGATAATTCAATTTCACGTAGATTTATATTCATGAACTCTGTTATTTTATCAGTCTGATTTTGTACTTTTTTATATACTCAGAGAATATCTCTATACCTATAAATAGCGGCAGATTAATAAATCATGGCATTTTACTACTTTATCTTTGTAGCAATGATAAAATATGCCACAAAGATAAAATAGGTGTAATATGTTTCATCATACGCATGAATTGTCATTTAATTAGATATAACCCTAAATTTTCCTTAAACGAAAACCTGGCAGCTGTGATTTTAATTTTTTTAATTATGGTCTTATGAGTATAAAATAAAAGTAACTGCAGACATAAAGGGAAGTTTTTGTAATTAATTGTGTTAATATGTAAAAGCTTGACCTATCTCATGTTATACATATTACATAAAACACGTGTAATGGGAATGATGGAACGGCTTCAACAGTTTTCGTATGATCTATTTATCGGAATGACTGTATGTGCTCTTATTTGTTTTTGAATGTTTTATCTGGGGTGTACATAAAAGTCTTCTAGTAAAAATAAAAATAATAACAATAATAATAAAAATAAAAATAAAATAATTATAAAAAATCTTTTCTAGTCCACATTGATTTTTTGGGGTGGAAATTTGTTTCACATGTGTTTTAATTCTGAATGGAGAAATCCCAAATACGTTTGGGATTTATTCCCAAAATCAGAAATCCCAAATACATTTGTAGTTTATCCAGTCAGAATACAAACATAACTATTATTTAAAGCACTAAAATTACTTGAAAGCCAATTCACAAACAAAAGGCAAGTATGTATCGGAAATAAAGAAGTTCAATCAATATGTGTAACAGTATTAACTCCTGAGGAGCTAGTTGTGTTAGGCTCACTGCGTAGAAACAATATTATTTATCACGTGAAAGATTTGTTAAACGTTTCTCTTTGTAGATAAAGTGTAATTGATAGAATTTTAAGACCCAAAGAAAATAACTTTAAACAATCTCTGGGGATTGGATGTGGTTTTCTTGAGGATCTCCATTCTTCCCAAAGTTTTTAAGACTTCAAATCACGTTATGAAGGAATCTCAAAGAACTTAAATAAAGATGATATGAATAATTGTACTTGTCGAATAAAATACAAGTTAATATCTGCCTTCTGACAATGATAAATACTGTCTTTATGTAATTTAGCAATATGGGGTAAAAAATTTTGAGTACTTATTACTTAGCATGAAATTTTAAAGCATTTCTTAAATAATGTATACATCGCATTAAATGACATAAATAGAAAACGGGGATTTATATCTCCGTTGGCTTAGAGTTTTAACCCCTGAATATGAAGAATTAGTATTTTGAAGAAATTTCAAGAATCACTATTTCCTTTTCTAGATGCTATCTGTGTAAATAAAACATGTGTACAATTTCATTGAATACATGAATAATATTTTAATTTACTGAAGTAGAAAACTCTACAAAACTTCATTGCTAAATAATGTACTTATAAATACAAGATTACAAATTTAAAATTACCATAAGTTGTTGAATAAAAGTTACGAAATTATCTATAATTACGGTCAATCAAACATATAATCAGTTGAAATAAATCCAATACTTAGTATACTCATTGTGTTATAAAATTTAACCTCGAATCCTTTATATCTTATATAATTGGTCTTTTATAAAAAATTATGCTTCATTAAATGGCAAAAATAATTTAGGTAGGATGCTGTAGAATTTTAATTTTATATTCTTTATTATTTAATGTCCTGAGTTGAGGGTGACTTAAAGGTTTTCTTGCCTCTTAATTGAAAGGCATAACTTTTCTCTGGACTAGAAAAGTAAGATTTAGGTGGATCGTATTTTCCATTTTCCTAGCATACGAAGATTTGTAGGAAAAGCTGAATTTTTTTGTCCAATGAAAATATTTTATCGGTAATGTTTAATAATGTATAATAATGTTCAAAATTAGAATTACGTCATCAATTTCATCAAATTTTTACTAGAACTTTTTCTGATTGCTTTTCAGTCTAACCAGCTATATATAAACAACATAACTATCCATATCTACACGTAGAGCTAAGCAATTTTAATTGTACTAAATGGCCTATCTTTATTTTTTTTCTCTTAGTAAATGAGTTTAATGCGTGACGAATTATTC
This sequence comes from Dolomedes plantarius, assembly GCA_907164885.2. Lineage (NCBI taxonomy): Eukaryota > Metazoa > Arthropoda > Arachnida > Araneae > Dolomedidae > Dolomedes > Dolomedes plantarius. The sequence continues at coordinate 70,013,320 of OU015501.1, forward strand.
TGTAAGAGATAGTTTCATCTGAAATTATTAGTCTCGTTTAGTTATCCATATGTAAAGATTAATCGTTCTACGATACATATCAGTGATTTAAACAACCCGTAGAGTTCAAAAATAGCTACTTAGCATGCAAAATGATGAAGTGTTGGTGATTATCGCTGAAGTATAAGGCTTTCAAATTAAAAATTATATATTGAATCTCAAGTAGACCACTGAAAAAAAAATTAACTTTGAAAGAATTCATAATAAATGTAACACACAACTGCAAAGAGTGTTTAAAAATATTTGAAGAAAAAACTATTAAAAGAATCTGATATGGTTAGGTTTATGCTTAAGAGTAATTATTTTCATTTGAAAAAACCTAAAAAATTCCGCTGGCTATTTTATTTGCGATTAACGTGATCCATGTAGAATGTCATCCGTGACACTTCTACATTCGGTAAATAAAATTACATTCTTTAATTTTTTTAGCATCGTAGTTGCCTTCAAGGGTTTCATAACCCTTGATTTGTTTCTGCTTCTTTGGATTATAGTTTTTTAGAGTTTGTAAATTCATCGTTTCGAATTTTTCGAACACAATGCCCATCTCTGCTGTTTGCTTCATTTAATACGTTTATTTCCAATGCTCTTCGTCCAAATCCTTTTATAAAATCCTAAAATACGTCTTTTTCAAAGCACGTAACAACCTGAAAAAGCTTTCTAAATTCTTTATTTTTTGCAAGGATATTTGTGGATACAACATTTAGTATGAAAATATTTCATACAGAGTATCAGTCACAGTACTTTTCATAAATTTTCCAGTGAAATTTTCCTAAAAATCAAGAATATATGCAAACAAATATTACAGTTGTGAATATAGTTTCTTTAACCTTTTCTCAAGAATGAAATATTTTATCGTTCAAAAGAAAACATTTGCATATACATATATACATAAAAAGATATATCTGCTATGCAGGATATCGCGACTGTTGCAGTCATATTAAGCTAAAAGCTGTTGAAATTAAGTGCTTCTTATTTAATCAATTAAAATATCGTCGAAAAAATCAAAAACCGGGACGTATATGACGTTTGAAATCAAAATTCCGAACCCACAGAAATTATCCTCAAGGTAGAGTCATGCTCCCAGCGTCAAGGTTGCGTCTGAAGGATATGCACGCACGCACGCACGCACGCACGTACACACATACACACACACACACACACACATACACACTCACACACACACACATGTGTGTGTGTGTGTCCGTCCGTCCTCTTATAAAAAGAATACAGCGAAATTTCACGCAATTAAAAGTGTGACCGGGTACATCCTTTTTCTATTCGTAAAGCTGTGTTCAACAGGCTGCGTAGAATAGAAATATTTATGAGACAAATTCCCCTCTTCAAAAGCATAATGTTTTGTTTTAGACTTTTTAATAATAGTTATCCAGCCATTTGGAAGTATTATAACGATGATTATTTGGTCAGTTTAGTTATTCTAAAATCAGTCTCATTCGGTAAACATGAGTGGCCAGATACTATGAATTGTAACTCGATTTTTGTTGCTGCTGTATAAGGATCATTAACAAATCTCAATAACATTAACTTGACTTTAATATTTCTATTCTGTCCTGAGTGAGGTCCAGAATACAAAACAATCTGGGCGAATTGAGATGCTGTTTCTTTTATGAGTTTCTAGGCAATACTGGGCAATAATTTCAATATCTTGAAATCCTCTGCCTCCTACATAATTCCTTGTTGATTGTTAATGTAATGTATCCCGAAATTGTAAACGTGTAAGTTGAATTTGTAGTAAGCAACTGAAGTGGTTAGTCCCTAATGCTTTCTGAAAAGGTGCAAACGTATATTGCATAACTGAAATTAGATTTGGCTGACAGTTTAGTAATATCCGCCTGAAGAATATTTTTAACCATCTCAGACTGGATGTGGTGCACTTTTCTTTGATTTACCTGATCGCATTTTCTCTCTTCATTTTCATCTATACTAATTTTGACCTTGAGCTCAAAGTAAAACTTGCACGTATATTTTCTAAGATCATTAAAATATAAATTAAACTTGGTGTTGAGAACATAATAGCACTTTTAGTTAACAGGAATTTTGTTTTCATGTTTGCACTTTAATACGTATAAGTCATACATTTCACGAACTTTAAATTCCAATTTAAGTATCTCCTATTTGGATTCTAATATCTGAGCTAGTGACTTTGACAGGTAGGAACTATGTAATATGAGCTCGGACTCCGGAATCATTGATTTTAGTAGATCGTGTATACCTACGTATAAACTAAACGAATAATTATTTCGCCTAACATATGTATAGACAACCCAAGTTAATGTTTAACGTTTAAAAAAATGCATATCTGAAAGCACGCATTCCGCGAATTCAAATACCACTGCTATGAATATTTAAAAGCATTTGATTGATATATATATATATATATATATATATATATATATATATATATATATATATATATATATATATATATATATATATATATATTTTTTTTTTTTTTTTTTTTTGGGGGGGGGGGGCTAGAAAAAGTTCAAACTTTTTTTTTAAACATTTACTTTTTTAAAACCTTTTAAACTTTTACAGAACCTTTAAGGAACTCATTTTGTTTAAAAAATTCTCCTAATTACCAGGAAAATATATAAAAGATAATCAAAATATAACTTCCGATTTTCATAATAAATTTTAATCATGCATTTTCGAGGACATCTGCAATCAAATGTCGATTAAAAAGCTTTCCCCTAAACAAACTTCCCTTTCTTTTTAGAATACGGTTTTCCACTACAGCGATACTCTTTTGTCCGTCTATTGTTGCCATTGTTGTCTACTGCTGCCATTGTTGTCTATTGTTGCCATTATATACCATTATTGTCAACTGGATACATTTCTTTGTCTCTTCCTTCCGGTAAATGATACAATTTCCTGGTATGAGACCTATGGATTATCTAAAATAGGGAAATTTTAGTTAAAAAGAATATTTTACATAATATTTATATTAACAAATTACTCTTAGAATAATGTAACTTACCAGACTTTTCTTTCATCGCGGCATCACTTTTACCCCGGCATTATTTTTTTCCCGTGAACTAACGTCATTGTCATCGAAACTCTCCTCTATTAAAAGGAATAAGAATTTTGCAATTTAAAATTTATATAAAAAAATTCTATGCAATCAAACTAACTTACCACTGTCATTGTCAGTTTCAGAGGGTACTAATACTTCTCTGCCACTCAATATAACATCACTGTCTTTCGCTTCCTCACTGGATGTCATAGTTTGTAGAAAATGAGTTTAAAACTTGAATAAAACTGTAAATATGATCAATGAAGAATATAGTTGATATAGTAAAGTTTATATAATAAAGTTGCTAAGATACAGAAGGTTACGACTTGACTCACAATAACTAATCACATGGACTTGGTTCAGTACTCTGTGGAAATGGACTTGGTTCATTCGACATACTTTAAGAAAATTTAAAACTTTCTTCACAACAGTAAAGTAGCATATTCTTCAGGTGCTTTCGACTCTCTTCTTTAGAAGTGGCCGAAGTTAATATCATATCTATATTTGAGTTTGAATACATTGAAGAGTACGAGCGGTCCAATAAATTACATTACGTGTTAATGTACATTACTCCTTAATGATGGTAACTTTCATATTTGACTTTCATTCATCAAAAATCCCTCTCAAATTCAAGGTGTACTAAAAGGAATTCAAAAATGCTTAGTAATATTGACCGTGACAGTGTTTTGCTTCCTTAATAGTTCCTCAATTTTGCTGAGGAATACCATTGTTTTCAATCAATGATCTATGACTGTCGCGTTAAAGCTATTTTATTAAAGTGAAACAGCACCATATCAAATATAGTGTTAGTGTTTTTGCAGACGTATCTTACCAAACAAAATGTAATTAACTGAGTTTTAATCCTCGCAATTCTGCAAACACTAACATACTTATGTATCTTGTTTTAGGCGCATAGTACAAAGCAAAAGCAACAGAGAATGTGTATAAAACTGTGATTCCCTGAGCCGAAATTAATTAATTTAGTATGAAACTAGTTCATTAAAAATGTTCAGTCGCATTAATTTAAGTAATCATAAACTTTAAAAAAGGCAGAAACTTATGTAAACGTCCGTTGTATATTAAAATTATTTACAGAAGAGAAACAATGGAGTTTCATTTTGACTTAACTTGCAAAGGTCAAAATTTTTAACTTTATGCCTCAACTATGGTTTCGACATATTTTGTACTGATTGAATAGAAATAAAAATCTAACTGCTTTGTCATATATCTTGAGACAACATTAGGAGTCGAAGAATCAAAATATTAAAAACAAAAGGATTCGTAATAAAAAAAGTTATTTTAAAAATCGCAACACATACAAATTACCCAAGATTCTGATATTGCTCATTAATTTCCCTGCGAGAAATCTTACTAAAGTTGTGAGAAAAGTATTTTTGTATTGTTTCTTCCGTAAAAATAGTTTTTTCAGTGAAAAAGCGGTCTAAATTTAATTTATTGTATCCCATATTTATGAAGCTGTTTCTACATTAACGTTACTCAGTGGCAAAATAAATAAATGCGTTTTAAATTCATATAAAGAGAAAAATTTTATCCATTATTCATGTGGTTTAATAACAGATTGAACGAAACTTATTAAAATGCATTTGATCCAAAGCACATTATTAAGTTTTAGAATAATTTTATAAGTATATTTACAGTACAACGAAAAAAAAGAAAAAGTCCGGAACGGAGTCAAATTAAAAGTTGTTTATTGTATTTCCTGCGTATTTATCACTATAAGTTTCTTTCTTTTTTCAAACCTGTCAGTAAGTTTCGTTTTATAAGCTTCTGAAAATATGGCAATTCCTATTGATTTTCACTCACTTAAGCGCCATCTAGTGGAGGACGACCGAATGGCAGATGCTTTTGAAAACGAGACAAAGAGATTGCTGCTAAAAGAGAAAATAAAAAAAGTAAAAAGAAAGCAGAGCCGTAAAAAAGAGCGGGAACTTAACACAATGGACAGATGTCCCAAGCACAAAAGATTCTAACACTATGAATAAGAAATTGTATTTCTACTTTTCTGGATAAAGGTTCTTCATTTTCTAAATAGGATATGCAACTAAAAGGAAAATAAAGACTTAATTTATTATTAATACGAGCTTCGCTGAAGTTGTAAAAAGGATGGCAGACATGGGCGTTTTTGTTATCGCTAAAATAAATGTCAACTAGTAATAGGTAGATTCCACGAAAAACACTTGCTACTGACTTGTTATCTAATATAATGAACGAGCTTTTGTGGAGATACAATATATATCGTCCCCCCAGATGTTCTTGAAATAACGCAAGGCGTAACTACTATTACCGATCATATCATCGATATAATTACTTTGAAAGAGAGAAAAATTATGGGAAAGTGTTTCTCCGCTTTTCTACCTGGTTTTCTCATCCTCAATTTCATTACTTTCTCCGCTTCATTTCACTGCTTATATTCGAGATTTCTCCCCTGACAATTCACCTGACATATGCCGCAGTATAAAGCGCCGACGTATCAGTCAGAGCGTAGAAGTTTATGAAAGCAATACCCGGCACAGGAAAGTATGTAGCAGCATGTGTGGATAATTTACCCGAATAGGGCATGTGAAAAGAAATGGGCTTTTGAATTTTAAACATTGGGTGTTGTTCACCAGTAAAAGACACATCGGTACGGAAAACGAAGGGTTCCAGGGTTGATTCATGGGGAAACCTTCCGTATTTCATTCGCCTGAGAATGTATATCAGAATCGTCGTTCTTGCGGCCCCGCATGGAAACAAAATCCAGGGGATTTCCTCAGACGCAGCATAAGGTGAAGTTTAAAATGGAAACTCAAGATAAGGCTTTCGAGTGGGAATAGTTAGACTATATGCTCAGATACCAAGACTTTTTGATTCTCGAATCAGTTAAAACGGAAAAGAAAATGTTAGTGAGATTATAAGGACAAAAGTTAGGTTTTTATCTCAATCTATTTGACGTTTGCACCACAAATCATAGAATACGTTTAGTTCTTTACGTTATGGGCCAGACTGACCTTTAATTTTAATCAATAGAAATTAAAGAAATTCCGCTTTTGGAATTTTTTTGTTTCTTGGGCTCCTATTAGTTATACCTTGCTGAAGAGCCCATAAGAAGGCTGAGATACATGGGTGTGCTGCAGATGCCTATATTTTAATCCGCATACGAGGGGGGGGGGGGGTTAATTTTTTTATAAAGGCATTGTCGCTTATTCCCCAAAGTAAGTATAATTCTAGAAAGAAAGGGCATTACTGTGCTCAATGAAATACACCTGTGTTCGTAACATCTTTCCCCTTATATTAATAATATCACGCAGGCAAATCAGTTAAATACCTTTGCAACACACTTTGCATCGAGTAGGGTCAGTTTGCCCGATTTTACTTCTTATTCGTATAAGAAGGGAATTAGATCCCCCAAAACATGTTCATGAGTAAATAAATTTATATATATATATATATATATATATATATATATATATATATATATATATATATATATATATATATATATATATATATAACTGCATTGTGGTAAACTTTACGTTAAGTTTCAATATAAAAATACGGGCTAGGAGAATATTTATGTATAACCTAACAACCCTTCTTCGGTGATTACGAGTATTTAAAACTTTACCCGAATATTTATGACAGTGTATCTAAAACAATTTGGGTACAGAACACAATATTCCTATGACGATGTGAAATAGGAGGATGCTTTCAAATTCTGTGATCTCTTACCCTCGGCTGGCGCAGGTTTTTGTAATTGGTCGGAATAAGCTTTGAACGGTAGATACTAGTCAATTTGAAATTCGTGTTTCAAATGATGATCGTAGTGCTAAAACACAGTCAAACAATATAGACACTATTTAGAAAAGAATGGAACTTCTTATTTTTATCACACTATTTCAAAATGAACAAGAAGCATGAGAGGGCTACATTCAGAATGAGAATTTAATTTCTTTTTCAAAAACATACAAACTCATTCCTTTTCAAATAATGACCAAGGGTCTTAGTATATTAAAAGTAAAAAATGCATTTTTGTCTTTCTTAAAAAAAAATAAGTGATAATGTCTCTGCGAAAATAATATGTGCAGTGAGTATAAAGATTATCTAACCATTTTATATCATCATTGACTGCATTATAATAAAATAAATTGCGTTGTAGCAACGAATATCGATATGCGATAGTAGGAGCATATTTCATTTATTTTCCATGAACTGGAAAGATGGGAATCTTTCTTGGCGTGATATAACTTATGCATTTGATTCTATTTTCATTTCCAATATCTGACAATAGACCCTGGTTTAATGTATTACACGCATTTATTCTTAGAGGAATATATATATATATACAGCTACGGGGATTTTTTTTATTTTTCTTTCCGTCTCATTTAACAATTTTTTTTACTCTTATTGAACGACATAGATAAATTGCTAAAATAGTTTACTTTTAATTAAATTTTTAAACTCCCCTTCAAGGTCTTTTGATACAACAGAAATTACTAGTTGTTCACTGACACATAAAAATCTATTAAAAAATTAGGCTCCTGCGAAAGTAAAAAAATAGTAAATAAATTGTTAAAGAAAAATCAAACAGTAGGAGGTGATAATTTAGGGAATTTAGTGAAAACATTGTTGAAATTTGTAAGGAGAAACCATCACTTAAAATTAAGTAATTAAAACTGCAGTGGTAAAAAATTATAACTATACTAGCTGAAAACCCATACTTCGCTACGGAGTACATTCAAATTAAATACAACGGTCAATGTATGCAATTAATGCCAAAAAAACAAAAAATATATATTTATAAAGAAATCGTAACGGATATTTTTATAGACAAAATAATGTAGAGGAAAATATTCAAATTAAATCTAATAGAACATACTAAAGAATATAGTACAATTAATATAGTACAGTTTGAAGAACATTTCTTTTACTGTATATTTTAATATTTTTTTGGATAATGTCCAATCGTCTGCCGCATTAAAAAGAAAAAAAATATTTTTTTGTCAATAAATTTCGTTGTTATGCACGTGACGATAATTAATTGAAAGTATCACAAAAAGAAAAGAAAGCACGTGATCAGTATTTAATAAATTAAATTCTAAAAATACATCTTTAAAAGTTCACCAAAAATCAGAAAATGGAGGTAAAGATTAGAAAAAGATTTCATTTTAAAGGAATTTTTATGATCTTTCTCTTGATATAAATTTTATAACCCTGAGATTATTATTTTTAATGCAAATTTTAAAGAATGTTACAAAAATTTAATTTTAAGAAATCAAGGAAGGATTTTTCAAAAATCTTTCTTAGTGCACCCCTACAGTATGAGAAGAATCGCCATGCAAAATTTCAGCCGTTTAGGTCCAGCGGTTTGGTCAGTGCGTTGTCTGTTAGTTAGTCAGTCAGTTAGTCAGTTACGGAACTGTTTTATATACTATATAGATATAAGAAACCAGTTATCTCCGTATATGTACATAGTTTTAGAGAAATGAATTGCATCTGTGTTGGGGAAGGAAATGAAGGATTTAACATTTATTTGCCATTTGTGACATAAGAGTCATACTGTCTTTTAAAAGATTACTTGCTATCGGAATTACAGGCTTTCAGTTCTAAAAAATTTTTGGTGAACCCTTATTCCAAAAAACGTGACAAATACATAAAAAATCATCAAAACTACTTATTGTAATAGACTTGTTATACGTAGCGAGTACAAAAAAACATGAGATTAGATTGGGAAGCTTTCTGTTTTCTTGTTATTCTGTTTTAAAACTCAGAGTAAAACAAACTATCAAATTTAATGCACAGGCTTTGTTTAAACGTTGCACAACTGAGACTCCATTTCTGCCCAGCCAAAGATTAAATTCTGTAGGCCGAAAGTACATTTAAGTAGCTCGTTACCATGGCAAAGCATGAAAATGTCAAGACACGCATTATAGAAGAATTTCATTTGGGTTTCTTCAGTTTGAAGTACCGTGGGATTGAGATAATGGAGTCTAAAAAGAAAAAATGGGTCAGAAATAAATGTTCCCAAGCGATCGTTATTTCCAAAATTCTCTCTGGGAGCCAGGGGTTAATCTTAGTAGTTCATTTTCAAAATCCAGCTAATGCATATAAAAATTTGGTTCGGCAATTTTCACGAACAGTTATGCTGATCTTCAGAAAGACAAATATGTTTAGTAGAATCTACTAATAACACAGTAGATTTTAAACGAATTATCTCAAATTTATGAAATTAACCTACTCGCAATTAAGTGAATAAAGTTAAACTGCGTAGGAATCTTTAGTCTAGGTATACTTGTATTTAAAAGAAAATGTAAGTATGCGGCTTATTGTAGCACTGCGAATAACCCACATTCTTTGTTTGGGTGGGATTTTCTCCAACTCCTTTTCACAGCAGGATAATAAGGAACATTGGCAAAAGAGGGCAAAAGATATCTTTCATAAGTTTCTATTTTGGGTATTTTAAAATAAAAACTTGAAGAGTAGATTGGAGTTGTTAATAAGGTTTCTCCTGTAAAATGTAACACATTTTAAAAATTTAAAAAATATTTTGCACTAAGATAATTTTAAATTAATAAATACTGAGAATAATATTTATTAATGTTATTGAGATTTTTATTATTTATTATTATTTATATTTTTTCCTTCTTTATTTCGCAATAAGATAATCTTAAATTAGAGAATAGTAGGGGTATGAATTTTCTATACACCCTCTAGATAATGACATTCGGATGTCTATATGCTGGCGTTCAGTCGTAATATTATACTTCATTTCATGTAGAAAACCTAAATTATAAGAATATCCTGGAAAGAAATGGTTTAATATTTCATTGTATTACATATAAAATGTAACTAGAAGGAGTCACTAAAAATTAAATATGGTGAATTGACATTATGATTCAGTAAATGTATTTTTAGGAAACTCCATTCACTTAATTATCGCTTTATTTCATGAAACAGATTGACTTTACTATCAGATGGTTCTAGTGGTTTGCTGAACTTTTTATCAATAAACTAATCGGTTTACGTTTTTCATATTTTGTCACTTCATGGCAGTTTTGAATTTTTTTGCTATATTATGAATGAAATACTGATTTCCTCAAGAGATTCTTTTCTTAAAACCTTTCCAGATAATTTCCTCTTCGATACATCCTTTCTTCGAATATAAATTATGTAGAAACACGTATTTTATAGTTTTTTCCCCCACTTTGTTCTTCATTGAGAGTTTGGAGCATTTCCAAACTTTCATCCTCATTTTTTAATTTTTTTGTTAGATCATAAACGAAATAACGGTGGGAGAAGGCAACGGACTTCCTTTATTTAGAATTCCAAATGAAAATTCAATTCATTGAACTACCTGCCGCGATTCTGATCATTCATATATTCCCACCTGTCAAAAGAAAGACCGTAGAATAAAAACCTCCGTCGAGAATCCCTTTTAACTTCACTGGGGGCCACTATAATGACGTCATCTCTTACGCAGCGTAATTCCTTTTTTTATTTATTGAAAAACAACCATGCCCGGTTAAATGACTGAACCTTCCACGTTTAGGCTTACGGGCCAAAATTCCCTTGTCACGCTGATAATTTTTACAATCTTAGAGGGAAAATTACTACATAGAACAATAAAATAAATTACAGTTAAATCTCTTGTAAACGTATTGAAGCAATCCGCCCATCTTATACTGTATTCGAAATACTCGTAAACACAGTTGCATAAATTACATTAGGTAACGTGAAGTGAAAGAATATTTATTTGCTTTTTTTAATGGGAAATCACTTGTCCTGGTATATTTGCACAATATACTGCGAAAATTATTGACTACTTCTTAGCTGGAAGCACTTTACAGGTGAATCTACATTACCCCTCTTCGTACCACATCACTTTTCCCTGAGCACCCCCAAGAGGGGATATCTGGAGGACCAATACATTCCCCCATCCCTCTGACGACATGGAATGACTTTCCGGCGTATGAATTTAATGTGTCTGTATCCGGCACACGAAAACATTTAATGGTGCTCGTTGGTATTCGAATGAGCTGAACGCGCTACCACTAGATTACTTTCGATAATTAAATAATAAAATTTTATTTAGTTATTTGCAGAGTTATATCTATTTTGTCTTTATGTTGTATAATTTTTAACTCTCTACTGTAATCTCTTAGTAGATTTTATTTAAAGTTTTACCTGTCATTTATTTTCAATTTGGGAAGTATTCTTTAAAAAACAAGTAAGAATAAAATCAATTAGGAATTTTCTAGCATAATCTACTTAAATAGAGAATTTTCCATTGGAAGACAAAATGTTCGAATGAAAAAATAGAAACACGATGTTTTATATTAAAATGATATTTAAAAGTGACAAGTGCACAGAAAGAGAATGTCATATGTCATATGTCATCAGAATGTCATATGTTTTCTCTTTAGCGTGTTGTGAAATTAATATTATTTAGCAAAAACAATCTTTAGAGAAGCTCTAGAGAAAGTGTTAGATTATGTTATGATCGGATTTTTTAACCAAATAATTTATAATTCAAAATTAACTAATTTTTAGTATGATAAGACAGAATTTAATTAGACAAGAGGAAATTACGGTCTTTTAAGGTGATGACTCTAATTGGTCTAGTTGTCTAACTTTTTTAAATGAATGGTTCACTCTGAGAAAGTGCAATTTTTTGCATGTATGCCCACTGAAAGAAGCAATTGATATAATGCATTTTAGGAACTCAAATAGTGTAAACGAACACGGCTAAGTTCTAAACTGACATCGGTTCTTGAATTTTACTTGGTAAGTATTACATAGCTCACCTAAGTAGCAATGCATTTTAGTAATTAAGCAGTCGAGAAAAATAACACAAATGTTGGATCCTGCGTGAACATTTTCGTCATTCTTGTGCACTTTGCCTAAATTATGGGTCCATTTTTTATCGATTGAGAAAATACCACAATAAATCATGATAGCTCTCTTCCCATGACATTTGTTTGTAGTGTTCTGCGTGTTTATAACAGAATTAATTGCCTAATAAATCATATGTTTTTAAAAAAAAAATTCCTGATGGTAGGAAAAAGGAGATAAAAGAAGTTTAAGTTTTACACCCTCTAAGATTTTTGTTTTATAAAAGGACTTTTTTCATTGAACTATAAATTTACCTTACCAAAATAATTATTTAAATTCTTTGTGAGGCAGAAACATTTCTAATTTAAAAATAAACAACTATAAACTTTACTTAAAGATTTACACTATTCTATTGACTAAGGTTTTACATTTAACATGGATAAAGAATTTTGATTTTTCTCCCTTATTTTGAAGAAAAAGAGTTAAAAACGTCAACCAGTATCGCACATATCATAATGAGAAAAATGTAAAAACGCAAATTGTTTAAGGCATTTTCCAATAATATCTTATAGATGACGTTAATGAATATTGCCATTTTTAATGTCACCTTTCATAAATTGCCCCCCTCTCTGTCTGTATAATATGAGTGCTACAAAGAAAGCATTAAGCAATATTGACTTATTGTTGCTTGCTATGACAGGTATCTTCGTTCGGTGATGGATTGGATGTGCGACAAATCTCCATGTAGTGCAGGGGTAAATTGCTTAGTACTGTAGTTTTTATAGAGAGAAAGTTTTTCACTGGCTCTCAGGATGTTTTTTGATGTTTCATTACGTAAAGTAACATTGATGCCATCCTTTTAACTTAATTTATTTAAATTACATTCATATTTTAAAAATTTATAAGGTCAATAATATTGAAAGTAAGCTCTTGATATATTTCCCCATAAGTTAAGAAAACTTTTAGAGCTGATACAATGAGACATCGACAAATCTCCTTGAAGTGCAGGGATAAATTGGTTAGTACTGTAGTTTTTTATAGAGAGAAGTTTTTCACTGGCTCTGAGGATGTTTTTTGGTGTTTCATTACGTAAAGTAACAATGATGCCATCCTTTTAACTTAATTTATTTAAATTACATTCATATTTTTAAAATTTATAAGGTCAATAATATTGAAAGTCAGTGCTTGATATATTTCCCTATAAGTTAAGAAACATTTTAGAGCTGATAAAATGAGACATCATTCATCAGAATGTCTATTAAGTCCTTCAATTTCTCATTGTTGAAGATATTTGATTTTCCTGTGAAACGGAAGTAGTGACGAAAAGATCGCTGAATAATTGATCTGAACTTATATAAGAATGTGCCATCTATACTGCGGGGAGGTATTTACATATATAGTAAAGCATTTATGAGTGTTGTAAGAGATAAACTGAAGACATCGTGTTCATCAGTAAAACAAGATTTCAAGCGAAATTGTTTAGATCCCAACGACAGTTCTTGTGTAATTGACTTGTCATCTAAGTTTACATGAGTGATATCCACCATATTATGTACACTATCCTGTTATTAAACTTCAGACTTTACCATATCCTCCGCGAGATAAAACTTACTCAGAAAATTAATGTACCGGCTATGAATATATACAATGAATTTTGATCATAGAATTGCATAGTTCAGCATACTAGATGCCTCATTTAACTGAATCTAGTAACTTCCAACAAGAAACGGTAGGGATACAACATCTGCAAGGGCTTTGTCCAAACATCTTAGTTACTCGGAGGAATTCCTAAATTCCTTTGTGAATTGTTCATAGTGGACAATTTGTCAACTTCATAGCGAACAATTTATCTGTAGTATAGGAGAATTGAAACAATAATAGAGATAATCACACTTTATAGAAACTATCACCCTTAATGCTCCTCTGTCTGTTGAAGAACTACTATTAATTAGTTTGATACTAAATGCCAATGTTATCTTTTACTACGGATTTAAAAATGCAAGAGCTCTTGTTATGCGGTTTCCGCAATTGTCATGTAAGGGACCTAAAAATATTAAAAACTAACTTGACAATCATGAAATAAGGATATGGAAATATTTTATATGCATCTATTGCAGGTTTTGTTTACTTATAAGCATAGGACTTTTTACTTATTGGAATAAAGCACATTTCTGTGAAAAGTGTTTATGATAGGAATTATCGAGAAAGTTGCTTATAGCAAATTTTTCAATAAGATTTTAGGCCTTAAATATATAAGGACTTAATATCATAGTCTAACCTATAGAACTAACCTAAATTCAAAATGATTTAATGTTTCTTTTTAAATTAACAAATCAGCTTTCCCAGAACTTACGGAGAAAAGCCTATTACTGAGATTGAAAAGTTTTTGAAAAATAAAATAATGTCACCTGTAAATATTGATTTATTTTCTAGTGACAACACCATTTTTCGAATGATCATGCATATTCTTGGATAAAAATTGTAAATATATTTCAAGTAGTTTAGATTGCATCAGCAATGTATTAGTTATAGAAAATTTAGGAAGTTCCAGTAGCTAATTAGTACCGATCAAAGTAAAAATAAGATGAACTACTTTATTTACTTCATAATGAGTTGTTATCTCTAGGTGTAATTATCGCGTTGAAAACAGACAGAAAACACTTAAGAGGATGTCATTTTAAAATCAGCCAGTGCATTATAAGCTATATATATTATTTCTAAAAGGCGTTTTTTGTTTATCCTCTTTTCTCCCTTCATACTTAACCAAATCGATAAATGAGGCATCATTTTAAAAATTAAGATCTCCGCTTCATGCGAATTGTTAATTTAGAATACACATCTTATTGCTTGTTTAAAAATCGAAGTATAAACATTATAAACATTTTTTCTACCCCTAGATGGCGCTCGCTAGCTTTTTTACTATACCATTATCAATCGCACTGAACTTTTTAAATTTTAAAAAATCGTTTGCTTTTATTATCATTTCTGTGATTTAATTTATGAGTTTCTTTATTGGCAACATCGGCATAGGTGTACATTATTCTTTTTGCATGGAAAAAACCATATATATTTTTCTAGAAGGCGATTTTTTTGTGACGATCCTTCCTCTCTTCGTACTTAACCCAAATCGATAAATGATGTACCATTTTAAAGATTATGTTCTCCGCTTCTGATGAATTGTTATTTCAGAATGACAGATTGTATTGTTTGTTTAAAAATCGAAGTGAAAAATGAATTTGGCTCTGAGTCTTTCCCTGGATGCCGTAGAAACGGCACAGTCAAATAGTGTGCACAAAGATGTTTTGTATTGTAAATATCACCTTTTCCACGATATTGTGTCATATTTAACTTTTATTATTTTCTACAGAGGTGTTTTGACGTGTACATATCTCATGTTCCCTTGTTTTGTCTTGTACTTCACCTCCAATATTGTAGCCAAAGACCTTTTGTAATTGGTTTTGTATTATCCTTACGCACCATTGTTATTTGACATATAAACAATTGCTACAAATGAACCGGTTCTTCAATCACCTGCTACAAACCATGGACCTCGCTATTTAATTTATCGTATTTTAATCACACTCGAATGGGTTGGAAGGGCCACCTAGTTTCATATAAATTTCACTATCCTTAACGTCTGATCCATAAACATTAAAAACTTGTATTTACTGAGCTAAACATAACAGAAAAATTTTAAGTGAATATAATGCTTCTTAACATTAAAACAATATATCTGAAAACTATTTGAAAAAAAAGTAAAGTTAGAATTTTTGTGAATTTTGCGAAAATTCACGCAGTATTCTTTGGGTGTGAAGAAACTATTTTTTGTTTCAAATTCTTACAACAAAGATAAATTTCGGTTACGGCAGTCTTTTTGTCTGAAAAAGAAAGACTTCAAAATCTTTGAAGTTCAGAATGGCTTTGGTTCAGAGATTCTATGTTTATAAAAGCAGCGTCAATTCTAATAAAGTGGATTTACGGATCGGTAGAGTTAATGCAGAGTTCAAAATCTCCTATTACATGCTTCGTTACTCTTCTTCTTGTGGTCTTATCGTCATTCCATCGAATTGGAAGAAAGGATATCATATGGTGACTTTTAGATCTTTTTTGAAGATTTTATCTGAAACGTTACTGAGATTTATTCGTATGTCGAACACATAAAGCTATCTCCTATCTACGAAAATATATTATTTTGGTTAATTCATGTCCTTGAAATAGATTACTTTAAAACCCCTAATAACACTGTTTTTTTAATTCAGCATTTTGTCCACTTTGGAAATATGTGTTTGTAATTAAAACTTCAAATTAATGGCTACAGATTTTGGGAGGTATGGTTTTAAGGAAATAAGTGTTCCTCACAATGCCGGAATAGTTAATTTAGTAGGCTGTCAAAATGGAGTATAGGAGACTCGGTTCAGTATTCCAGTGCAGGCAGAGGATATTGTGTTGACAAGTAAATTAAGAATATGAGAATAAAAGTGTCAATGGGCTGTTCATAAAGTTAGCATTTAGAAAAATACTATTACTACGAGTCATACATACTATTAGTAATCTAAGAACGGAATGAGTTTTTATTGTTTGTCATATTACCTTTCAGTTGCAAGATACAAAGTGTGAAAATAATCCCTATCTTCATGAAAATACAGGTATCAGCAATTAACGACAAAAAATTACGTCGACCAGTTAACTACCGGTGCTTCTTAGGAATCGTCCACAG
This sequence comes from Dolomedes plantarius, assembly GCA_907164885.2. Lineage (NCBI taxonomy): Eukaryota > Metazoa > Arthropoda > Arachnida > Araneae > Dolomedidae > Dolomedes > Dolomedes plantarius. Next base: position 70,029,939 of record OU015501.1, read on the forward strand.
TATCTAACGCCAAATGATTTGACCTAGACTGATACCTAATGATGGCTGAACTGCTGACTTTGGCTTCCGGTATCAGAAACTGAGGAATTAATTCCCCTTTTGGTTGTCATGAGTGTCATTTCCGACACGAGTGAATCCTTCCTCAGATCTGAATTGTAAGTGAAATAACATGTAAAGATAAAAAGTTGGCACAGTGTGGTGCGTGCTTTCCCAAAACATCAAGGTATTCTGTAACGAGTGCTTTTCTGTTTTTCCTAGTAAGAGTGATTTCTAGTCGAGCTATTTGGAGTTTAGTGTCTCAATATTGTATAACTTTTCCCCATGTATTCATTTAAAAGTGCTTGAAATGTTCTTTTGGGATAGATCAGTGGAATAAAAATTTTCTTTTTTAACAGAACCGCATACTTCTGTTTTGAAGATCATGTGGCTTATTTGGGGTATTCACTGCATTCTCAAAGGGTATGTGAGAAAACGACAATTTTCACTACAATTTAAAACATGTGCAAAGAGCAGTTATGTGACCATTTCCTTATTTTAACTCTTTAAAATTTAAGTATTTACTTTTACCCTAATTGCATGTAAAGATTTGGGTAAGTCGTACGGAATTTTCCCCAAGAACAAGGATTTCCGCAACAGCTAGGTAATCTGTAAGAGCACTTTTCTGTTTTATCTAGTCATAGTATTAATTTAACGGTAATTTTCATCACAATTTAAAACATGCGCAAGGAGCAGTTATGAAGTCTTTCCTTTTTATAATTCTTTAAAATTTAAATATTTATTTTTTCTCTATTAGTATAAAAGATTTGCGTAAGTCGATATGGATTTTCCCCAAAGCGTTTTATCATAATACGTCTCTGTCTTGCTTTCAAGTAATGTGGCATTTTTGAGTTTTGTCTCTCATAAATTATAACTTTTTCCCCCCTGTATTCATTAAAAGGCTTGCAAGTGTTTTTGGGGATATATCAGCGGAATAAAAATTTTCGTGTTAACAGAACCGCATATTTCTGTTTTGAAGATCATGTGGCTTATTTGGGGTATTCATTGCCTTCTCAAGAGGTATGTGAGAAACGGAGTCAGAATGGACATCGACAAATAGATCATAGTTTGTCATTTCTAAGTTACCAGAAATACAAACAATGATCATTTTTAAAATGAAGAGCTTTCATATTGCGAAAGAAAATTTAGATATCTGCATTTCAAAACCCAAATTTAAAGTGATTTAATAAATATCCAATGTATGTGTTTACTTTTGTGTCATTTCCATTTTATGTCGAGCTATATTAAATAATCTCTTTATGCCCACCTGCATCAACTTGGGATCGTCGGCAAGCCTACTTACCCCCTCTGCTGCGACGACGCCGTGATGACTGCTGACCACCCCTCTCTTTGCGCAGCCTTGAAAGAGAGTTCCATTTACTCACGTTACTGGGAGACAAGGGAACTCTTATTTTGTTTAACACTTTAATTCTTCCCTTTCTTTTATAGTTCAGTTTTTAGTACTTGTTTGAATTCTTTCTTGTCTTATGTAACATCTTGGCGAAAGAATTGTGTTCCCCTTCACCCGCTGCAATGGTAATAATAATAATAAAAATATTAAATAATCTACTACACAGATGCAATATTACCTAAAAACTTAATCTCTGATTAACTCCCCATGAAGTACTAGGTGAAATCTACTATCATTTCCCTTTCTTTAGAATCCTGCTTGGATTCTTCGATTTATTCGCTAATATTATTATTGTAACCGTAAAAAGTGTGTTTTTTTACTATACGCTTGGGATTTATTAGGATGATCATGTTAACCTTTCTTCGTGTTAACCCTTTTTTATTATCTTATAGTCTAGGCAAAAAATTATATCTACAATATAATTGCTCCTAATTTCATTCATTTACGAGAGATTACATTAATAATTTCAATAGTTGTCAAGATAAAGGGTTTTTATGGAATGCATTTTGGGACGTTTTAAGCAAATTACAACAATTAATTTCCTTAGGCGGTTCTCAGAACAGTAAACTTGGCTCATAAAAAAGTGGCTAAAGTACTATGAGTGCATTTAAAAGGGTATATATATATATATATATATATATATATATATATATATATATATATATATATATATATATATGTATATGTATATATATATATATGTATATGTATATATATATATGTATATGTATATATATATATATATATATATATATATATATATATATACACACACATATATATATATATATATATACACACACACACATATATATATATATATATATATATATATATATATATATATATATATATATATATATATATATATATATATATATATATATATATATATATATATATCTATATATATGTGTGTGTGTGTGTGTGTGTGTTACGAAATATGTGTAAAAGACATTGAAACAAAACAATATGAAAAAGGTCTAAGTGGAGAGATTAAAATTATTGGTATCCGTTTAAGAGCAGGAATCATTCCACTGAAGCCTTATAGACTACATACAAATGATTCATAAATCCCCATTTATAACAGTAAATAACATAAAACACAGGAACTATAGTTTAGTCACACATATGTTGGGCTTATTATTGGTTTTTTGGAGAGATGTTACTGGTAATATCTCAGTAATTTTATACTGTGCTTCCAAAAAAAAAAAAAATAGAAGGACAGAGCAAAACCACTGTCATTCCAATTTCATCAATCAAACCAAACGAACAACCAAGTGTAATGTCATTGCCCTTCAAAGTGAAGAAAACTATTAAAACATGATTTAATTATTAATTGTTATTTAATATTTAATTTTAAATTTTCTAACATTTTGTCTTACATATTAATGGTTCCAACTTTAAATTGCTGTTATAAACTGCTTGTTCGAGCTTTTGCTTTTACTTCCATTGACTCTACTTATAGACTCTCTTCAACTTTTGTGAGTTTCCAGTTTTTCAAGTTTGCTATAACTTGGAAAATTTAGGCCTTTATAAGATAACTTTCGAAAGTGCAGACGCCCCTTTATTCAAATATCTTATTCATGTAGTGCATACTGAGAATAATATATGAGTGAATAAAACACAATTCTTTAACGTTTCACTGAAAAGGGGAACATCGATGAAGCCTTCCCCGTTGCAGAACAATTTCTAGATTTTGGACGTTTCAAAGGAACCTTGACATTAATAAGATCAATATACAATTTTCCGCCTTATGCTTGTATTACCTAGGTTTAATTTAATATATTTAATACGAGAATGTATAATTTACACGGCAACAAGGGACGTTGCAGTTCTTAACGAAATTGCTGCTGTAGATGTCCAAAATTAAGCATTATGCCTCTTAAGCAACTTAATTAATGATAATAAATTTATTAAAATGATCCAGCTTCAAACTACTGAACAAAATTGATGTCACTATGTTAGTCAGCTATCATCAAAGATTATAGCTCTTTGTTTCAGAGATGGTCAAAAAATTTTAATAACTCTTTGTTTTTTCATTATTTCCGTTTTGATAGTCGTTAGTGAAGATAATATAGCCTACGGGTATATAATTCTGGATTTTTCCGGGATAGAATTAACAGTAGGGTCTTTAGAAATTACTTTCCTGCCTGTTTATAATATTTTGCATCATTGTATATGTTTCAATAGTGAATAAATTAAAACATTTAGCTACGATTCTACTTAACTAATCGAATCTACATCGATCTATTTAATTTAAACTCCAGTTTTCGTTACATTTAGGACTGCGATATTTACTGATTCGTAGCATAATTTCAACAAGTTTAGGTACACCTTAACGACACTATTTCTAAGGCCCGGACTCAATGGTCTTATTGACTAATCTGTAGATTTATGCCACTATCTGGTATTGTTAACCTCGGCAATGTGAAGTATTTTTTCTTCTCGGATTGTCGTGTTTCCTTAAATCCATTCTGTTTAAATCAGTAACACTTTGCTTGGTCTTGATATAATTTGGAATTGTTACCATTTTTGGTGAACAACATATTAACAGTAAAGCTATTCTGAGATTAAAACCTTTGACTAGAAATTTTCAGTGTTACAGTCAAAATGATTTTATCTTTTCAAAAAATATATAATTATCTCCAACTGTAGTAATTGATGGAATTTTAGAGAAAAATACGAGGATTTAATATAAGTCAGTTACAAGATATTGATTAGTGACGCATATGGAAACATAGCCAGATTAAAGATAAAATCTGTTCAATATACTACCACCGCATTTATACACATCAGCTTCTGATATGAATGGCTTCTCATACGTAATTTATGGAAAGTCCTTGAAGGAAGAATTTTATATGACATATGCATAAAGTTAGTAGAGTATTACAACGTAAATTTGTGTATGTATCTAAAAATAAAGTAAAAAATTCTGTTTTTTTGTACAAATAAGTTTTATTGAACTATATCCATACATATATTTACCCATATGTATATCTATCATAATTGTAACTGACAAATCGATAATGCTTAACTGAAGTTTTGGTTCAATTTTGGTCCAATCATTATGTTCTAATTTGAAAAACGGGTCATGATAATGGTTCGTTTTTACAATTAATCCTTCAAGCCTTCTTCTTTTCTTTTTCTATGCACTACACATTTGCAGCTGCATTCATCGCATGTCACATGCCACACTCTACACATGCTTCGTGTTCATCGAGAATGTGAAGCCAGTTTTTCCATGATTTTATATCCATAATCCTTGTTGACTACTTGAAGAATCGGAAATAGTGAATTGTGTTTCATATAGAATGAGATATGTATAGAGAAAAGTTAGGCTTACCTTTATTCCAAAGTTTGTAGTTAACGTTGCAAAACTATTGGCTAAAATACTTCCCCCACATGAATAAATGCTTTAAACTGGCAATTTAATCAATTTTTAATGATGAATGAATGTGATAACATGTTGACTACATGTAACAAAATACGAAAATAAAGAACAGCGACTTCAAATCAAAAGCGAAGTTTTAAAACCACATTGTTCTCACTTTCCGTATAACCACGTAGTCTCTCTAATGGTATCGTTCCGCCATCTAGTGTCAAAACCTGTCACTATTCCGTTTCCGACAATCCTTGTATGTACCATAAAAAACAGTTATCCTTCACATAGGTAATGAGGATTTTATATTTGCAATGTAGTCATTTGTGAAATTAATAACTAAAAAAGAAAGTAACATAATAACATAGACACTACACTTATTATTAAACACAATTTACAGTTCTTTATGTCAAAATTACCGACAATTATGTCTGCATACATATCTTAAACTATAATTTCAGTACTGCTTTAAAAATTAACGAAATTAGTTTAAAACGCACATGAAATGTAGAATAACAAATGACTAATATTACACCCATAAATTTCATAAATTTCTCTACGCATTCTTTGTTTGTGTTGCGCGTTTGACACGGAGACAAAACGCAAGCACGAGGCCCAAAAATAGTTTCTCCTCCGTTTTTTTCCAGCATTGAAAATTTAAAAGTAATTTAAATGAAGGCTGCGTTTGCCAATCATTTCAATCAGACAGCAGTTCGTTAGAACTTTAATCGAAATATAGCTTTTAAAAACTTCGTTTCTGAAAATAGCTTAAAACTCAAAACGCAAATTAGAATGAGGCCCCATCGTTAAGAGGCAGTAATTGCTCTGTCAGAAGCGGATGTTTTAAGAGTAATGAGGCAGTGGGTAAGGGAAGAATACTTGCTTGACAGCTTTTCCGAAATGTATTTGCGTTAAATATTTGCTGAGCATCAGCGTCGCAGTAATCCGTGATTAGCTTCAGCAGAATGGAAAATAAGGATAATATTTTATAGGATGTTCCATTGTTTGATAGTAGTGCGCGGTGAAATTGATTTTCTTTCACGTTTATATGGTGTTGTCCAAATGAATATATGATTTGAGTTGGAGGGTGCTATAGAGGTTAGCGTGATATTGGATACACTAATTAATATAATAAGTAATAGACTTGCCTCTCACACATCGACCTTTCCATTGTTACGATTTCTTTCGTTTCTTGTAGCCGTGTAAGCCAAAAATACTCTTTGTTTGCCCTTTTATTATACTAGAGAAATAAGAGTATCAATGGTAACATCCAATATGATCACATGGGATAACCTGAACATGGTTTAGATAACATTGATTACATGTTATAGCTGACCAGCTGTTACATTTGATTTAGACAGTTTGGACTATAATGCAACGCTTCAAATAATAACACGAAGAACGTGTAAAAAATGCAATATCTGCTCTACCTTGGTCCTAAGCTTCATTCTTTTTGATACTCAGACACCAAGTTTTTTCTTCTTTATTCAGATTGAACGGAACGTTATGTATCTAAGAATTACGGAGAGAATACAGGAAAGATAAAGGAAAAAATAACTGTTCTTAACTAAAACGAGGGAATACCCCCGGTTGCTTTTGTTCAAGTTATTGCTTTTCAGATGAGGTTTAAAATTTTCAAGGGGATTTATAAACATTTTAAGAATTACTTAACATACACCAATGTTAACATTAATATAATTACATTAATATAATTTTTCGAAAGTACTGAAGGAATAATTTTTTATGACATATGCATAAAGTTAGTAGAAGTATTACAACCTAAATTTCTGTATGTATTTAAAAATAAAGTAAAAAAATTCTGTATTTTTGTACAAATAAGTTTTATTTAACTATATACATATATTTACCCATACATATAGCTATCATATTTATTGGATTTTTCCGTCTAGGTTATCTGTATATAAATTTCCATCTTTAATGAGCCCGAAAAAGAAAATAAATCGCAATATATTCAACAGTTTTTTTTGCTTAGGGATATCTCGGATAAAAGCGAGTTATTTCTCAATATTAAACAAAATTTTAAAAGCCATGAACTACAGTATAAATCCCGATGCTTTATTAAGCAAAAAAAATACGGGAAATATCAACATAAAATTTTGAAAAACAATTTCTCTACGATTATTAAAAGTTCAAAGCTCAAGTGAATTTTCACAGAAATTTTATAGTAGCAATAATGTTAATGATGCTAATAAATGTTCGCGCATATTAAAACAGGAATATTTAATAAAAGAAAGTATTGCTAACATGAATATCATCATGATGTGTAACCACCCCAAAACACACCAGAAAATTCAATTCTCATTGAAACTCTTACAATTGATACTGAACAAATTGCTTCTGTTAATGACTCATAGTAGTTTGCTTAGCGTATATTAAATCAAAAAATTGAGATCTATTTTATTTAAAGAATTTTTCTTTTAATTTTTGAATAATAAGTAAATATTATAACTAAAATAATACAATATATCATATTTCCCTTGCATACATTTTCGAAATTTTGTTACCAGCCGCACACTAACTGTACGTCTGGTACTGTATAAAGAAACAAACTGTATAAAGAAACCAGTATATCTTAGCCGAGTGCGCAAACCGAAAGACATCAGAGAAGGTATCAATATCTTTTTCTTTGTCTGAGCCATATCTCACTATTTGTATCTAGGACAAATTGCTTTATTTATGTATAACCATCTGTTGATAGCAATAGAAACTAAAACTTCCTAGCGAAAAGTTTTCTGCGATAGATAATCACATTCAGATAATTTCTTAATCGTGTGGTATGGACGCTCAGGTTTCATAATTGTACTATTGCATATTTTACTCATTTTAATCCCTGAGTGTTTGGGGTTAAAATTATCAGAATTCAGCAAGTTTGTTCATGGGGTAATTAGTGCATACGAAAGGTCGGTTTGGTGGTTGCGTCAAATGTAACTGCCTTTCCTTTTGATTTTAACTACTTTTATTAATCGACTTATCTCATTCCGGCATCTTATTCTCATTCAGTGGATTGAGGCAATGACTATATTTTTCTCATTTACGCCGCCATGTTTGCTTAATATTTACTACACATAAGCTCTAGGTCTGTCACTTTGGTGTCATGATAAGAGCGGCACATCCATGACGTGTTGCTTTGGTATCCGAAATAGAATCAAAAGTAGTGTATTTTCCCAAACATCTGTTTTTTCTGATATGAGGCCTGCTTAGCTCCCAATTTTATGAAAACATTTTACAGATTACTTGACAGCATTTTTTTACTGAAGCATCTCAATTTTGCGATATTTTTTTTCCTGTTTTTTTGGAAGAGTCAATTTTCCTACGTCTAGAGTTACCATCATAGCGTTTCAGAGTTTCCTTCTATCCATTAATACTTCCCCGGAGAACTTCTATCTTATAGATTAAGATGCAAAATACATATTTGTCAAGCAAATCTTAAATTCGAATGTTAGCTACCTGGTCAATGCAATAATGGTTATTTCTCTAACAAAACAATGCAAAACGCATAAATTTCTTAACTTTGGTTTTTGGCACCCTGAAAAGCTGCCTGACGATGGCCGCATGGCTAGGGCGCTGGCATTTGGTACCAGAGTCTGTGGGTTCGTGTCCAAGTCTTGGCATGGATGTTTGCAGACGTTCGGAATCGGCTTCCAATCAGTAAGTCCTGGTCAAAATTAGCCTTCGTTAAGCAAAAATGTTACCGTAGACCTCCAAAGCACCTGAAAAGCTTATTTTTGAACTATAAGGAGCAGTTTTTGCGTTTTGAAATTTTCCTAGGTTAATATCTATTTATAAGGGTTTAAGCAAGTAATATCGCTTGCTAGGAATTAAATGAAGAAAAAAACTGTACTCTGGGCATGAAATATTCCTTTCCTAAGCTATAAGAGAATACAAGTATAAGCGTTCTATAAAGTGCGGTTAGAAAAATATGATTACACAAAATCTCCCAAAGCTTATATAAGATTTGAAAGATTATCTGAACTAGAACTCTTTGATTTTTGAGTGGCTGTCGGAGAGAAAGATATCTTAATAACTAGACTCCTTCTGTCGAACCTGCAAATAGTCTGTGTCTGGGGAGAAATATTTGAGACCTCTTTATAGAAAAGTATTTCCAGCTAGACTATTTGCAGCCTAAAATAGTCTCTACTTAAAAATTGCTTCCGATCTTTTATAATTTGAATATTGTGTTTTCGTAATAAATACCCTAAATAATCCCTTATAAAGGATGATTTTATAATAAACGTAACAGAGAATTCAATGTATCTTGATATATAAATTATATTTCATTAGAAGACTCTTTTAAAACAATGGAACTAAAACTGTTACTCCTTCAAAACTTTGCATTATATTATATTCAGAAGATTTAAACATCGTTTGAATATCTTCTGAATATATCAGTTATTTACTAGGAAACCAAATTTTGTGTAAAGTCTGCAATTACTAAAAGTTAATACTTTTAAGTTATACAAACTAAATTCAAGAAAAGTATTGTCAGACAAATATTTTGTGAAGAAAAGACGAAAAAAGGCCTGTTTTAGTAAATCTAATGAAAGGATACTTAAGTAATTACCCACCAATAAAAAGCATAACTGCATCCATTGAAAATATGACACACAAATTTCTGGAATGCATTCTTCTTCGAAAGAAAAATTGAAATACCTATTGCAAATGAAATAAGGGCTTTCTGAAAAGTTTAAAGAAAACTATTTGTAGCGAGAAAATGCAGGGAAAAGTAAGACGGGAAAAAAACTAAAGCAAGGCGTGCAATAAATTTTGAAAGATTCGATAGAAATAAGAATTTCCTAAAATATTGTATGGGAGAAATATATTGTTTTAGCTACAAACCGAAGTTTTGCAGAAAATCACGAGGAGTAATATGTTTATAAAATAGAAAAGTCTTGAGCAAAATGGATAGATATTTTTAACATACGAGTAAAGTAAGTATGAAATAATTGAATAACTTAGATATCTATATTTATTAAAATTTATGTGGTATGTTGCTTGATACGACGTAAAAGTTATTCAATTATTTTAGTTCTAATTTTAAAAGTATGTTTTTTTTTATCCTTAACATAGAGAATATTTTAACTAGAAACGTACTAGAGAATATTTTAACTTGAAAAACCAGAGAAAAACAGTACTTGAAAACACAATTTAAGGCTACACTATAGCGTTAAAACACAAAATGAATGTTAACTAATACGTAAATGAGGAATATCCAAACATGCCGGTTAACAAAACAGTATATTAACAGTATATTGGTCGTCCATATACTCGGTAGTGCAGAGCCAAGAATCACTAGTAAGTTTGTAGAGTTTTAGAACTTCTACCCAGACTTGGGTGTATATAATTTGAAGTGGCACTCTAAATGAATTTGATACAAATACAGTTTATACATGAAACAATGTTTATTGAATTCGTTGCACATATAGATTTTGCTTTTACAGCAATAAGCATACTTACTACTTGTACGGAATATATATTAGCATTCAATAAAAATACACTTTGCAATACTCACAAACTAGAGAGTCAAACCAGCAGTTCTGCCACGTAAACTTTGGGCCCCCTAAGCACTAGCGCAGGATAGCACCTGGAGCTGCTTACCTCGTAGCTCCATTAACTCGCTTATCTATCAATCTTTTCTTCAACCTCTCTATTAATCAAGCTACTTGGTATTTATACCAAGCGCGTATGCCGAAATTAGCATATCTCAATCAGCTTCTTTAATTCATTCACTCAAAAGTTCGATTCTTGTGAATCGAATCTTATGTATACCTTACATTGGTCTCCCTCGAAAAAAAAATTAGGTAACTCAGGTTTGAACGGCTTCAGTTAACTAATTGAAAACGCGTGTTGGTCTGACTTTTTACATAATGGGTGGCAAAGCCAAAAAACCTTCCACACGTTGTGTGGGGGAAAAACGCCACTCCCATTTTACAAAACTAACCCCGAAGGGTCCAGGTGACACCATCAAACAGTGGATTTGCAGAGTTGCGGATACTGGGCTGGCCAACTGCGCCCTAGAAAATCTATTTTAGTTAAAAGTGTCAACACAAGTGCACAGCATGACATTTCTTGACTGTTAATTTTCTCCAGTCAGTTCTGGAACGTTAAGTTTCTCCATTTTCGATTTGTGCTTCGGCAGTTTCGATTTCAGCAGCCTCTTTAAATATAATTAATCATAACCACGCTCTGCTACCAATTTGTTGTTTTCTAATGTCGGAGACATGAAATCCAGTTATAGAGACTCTTGCTCCTTGCTACCCAGACTTGGATGGATATAATTTGAAGTGGCTCTCTATTTGAATTTGAACCACACACAGTTTATACATGAAACATGTTGATTGAAGTCGTGCACATATAATTGGCTTTTACAGCATAAGCATGCGTACTACTTGTACGGAATGTATAAACACCAGCTTTCAAGAACAATATATTTGATACTCACGACAGTAAGGTCAAACCCTAGCAGTACTGCCACGTAACTTCTGGCCCGCTAAGCACTAGCGCAGGATAACACCTTTTCAACCTTAACAATCTCCCCTTTTTTCTTAATGACGCTGCGTGGTATTTATACTAAGAGCGTATGCCGAAATTAGCATATCTGAAGCAGCTTCTTTAATTCACTCAAAAGTTCGATACTTGTGAATCGAATCTTGTGTATACCTTACACTGGCCTCCCTCGAAAAAAAAATTAGGTAACTGAGGTCTGAACGGCTTCAGTTAACTAATTGAAAACGCGTGCTGGTCTGACTTTTGACATAATGGGTGGCAAATTCAAAAAAACCTTCCACACGTTGTGTGGAGGAAAAACGCCACTACCATTTTACAAAACTAACCCCGAAGGGTCCAGGTGACACCATCAAACAGTGGATTTGCAGAGTTGCGGATACTGGGCTGCCAGCTGCGCCCTAAAATATCTATTTTAATTAAAAGTGACAACACAATTGCACAGCATGACATTTCTTGACTGTTTGTATCTGCTCTTCCCCAATCATAATGCACATGTGTTATGATTTGTGAAGTTAGTATGTTAGTTGTTTGTTATCTGTAGTTAGTATGTATTTTTTTTTCACTAGATGTCCCCTTCAAAAATTTATAAAACAACAGTATGCCGTTTTTTTTCAGTGGCTCACCCCTACCCCTCAAAATGTTTACACAGTATATACACTGGGGAATTTCAAACCAATTTGGTTCGGTTTTATTAAAGGGTGGGAGTTAGAATAAGAAAGTTGATACAAGACTTGTTCCTCATGAATGCAGCAACTTCCTTGCACCAGTCTGTCCAATCCGTGGAACCTCTCTTGACGGTCGCAGTCCTAGAAAAGGGGTTCGTTGACCGTGTGGGCATCCTTCGTGCAGCAGGTCGTTGGTCCTGAGGCGCTGGTCCGGCTTGACGATGGACAGGAGGTCTCTTGGGAGGAGGCCAACCTTGCTGGGCGGCAGATATCTTCCGTTTCCTGTACTTATGCAAAGGAACTTTAAAATTGTCATTCTTCCTTTTGATAACCTTGTGTACCTTATCAGCGACGCATTCCTCCTTTGATGGAGTTTTTGTAGTGCACACTTTACCTTTCTTCGTACTTTTGTTTGTATCGGTATTAAATTTTAATGCAGATTCTATTTTTTCAACAACCTGACTCTGCTTTTCGTATTTGTGCTTATACGACTTCTTGTTTACCGCCTTAATTACTACAGTATTAGCAGTTTTAATGCTGGAACCTGGAGGCGCTTTTTCACGTTTTTTATCCCCCTTAACTTTAGTTTTATCCTCTTTTGACGAAAAAGTCTCTTTGAAACTTGCGACATCAGAATCGTTATCATTTATATTCGTTAACACTGCTTCAGTTTTAGGAAGATTAAGCTTTTCGTACTGGTGCGTTTTAATGCAAACAGCGTCTATAACTTCCGAAGCATCAGCTAAACTACTTACAATATAACTCTGTGTCAACTTTTCATCCTGATTCTCAGTTTGGTTATCATGTACTTTATTTAAGACCATATTATCAACCTGGCCTACAGCATTCCCATTCGGCTGGGAACTTGAAATAATAGCATCATTACCTAGCGAGTTCCTACTATCTTGTAAAGCATGTTTATTATCGTCAACTAATAAGTATTCACTAACTTCCGTAACACATAATTCATCACCTACTAAATTTCCTTCATTAACAGATGTGTGAATATCATCTAAAATATCAGGTATAACATTAATACAAGTATCAGAAAGTTTATTTTCTAAACCACTAGCATTAGTATCGGCACTATTTTCAGAAATTTGTACTGGAATTACCGCATTATTCCAGCTAGACTCACTTTCATTATAAGCCACAAAAATACCCCGACTTTCACTTTTCTAAAAATAATGATTACTGCTCGGACAAGTTAATACATTTGACTACACAGTTTCAACAGGTTGAACCATATCATGTGAATCAACTTGCCAGTGCACGTAAGGTGCTTGCATATTATTTACTTTAAGTGCACTAATTTCATTGTAACGCCGTGAGCTTCTATTATTTCGCCCGCGATACTGGTTTCGCTGTTGGTTTGAAACTAGCGAAAAATTTTGGTGGGGGTGAATAAAACTTCTTGTACCTGAATGAGGGTAAAGGGTAGTGAAGAAATGCCTATTGTCATGTTTAGCTAAAGCTTGAAGGAGAGTAACCTTGCTTGTAATATTTTGACTGTCCAAAAAATCTTGAACGCTTGGCTTCAAACGTTGGATAACTATTTTTAAGATTACCGCTTTAGTCATCCCTTCTAAATATTCCTCACACTTTATAATCTTTACCATAGCAAAATCTAACGTAGACTGACCTTCACGTTGCCTTAGCGAATAAATTTCCGGTTCTATTTCACTTTGATTAAAGGTCTTTGGAAAAACGCTAAGAAACTGTTGCTTGAATGGCAAATAGTCAAAAATCAGATTACTGCTTTGCATACACATGTACCCACTGATATGCACTACCTCTTAAAGCGGCTAGAGCAATTTTAAGTTTATCCTCCTCTGGGTGCTTGTTGCTGAAAGTAGGCTCAATTTTCTATAGGAATTGGCTTGAGGGCCGCCATTTGAAGGTGGCTTCGAATGGATAATAGCTGAACGATATCACTCTAGAAAATTTCCAGGGAGGGTTTTGTCTTATTTCAGACATTTTCAAATAGTAGATAGTATAAAGTACTTGCAACAATTTTATTAAATAAGTACACAGTATAAAATTTCAAACTCCATTATGTTGTTCGTTATAAATGTAACGAGAACAACCAAAGTCTATTAAACTTTCGGGCGCCAGTATAGAGAATTCTTAGGGGCACTCTAAATTAATTGATACAAACACAGTTTATACTGAAGCAGATGTTTATTGAATTCGTTGCACATATAGATTTGCTTTTACAGCAATAGCATACGTACTACTTGTACGGAATATATATTAGCATTCAATAGAAAATACACTTTGTAATACTCACAAACTAGAGAGTACAAACCAGCAGTTCTGCCACGTAAACTTTGGGCCCCCTAAGCACTAGCGCAGGATAGCACCTGGAGCGGCTTACCTAGTAGCTCCTTAACTCGCTTATCTATCAACCTTTTCTTCAACCTCTCTATTAATCAAGCTGCTTGGTATTTATACCAGCACGTATGCCGAAATTAGCATATCTCAAGCAACTTCCTTAATTCAGTCACGCAAAAATTCGATTCTTCTGAATCGAATCTTATGTATACCTTACATGTTACTTTGTTGTTTAGTGAATTTTCTTCTAAAAAACATATAGTATTATTAATAAACTACGTATTTTTCTAATATCAAAACAAACAAACAGTAAATATATTCTACCATTATATAACTTCAACAGTTTGTCGAATAAATGTATGACAGTTAGTAATGCTTGGAAGGAATTAAACATCTGCATCAGGAAAGAATGACCAATTATTCTGGCTAACTAATAAAAAAATTTTAAAATCATATACTAATGCAGTTATATTCAATGTGGGATTACTAATGCCTAGGAGTGTGTCTGACTCCTTTTCGAAAAATATATATATATATATTTTAACTTCAACATTTAGTCCTATTCTAACTACAAAATTAAAAAATAATTATATTTACCATCTTACTATTTGTATAGTAAGTAAATCAATGAAAGCTATTTGTAAGTGCATTTGGGAAGTGCATCAGGAAATTAAAAATTCCGATTTTTATAGTCAATTATCTTTTTATTCTTCATTCACAAAAAGTAGAGTTAAAAGTTACCTATAAAATAATGGAGATGAAAATTATTGTTACCTACAATGTAATAGATTAATATATAGCAAAAAATAATTATATTTTAATAAGTGCTGTAGTATAATCTTAAAAAATAGATCATTGTTTAAGTTAATTTCATAAAGCTGTACTCCTAATAAAATTTGAATTTCAAATTAGATTAGAAATAATTTGGAGAAAATATTCAATCTTTATGCTGATTTAAAAAAATAAATTAATCTATTTTTCTTAGAAGAGCATATTTACAGCTATTAAAATTAAAAGTCAGAAATCTTTAAATGTATACTTATTTATTTGTAATTAATTCAGTGTGCTAAAGATTTAAATGTCTGATGAAGTGATGAGTACTGCTTTGTTTTAATGCAATTCTTGAAATTACTGATTCCCTAGATTAACTTTACAGGACTTAGAGTATTTGACCACAATATATATATATATATATATATATATATATATATATATATAAATTACAACAGAAAATATAGATACTATCTCTCTAGAGCGTTGATGTAAATGAAGAGGCATCTTTGAGGGGCAAATTAATCTTCCTTGAATTGCGAAAAAATGTATGTTTGAGAGTCACCCATGCAAGTTTATTAAATATAAACTCAGCTTATGACATTAATTTTATGAATAAGTTGCAGAATTCGTTTAATGACTACTAATTATGGAAATGTTAAAGTGCCTGGAACAATACAAATATAATGGTTGTCTAAGTTAATGGTCAGTTGAATAAGTAATAAATCAAAATGCATCCTTTGCAGAAGCACAGCCTCAAAGATGAAGAATATAATGTTCTAATGCCGTGAGAAAAGTTACATAACATAAAGGAACTTTTCGTAAATTTGTCTTTCGAGAAAGCAGTGAAAGACCTTCCGTAACTTAATTGAATCTCTCATAGATCTCAATTTATTTATTTTTATTTATTTTTGCTTTTCCATGATAAGTCTTAAGTTTATATGCTAGAGTGCATCTTTATTCACTGCAGGTGTAGGTATAATAGTATCAGAAACATAATGAATGCTTCACAGCATCGAAATTAATGTTAATAAAGTGTAAAGAGGATGTTTACCTTGCGGTTTTGTGTGCTCAAAAAATTCACATAGACTTAGGAAATGTCTACATATGTAGATTTTACTGTGGAAACAAAAAGGGTTATAAATAATTTGAAACACTCTTTACACAGAATGTATGTTGCAAATTTTGTAAAGTCTTATACCAAGATTTTCATTAAAATTTATATATAAGTCAATATTTTGTATCTTGCTTTTATTAGACTACAACATGATAATGTCTGCGAAACATTATCAGAATTGGTTTTATACTGTAATAAAGGAAAATATTTTATATGACTTACTTGAAAGAAATGCATTATAAGATATTTTTCAGACATTCGGAGCTTAGGGGCTTACAAATATCCCTTAAAAGTACAGTAAAATGTTACAAAATGCTAGAACTTTGTTTACTATCTAAGATGATTTTATACTTTATCAGTCTGAAGTCTAAGGTAGAATGTTTTACCATATTAAAACCGAAGAATTAGGTTTTTAATTCAGCATAATATTTTACTTCACCAATAGCTCTTTCAGCTTCATCGTTGAATTTTTCTCATGATTTCAATTCTAAAAATCACAAGATTTACAAAAATGATGAATTATAAATGCTGATATAACACAGAAAATCATAACTTTTTTCAACAGTTTCTTTGTGAGAAATCCGTAACTGTTTTCATGTCTCAGGATTTTTTCAGAAATGAACGTTTAAAAGCAAAATACTGTTGAGATATTTCAGTTATTGTTATTCATACGAAATAGAAACGTTTTAACTTTATTCATATGAAATAGAAACGTTTAAATTTATAGAGCATGAAAACCAACAATAAGAGTAGTCTAGAAATCGGTATTATCAACGCTCTAAAGCATTTCTCATTTTTTAAACGATATATTTTAAAATAAATTTGTCAAACACCGTCAAAACATTTAAAGTAATTTCAACTACCTAAACTACCTTCACCAACACTACAAACAGCCTCATTAACAAAAATTAAATATATTGAGCAAAAATACGATAACTACTATTAAACTGTAAAAATACTAATTATGAACAGCGTAGCAGCAAAAAGGTTCGACAATTCAGAATGGTTTTATCGTACGGATTTGTTTCTCCTCTTTTATAATCTCCAGATATGTGTCAGATGCTTTAAAGCTGAGAAAACAGGTTTTGCACTCATTTTATAATGTGAGGAAGGCTTGACTATTGCATTTAGGGTACAGAATAACTGCTATGGATTTTTGTTTCAGTAAGGGTAATGTTAGATGATTTGAATATTTGCAATATGACAGAATTTTTATACTATCAACCGATTCCAACTTCATATTTTGTTTAAATTGAAAACAAATAACCAGAGTCAGTGTTCAGTATTTAAGAAAAACAAAAGACGTAAATTAAGAGATTCTCTACATATTCTATAATGGAATAGCCCCAGCAATGTCTTCTTAAAATAAATTCTTTTTTTTTCAAAGTACTGTTACGATATTCCCATGATTAATAAAGGCAGTATAAATACGATAGAATTTAATTCGTATTTTTGATCGGTATTGTTGCTTTACATGTCAATAAAGAAAGAAAGGTAATTTTATTAAGAATGTGCCGAATGCAGGCAGTGCCAATCCATGTGTAAATTGTACCATTAAAAATTCCTATTCGTCGTGCTTTCGAAATCTTGAACTATATTTTTAGATCAGAATTTCGGTCCTCTACCTACCAGATATTAGGAGTGATTTTCAAGGAGTCTAATTTTTAATAGAGTAATAATTTCAATAAAGCTAAGTCTTCCCCCTAGTTTTTAAGGGGGGGGGGAGTGGGTTCATAACTTGTGTTAATATGCGAGAGATGCCTGATTAATGCTTTTCTATTAAAAAGTATAACTGATTTTTGGTTTTATCAAAGGAACTTAACATTTGTTTTTAAAAAAGTTCAGCATCTATGCTCTTATAACATGCCTAATCTGCAATAGTATCAAACAGAGCGGATTTCTCTCTTAATTTAATGAAAAAAAAAGCTAGCGACAGAGTCAGCGCTAGGGATTTAAACTATGTAGAATACAATCCTGAAGCACAATTCCATATCTTTAGAACCAATTAAGAGCTAATAGTGCGTCTACTTTATAATGTCTTCTTGAAAACTAAAACTATGGATCGTATAAGACATACTCAAACACATTATGAAGTTCATTTAAAATTGACTCAGAATATTATTTTTTACCCGTTTGTTTATTATCATAGTTATGCCATCTTAAAAATGTCTAGATGCATCAGAGTTAATGCATATCACCCAGAACCTCTTATAGTCTGGATAAATGTTCCTTTTCACTATGAAGTCCGCCTCCTCTTATAAATAGACTAGAAGTTAGACGATCCTAGTACTGCAAAGAATTATAATAAAATAATTTTTTCAATTTAATGGCAAAAGTGAAGTCGCAAATTTGTTTCTAAATATTAGTATATTTTATTCAGAGAAATTTACCTGTCAGAACAAAGTTAGAGCGTTAATGAGAATAATAATGGATATTTTTTACGATACTCCTCCATGGTTTTAATAGTTAATTCCTATTAGAGCAAAAGGCAATTCGAGAAAAAAAAATGTAATGAAGGAACGCTTGCGAAATGGAATTATTATTAATATCAGTTAGAATATTTTCTCCAGAAGGCAAGCGATATTCTTAGAATGGCTGCATATTTTTAATAAAGAAATATGTTACCGCTAATCATAACAAATAGTTAAGAGTCAGTGAAAATAAAGATTTATTGGAGAGGAAAACAACAGTCTTAAAAGCTACTATAAATCTTGTTAACACTAAGATCGGCTTCTAAGCCCTGTATTAATGCTAATTAAAAGTAAATTATGAATATTAAGCAAGAAATTGGAATAAAATAAAAATATCATCTGGAGTTCAAGTTTTTACATTACAGTGTCGTGAAAGGAAAATGAAACGCCCAAAAAAACGCTTCCGCATGATTACAATTAAAGCTCTTTTTCTAACAGAAACTCGAGTTAATTAAAGGTAGAGTTATTCAGCAAAACTTCTGAGGAACTAGAAGAAAAATGGTAGCATGCCAATTAGATTAAAAATTACTTTTGTTGAAACATGAAATCAAAAATTAACTTTTCTAGGAAAGTGCAGATAAGATATTTGTTTGCCGAGAAATATTAAATGAGTGTGCTTCTTTATTGTTTTAAATGTTTGTTTCTTGTTTATCTCTAAAACCTCAAACAATCCCGAGTTCTTGAATGAAAAAATGTGGGAAAGAATGAAACGGGTTATAAATAGCATGGAGGCTCCAGAGGTTTCAAACTGTACAAAAAGAGATAATTCACCCTAAAAAAACACCTCTTGACGCCTCTTGGCTCCAATTTTGATGCTGTTACAAATTGGTTTCCATTTAACAACTGAATAGAATGCCCCTGGGATGTCTCCCTGGCACTCTGCCCATTTGTTTTGCATGTCGTAAAATAAAACTGTACGATCAAAATATTTTACTTCATTTTACTGTTGATACTACGATGACAAATGGCGAATGTCACCGTCTCTGAATGGCTGCAAATGAAAGAAAATGAGATTAAATTTGGGACTTTTTTTGTCTTTTACAAGCCTTAACGCTTTTACTAAAGTACTGTAATGAATGTAATTGGTGTCCAAAAGTTATCAATTTGTGCCTTTAAGAAAGGAATATTAAAGAATTTAATACTAATATTTTGGTGGGATGATGTATTGTTTTAAAGACTTAAGTAAATGAGAGAATTAAGGTTGATATATAATATTGTATTTCACTTTATTTATCAAAAGAAATTTTCAATAGGTTTCAATATTCTTATTAGGGATTGGTAGGATATCTTCGTTGTAAAAGATTGTTTTAAAAAATTCAACCCGGGAGTTTACGAAGAATAGCTCTATTTAAGGTTGATGTGTTTCATTTTTTAAATCTTCGCATGCGCAAAGAAAAATTTTCCAAGAAGAAAATAGAAATCACAAGGCACAGAAGCAGTAAAAGGCAACAGAACTCCACAAATGATAACTGTCCGTTGACACTTATAAAGCTACTTTTTAAGTCACTTTTTTGAAAGTTGGTTGCTCTGAAGAGTAAAAAAAATTTCTTAAATTTTCTTGTGAAAATAAAATTGCAAAATTTTGAACTTTTAAAACTTATTATTCAATTATTTTGTTTCATGCTTAGTTTAAGAAAGTTTGTTGCTTCTTGAGTGGATGTAATTGTCAGGACAAATAACGACTTTTATATGGAAAAAGTGATCAAACCGAGAATTTTTTACTTATGGAGTGGAATATGTTAAACACTCCGAATTAGTCAAAATTAAAAATATTTTTCTCTTTGCGTTAAATTTTGAGCTATGGATTATAAAAACTGTTATGCACTGAAAAGTTACTGGGAATGTTTACCTAAAAAAAAGAATTACTAAAATTAGCTTTTGAAAAATACAAAAATGATGAAGATATGGAAGATTATTCGAAACACAGAAATTGCACAAGAATATCCGAAACAGTTCTTCAGAGGTTTAACTTCAGATGTATTGTGAAATCTGGATGGACACTCACATTCAAAGAAAATACAGCGGGTTCAATTTTTAACCAAACCTGTTTTTTTATGCAATTAGCAATGAAATAGAAATGGATGCAAAAAATGAAATCGTTACAGAGATCATAAAGAGTCACGTAAGGTAATTTAACTGTAATAAAATTCATTTATTGAACTTTATTTCACTGAAACTCTCTATATAGAAGATTTAGTGAATTCCGGTAGACATTCCCTAGAGTTGCTGCTTTCTGTAAATAAAATAAAAAATCTACTATCGGATATTTTTGTAAACAAATCAAGGTTTCTTCCCTAGTGATTAAAAAAATTGAACTCAATTTATGGGAAACATAAAAACTTGTCAAATTTCTTGGACGGCAGATCTTTTATAAGGATTTCACTCAAGTGTAAATGAGTATGAATACTGATAAGTTATTAGGTTTCTCAACGTATTTTATTAAAACAAGTTTTATCTTTTTAATTCCTGCTTGAAATTATTTATAGGGAAAAAACTTGCACGTAATGGAATTTGTAATTAATCTAGTACTTTATAGAAGTTCTCCGTTTAAGAAATGTGTTTAAAATTTTAATATCTATGGTACCCGGTATAAAGGGCTTAAGTCAAAAACAGTGATTTTTAGATGCTTGTTAGCATTGATAAAAAAAATTTTGACTGGATTGAAAATTTGATTATGAAACAATAAATGTAATATTGTATACAAAATTTACAGACCTAAGCCTTTTATACCAATCAAAATATTTTTTTTATCAATACTAACAAGTATCTAAATATCACTGCTTTTGACTTAAGTCCTTTATACCGGGCATCATAGCTATGATGCCATTCATAAACATGTCGTTTCCATTTATGAACGTTTTTACATGTCGGATGTTTTTATTTTGATGCATCTTATTAACATTTGATCTATGAAGGTTTGGCTATACTTTATTTTTTGATTATTTACTTAAAATTAGTGTCTACAACAACAGTATCACCCCTTGTAGTGCTATATAAACATTTCAGTACACTTCAGCCCGTAACCTATATAGTAGACCTGGTCTGGAACTACCAGCCAAGGGACATTTGAAACAACAACAGTATCAGTATTTTTAGTAAATGGGAGGTATTTATTTAATTAATTGAAGGGAAAATAGGATGTTAGTAAAAAAAGCCCAGACTTTTGATTTAATGAATAGCAGCCTCTGCTAGCAATAGTTTAATTGCATTATAAGGTTTGCATTAGTTGTTTTTCAGTCATGAATATTGTTCTTCATTTAACACCAGAAAGACTGCTGACGTCATTTTGACGGTTTCGGAGATACTATTGAGAGCTATGTCTGTATTTATGTCCTAAGGCTTCTGATTATTTTCTTTACTTTTTCTATTTTTACGCGAAATATCTACACACATATTCAAAATTATATTCGATAATAAAAAAGGGGAGAAAATGTGTTGTATACCTATGACTGAAAGCCGGGAATTTGACTGCAATATAGAAAACAGGAAGAAATCTTTAAAATAATAGCGGGAAAATGTTAGTTACTTTTCGTATCTTTCCCGTTTTGCAAATAACAGAAATATTGGCTCTTCGGAAATATTGGTGTTGAAAAATAAGGACTGCACAAACCATGCATATATTTTTACGGATAAACCATACCAGATTGTTTGCTCGGCATACCTGCATAAAAATATATCTAAATATATGCTAATTTATTATATATTAGTATGAAATAGTTAAAAATGTAAGGTATTTAATCATTTAAAAAGGTAAATATTTTATATTCTTGATTTTATTTCTAACCGCCAAAATGACGGCGTTTAGTCTTTTTAGTAAGAAAAAATTCCTGTCTCTGTAGTGTTAACATTTTGTAAACTCCTATATGAAAAAAGTAAAACAATTATTGTGGATGAAGGTAATATAAACATATTTGTGTTACTCAGATGTGCCTATGATATTTGGTGTCATGTTGTAACAGAGAGAGAAAGATAATTCATTATGTGATGCATTGAAATGCATTTTAGTATTTTACGTGTACGATGATATTTGATTAATTAAAATATTTGCCCCTAAAAACCTAGGTTGACAATTCTTTAATTAAAACGATAGTTTACTAAAATCTAAAACGCAAAAAAATCAATTTTGGGGAAAACAATTCCAATTTTTATAGAGAAATTTTTATATGTAGATTTTTTATGTGTTTAAGCAATTAAAATATAACTGATTAAACTTTATCAAAAGATTTATTCGTGTAACGATTTATTTAATATCATAGGGTACGGCTGTGCTATCTTAAAAAAATTAAAAAAAGCTTTGATCAAACCCAGTTACCTAATGTTCCCAAAGCTTTCAAGATATCAATGATGACTTGGACTTGATTCTACGTTAATGCAGGAACATATTTCCTAATGTTTGAAAAAATGATAGAAGGTCTTCTTACGGGCATCATTTCGTTTACCCTGATGTAAATGTACGGAAAACTTGTGAGGAATATTCAATAATTGTTGAAAATTTCTGTCAAATTAGTAAGATTTATTTATATTCGTGGTTGGCAAAATGTAAGAATGTAGAGTGTTCAGAACTCAGGTTTGGGATTTGCGTTCAAAGGTGGAAAATAAATTAGGATTTGACCAGGTAGCGGTAATCTGTTTAAGGCATGTGCTTTTTTAATTGGTATATACTTAAAAAAATTACTAATGGAAAAAAAATCTGCTTTAATAATTTTTAAAATTAGAAGCATCATCTCTCCAAGTTTAATTACTCTTCACTGCATACTATGCCCTTAACGCATCTGCTGTGGAAGCATTAAAACAAAGAAAACTTCGCATAATATTCCCTTAAAATTTCGAGAAAAAAAACCTAAAAAAATTCAACATCGTTTTACAAGTTTTTTGTGATTACTTTTATTTTATTTTATTGTTAGTTGTTTAATGAGCCGCTACTCAGATTTTTATAAACGACAAAAGCTCTGTTCTGAGTTGTCAACTATTTTATTTGCAGTCAGAAGTTAAATATTTACCATCAAATGTTTTAAATATTAAACTTCAAATATATCTAAAAATAAAGCACCGTAAAAAATGACAGATTTAAGACTTTTCGTTCAATTTTTTTGATGGAGATTTATTTAAACTAAAAGGCCTGACAAATGATGTGCCAGTTACATTTATTAATGCAACGACGTTAAATTATTTTAGAAGAGTCATATTCTTTCTTATTTTCGAAAAGTCATTTGTAAAAAGGTAAAGAAAAAAGTAGAATTGTCTCTGTAACACGTCTTTACATCTCCTAAGTTCATTAATAATCGCTGTAAGGAAAATGAAACAAAATAAGAATTAAACTAATCGCTAGGAGACGAAATTAAAAACAAATCTAGCATTTTAGAAAGATGTGAGACTTCTTTGATGGCGCCAGTCTTACTCTTTTGGTTTTCTTTTATGTCTAAATAGGTGCGACTAAGGAAATGTTTTACAATCCTTTTTTCACTTTCAGGCGTAAAAGTATGTTCAATTTGCATTCAGTGTTTTATAAGTTATTACTTTCAGTCTGTCAATAAAACACTAACATTTAAATAAAATTTATAGCACTGAGCATTAAGATTAAATTTGTTTAGAGAAGAACAATTTCTCATATTTAGAGAAAACGATAAAATCTTAAAAATTAATCAAAGATAAAAATTGAGATATTGGAATGGATAGAAAATAAGAATTTAAAAATACCCTTTGATAATAAAAAGTTTTTTAAAGCACTATTTAACTTTCCTTTAGAGAGAAAAAGTGACATTCCAAACGGATATAATAACACACTGTTTAAATTTACGACCTCTTTTTCACAGATAAATACTATTTCACACATCCCTACCACATTTTTGCATAAATAGGATTTTAATAGGATAAAACATTTCGTAAAAATGGATTTATCAGAGTATAATTTTAATCGAATATTAATTTAGTAATATTATCTCTGGTTGTAACTCTTAATTGAAAATTTGAGGCTGAAAATGCATTAAAGCAACAACTTTAATCATCTTTAATTATCAACAATTAAAGATGAGTTTTAAAGTTTAGGTTAAGTCCTGAATATGTTTCAGTAGCAAATAATTTTATTATTAGGATAATTACATTATTATTTTTTTATTTTAAGAATAATAGCTCATAATAAAGGAAGTGCTTAAACAATATAAAGGGTTCATGCAACTACAAATAATTAAAATAATAATGTAAAATGTTTAATTTGCTTGACGCCAACAAGCTTTTAGTATTTTTTAAGTATGTCTATTGAAGATAATTCCCAGTCTTTAGCATATGAAAAATTTGTGTTAGAGTCATAAATGTCGTTTAAAACCACTTGTAGAATGTTGAAGAGGAGTCATATTGAAATAGTGTTAAAATTTTTTTGGGGTAATTTCCTATTAGAAAGATAGCAACTATATAAGTTTACAACAATAGCCTAAACACCATTTCGAAATTTTTTGGGAGGCAGAGTTGACTATTTGGAAACTGGGTTGTATCATGTAATAATTTGATTTTTTAGAATTAAAATTTAAATCACTTAAAAACAACGTTTTGTATTTTTGAAATACAAATACGTGCACACACCCACACACACACACACACACACACACATATATATATATATATATATATATATATATATATATATATATATACATATATATATATATATATATATATATATATATATATATATATATATATATATATATATATATATATATATATATATATATATATATATACAGGGTGTTCCAAAAATCGACGACAAATTCATAGG
Organism: Dolomedes plantarius; assembly: GCA_907164885.2. Lineage (NCBI taxonomy): Eukaryota > Metazoa > Arthropoda > Arachnida > Araneae > Dolomedidae > Dolomedes > Dolomedes plantarius. Next base: position 70,055,423 of record OU015501.1, read on the forward strand.
GGTGATAGTAGGAATCAAGACGAGCAATAATCACACAGGAATGTATGACCGGAAACACAAACCTGACGCTGCAGGGCACTGTTTACTTAATCGCACCGTATCTCTTACCAACCCCACTAGGTGGCCGGAAACACAAACCTGCCGCTGCAGGGCGCTGTTTACTTAATCGGACCGTACCTCTTACCAACCCTACTAGGTGGCCGGAAACACAAACCTGACGGTGCAGGGCGCTGTTTACGTAATCAGACCGTACCTCTTACTAACCCCACTAGATGGCCGGACATATCGCAATTTTCTGTAGGAGGTAGAAAATTTAAAAACACAACAGAATAAACCATAGGAATGTATGTCCAGAAACGTAACCTGGTCAGCTAGAGGATGAACAAAGATGCAGAAACGTTAACTTGTCATTTCGGCATCTTTCTTTATCCTCTAGCTGACCATGTTTGCGTTTCCGGTCTACATTAATATGTGATTCAGTTTCGTTTTTGAGTTTCTACCTCCTCCAGAAAATGCGATATTTCCTGCCAACAAGTGGGGTTGGTAGAGGTACGAATTACGGATTAAGTAAACAGTGCCCTTCAGCGTTAGGTTTTTGTTCCGGTCATACATTCCTATGTGATTATTGCTCGTCTTGATGCCTACTATCACCACTTTGAATTTGTCGGTAGATTTGGAACACCCTGCATATATATATATATATATTATAGATATATATATATATATAATATATATATATATATATATATATATATATATATATATATATATACACACACATACATAAGCCCATATACAATATGTGTGTGCGTGTATGTGCATATATGTTTCCCCTAATGCCTATCTAGAATTTCAAACGTAAATAATTTTTTTATTGCCCTACGGAAAGATGAATTTGCTAACAACTTTCTAAAGGGATATTTAGATCCCTATTTATAAATACTGATTCACAGAAAAGGTAGAAATTGCTGATTTTTTTGGACTGATGCCAAGCACAAAATTAGTAGTGGGAAATTTAAGACATGCACATTTTATTCACAAATATATTTAGGCCTTTAAAGTTCTATGAAAATATCGATTGTCTAAAAAGTAAGATATAGAAAATAATGCTGAGATTAAAACGTAATGAATTTAATGTATTATATTTAATTTGATGCTATAGTAAACAAATTATTCTGACCTTTCAGTAACTTAAAAGGAGAATAATTTCTCAGGGGAATTGTTACTTCACAATAAATGTTTTTAATAATAATGTTAAATAAGATTCTGCTTATTATTTTGTGTTTTATATACTTATTTGGATGAAAAATTCTCGTTGTTTGTTGATAGCATAGTCGAAACTCGTTGTAATGCATTTAACTGGAAGGAAAATATTGTTTCCTTTTCAAAGCACACTAACTCCCAAAAATAAATATTTAAAAAAATTCTACGATTCTTAAAGATGAAAATATAACAGTCAAGGAATTATAGGACTAGTTTTGTTAAAAATTTTCAATATTACTCTTAGCTATATATCATAAACCTTGTACCAAGAAATGTGGTTCAAGAATGTGGGTGATAATATCAAATTAATAATTTTTGTCTATAGAATTTTTTTTATTTCAGATGTAGTTTGCATAGAAATGACATAAAAATAATACCTAAAAACTTTATAGTTGTGTAAAGTTACATATGATAGCATAACAATATAAAGTATATATCAAGATTTTTTAAAAATTGAATGTTGCATATTATATATGCCATGTTCGCTTGTTGAATAAAAGGAGATATGCGAAAGAATTATATTGTAGTATTTTATGTAATGTTGTTTATGTTTGACAGCTCAGAGTTTACAGGATAAAATTTGGTTAATCTCTCTGTTATATTAAACTTTAAAGATTAATTTTGGTTATAATTTTATCTTGATTACAGTCCGTTGTTAGGCGTGGCTCCGGATACCTACTACTCTTTCTTACATCTTTTACACACAATCGTAAAATACTGTATTCCTTTATACACAAAGGGAACAGTTTTCGCTATAAATACAGGGCGATACTGAATTATAACCCCCCACTAAATTATATCTGTTTTTATATTAATGTTTATATACCAGTGTAATTTTCTTAAATTGAATTTATTTTCGGTAAACTAGGTAGGAATTGTCTAGTGATGTGGACTTGAGGAAATTTCATTAAGTAGAGGTAAATGTAGATTGAAATATAGTACTATTCTAATATCTGGTATTTCTAATGAGATCAAAACTTTAATAAATGTACTTTAAATGGAGAAAGGCCCTGCATTTAAATTACATGAGATTTTTAGATGTGGCTATGATGTATTTCATCACATTGACGTGTAGGAAAATCTGGACATACGAGTTTTGTGACCACCGTCAGCTTTACCCGGGTTTTATGATCTAGAGCAATGCCTTCCATATGAACTACTCTGGTGCTGAAAGGGCCTTTATTAACCACAGTAATATCCCTACATGCACAAAAAAACTTTCTTAATAAACGCTTGTAACTATTAGAATGTAAATTTTGTTAGATAATATGTAACAATGTTTTCTCAATTGCAGCTTTCTTAGAATATCAAATTCCTTGTTATATTATTATAAAAGTAAAAGAAAATTCCGTTTAACTTTTAGAACAAAATCAATACCATAAACTATTTGTGTATTTAAAATTCAATGGTAGTAAGTTTATTTCTCCAAATACAGTAACACTTATTTAGCGATCTCTTGACATTTTTAAAAGATTGTAAAACGAAGTATATTCTACTATGAGTTACATGGTAAGCAAAAAATATTTAAAGCCATATTCTTACAATAAACGTCTTATGAAAAAAGTACAGAAAATTCAAACCTGCAAAATATTTCTTCGAAAAAATATAAATAAGTAAATAAAAGTAAAGAGAAAGTAAAAATTTTAATTTGGAAGGGGATTACAAGGTCTGCAAGAAGTTGTCTTATTTTGACGGCAAGTAATCCGCTTAATAGCTTTTGAAATTCATATTTCAAACCTCTTTAGTACTGTTTTATTCCATCCAGTTTTCCGAGCAACGCAGTTTAGTGAGGAATTCATATATTTTTTTATTAAATCACAGAACCTTTGAGCTAATTATTTAACAAACTTTTTTATATTACTTTCTTCATTACTTGATTTTATCCAACAGTCATTAGTTTAATCTTTAACATGCACATAATTAGCAAACAAAAAATGAAAAAACAAAAGAAAATGTTCCATCAACTTAATACTGAATTTACACGGGACATCAAACCACAAAAAAAAAATAAAATATCAGATACCACATGGTATAAACACCCCATGTATTTAGCAATGTATAGCATTTTTAAATGCTAACTTATTTCACGTAAGAATAAAAAAGAGGAACTACATGCACATGTAAAGAGTGTTTTGCGGATTTGTTCAAGCATTTTACAATATATTTATTATCGTTACCGCTTATCCCACAAAAGAAAGTTTGCTCTTCATAACGCCATAGTAAGACTTCTTTACACAGGAAGGAATTTTAGTTTATTCTCAGTTGACATGAGAACTTATTTTTTTGAAATACGGATGATGGATAATAGTAAAAGAGACACATTTTGTGCTTTGATATATTGTAGCTAACATATTTTTTCAGCAAAGCTGGAATGGAAAGTGTCAGTTTCAAGTGTTGTGCTCGTAACATATTCAATAAATACACCTAGACTTTAAACGTGAAAAGCTGTTTAGAGGGAAGTAGATGAAAAGCTACGCAATCAATTAATATAAACAAGTTTTGATATTTACATAATATTGATCTTATTCATCACGTAAGATAAACAAATTCTACTCTTCTTTTTCTCCATAAGTATAAGAGGGAATAAAAAATCTTTTCATTTGTACACATTGCGTGATGAATGGGATCAATATTATGTGAAAATAAAAAGCTGTGATTTGGCGTAAAATAGATTTCCATAATGGTAGAGATGCACGTTTCCCCGCCTCCAGACACGAATACAACTTCCTTTTAAGTATATGGTAATTTTATGGTGGAATCATTTATAATAATAATAGATATTTGATAGCTTCGTAATTACAGAAAATGCAGTTTTGATTACAAAAGAATTGAATTTTAAATTACAGTAGTTTTTTTTAGGTAAATACTTAAAAGCTTTCCTTAATATCAATTTTGTGATTTGAAATTGTTATTTAAAATAGTACTTTCCTCAGATTACTGCTCCAAAGAGAAGAAAATGTTTAAAACTTTGAAGTTAATTTAGAATTTATATCTCGTTAACTCCCTATAACTATTTATTGCGTAGATTGTTAAAATTATATTCTAAAAGTTCACAAATATTTTATTATACTTGTTTGTTTACTAATAGACACCAAATATGAGTCAATTCATTGTTAGCAATTTCTAGAACCCTATGGTTTATCGAGGATTAAAGATACTGGAGTCTACTTTTTTCTTCCTCTCGAGGGCCTACTAGCACCTATGCCATCCATAGTACTGGAACCCGCAAATTCTGGTAACTACATCCATGTCTTTTTAGCCATTAGCCGGCCCCATATCCATTGTTGAAATTTACAGATAATATGAACAGTTTTCGGAGTTTAAATCTTGAATCACTGATTATATACCAGTTTTTTAAACATGGGTTTGGGGACTTTATGGACCATTTAAAATATTAAATTAATTTTAAGCTCTTACAAAGAGCTAAAGACATATAAAGATTAGGATATTAATAATACTGAGATATCTTACCCAAACATGCATAACGTTTGCTCTTTTATGCACAGTGGTAAAATAAAATAATAAATTACTATCCTTATATTGAGTATATTATATTATGGCTGAATGACTTACTAAGCAGAAAATTAACTGCAGAAACTGAACAAATAGAAAAATTAATTTAATATTACCAATAATACGAGTAAACATGTTTGCTCTGATAAGCAGATTTTTAAAGAGATTTAAACCATCCCTATTTAATATGATTATGGATCACTGTTTAATATGGTTATGATATAAAATCACTAGAGTCTGATGGGGAATTAATTTTATTAATTTATGATCAGGAATATTAAAGCCTTTCCGGAAGTATAATTCCAGTTAGGAGGTCTTTCACACTTTGTAGACCTCGTGAAACTGATTTTATGTTGCTTTTTTTCATTAAGTATATTCTTGAAACATAATTTCGCCTCTCTTTCTCTCTTTCACTTTAACCACATAAATTTCATAATTTTGCAAGCAAAGAATTTTATTAATACTTTTCTTAACTTGATTATGGTCGTGTGTTAGTAACTACTTTGGCATAAATCCAGGCATATTCATGGAGAAACTATCATCAATCATTATCGATGTAAAAAGTTATGACGAGGACTCCCATAGGTAGTGCTTTGATCTTAAAATACATTTTGCTTCATGCACTAATTTTAACGGAGATATTTTTTATGCTAAGCTACGTTAAATAAAAAATTGATCTGATTTTAGTTTTAAATAGTTTAGTTCCCAAGTTTCAAATTATTAGGTATGTGGTATATGTTTACATGGCTATCTGTACTATCTATATAAAATATTCATCATTATTCTGTATAAAAAGTAAAAAGCTATAAAAATGCTTCCAGGCATATGAAAGCAGTTCAACTTACATATTACCATGAAATATGTACCTAAAAAACATATAAATGTCATTTATATGTTTTTTAGGTCTAGAGAAGAAGTTTGTGATTATAAATTAATTATTAATGAAATTAAATTCATACACCGAGCTATGTATTAAAAAGGGTTTCTATGTAAAACATATTTAAATAAACAAAGTATGAGGCTGCATATGAAAGATTGTTTTTATTCACAAACATTGTTTAAATTAAATTTTTAATTTTACCACACAAGTTAAATTATACTCAAAATCGCAAAGTACAGTTACCTTATTTATCTTAATTAAATTATACCTTACACATATATTTACGGCAATTTATATTTTAACTAGAATAATCGTTTAAATTTTTAAATTTCTATAGCTGGTTTTGAAAATGTTTGTTGGGTTTTCAGTTTAATTATCTGTGATAATTTCCCTCTTCTATGATAATTAGAGCTATCTTTTAAGAACTTATTCAAATTACTCTTAGTGTAACACTATTTTAAAATTTTAAAACCGGTATTGCAGCCATGATACAAAGTTGCTTTCATCTTCCATTCCACTACTACTCTCAGATTCTATTGTCTCTTCTATATATCTCTTTGATTATTTGCCAGACATGACGTCGAAATTTGCAAATTGTTTCCTAGAAACTCTTTAAATATGTCCCAAGATACGCAGGCGCGTCTCAGAAAGATTTTACGTGTAACAATGTTGCCAGAAGTAGAGATATTACTATGGCTCCTCATAATTGAAGGAAGCTATACAATGTTTTCCTGAATCCTCTTGAGATTTAGCAAACATCTGAATGACTGTGAAAAGTATATAATGAAGAAACATAAAGCGATATCCTAGTGCATCTGAATGGGATTTTGTAAAACTGAAAAAATTTAATTTCCTTATACTTCGATAATTTCACCAATCTTGAGATGGAAATAAAGAAATAGAATTTTTGTGGCCTACTGTCAAATAGCGACTCTATATTAATATTTGTGCTGTTTAATATGTATCTCGGTTTTAATCAAAACAATTTAGTTTTCATAATTTTATCACTACTAGGAAATATAGATGCAAAAGAAGGAAATTTTATAAATTTTAATGTATTACCCATAACTTTCTTTAAAATTGATGTTACAAATATTTCCTGTATTTCGATTTTCTTGTATTAGGTGTAAACATTTAATAGAAGTTCCAAAGTTCATTATTGATTTAGACTTTACCTACGTATATATTACCGTAAAAATCTTGATTATAATACGCACACGTGTATAATACGCATGCTTGATTTTTCACGAAATTTTCGAGAAAAATTAAAATTTGACAATAATACGAACTCATAACTTTTAAATATTTTATTTAAAAATTACACAAACACTTATTAACATAAATAAAATTTGTAATAAAAATAAAAGAAAAAGTCAAATTCGGTGGAAAAAAACTTAACTTTTTAATTCCAAACAAACAATACTGTCATATTATCAGTCTTAATCACTTTCACTAGAATATAACACATCTATTGTTTGTCGTTTATTCAATGTTTAAAACTACGTTTTTTGTACACGAGTATAAAACGCACCTTCAGTTTTGCGGGCTAAAATGTGTAAAAAAGTGCGTATTATACTCAAGATTTTACGGTAATTAAATGTGTAATTCCCATCTTATATATGTAGACAGGAATAATTTATATTACTATGGACAAATGACAGAATTAAAACGGCTAAGTTGAAATCCTTTCTCATTTATAAAATTTCTTAGCAGAAAAATATATTTATTTACATAAAATGTGAGCTCTTCCGTGATTCTGTTCTATGATTTACAATTTTAGATAATTCGTACATGTAAATATAAAATGTGTTACATTCAGGAATTGTCTTCTTCAAATTAAATACATGCTTTTAACTGTTTAAATGCCTAAACAAAAGACCCGAGACTTCTATGTATTTAAGAGAGTAAAATTAATTAAGATAGCTATAAACGTGCAGATTCGGGAAAAACGTGTAATATGGAGTGTGAAATTTTAAAAAATGAGAAATTTGTCCTTTAATAGTCGTGCCTTCGACTTATCAGAATGGTTTTTGCCTGAACTTATAGCTGAATAAAATTTTTCTTCGCAAAACAAGCAATGTATTTCTGACTTTTAATATGTGGTACCAATGTATCTCCTTCCTGGATTGTAATATATTGAGAAAATAACGACTTAAGAAAATACAACTGACTAACATACAGATTTATAGTCTTTAATTTTAAGCTCGCTATCTAGAAACTTGTTTTCATTTTTTACTTTGTCATGTTTAAATGAACAAGGCCTATTAGAAAAAACGACAGAAGAGTATTTGTGCTTATTTAAAGTATATTATGTCGCTTTATTTCATATGTTCTTGAAATAAATGTAATTTAGCAAAAGACGCTGTGTATTACTCTACAACTGAGAAGTTTTTCTTCGCCTATTAATAAGGTAACCGTGACTTGTTTTATATATTTTTGTTTATCTCTGTTTATATTATCATGATAATTTAATAAAGTTATACGGTAATAACATATAAAAGAGTATGGAATTGTTAAGTTAGCACAATTTTTACCGAAACTTAAATACTGTCTGAAACGGAATTTCATTATCTAACATAAGCTATTTAACTGCTCTTACAGGGAAAAGAGAAGGCTTTTGATAAAAACCCTTTCATCTGTAAAATCAGCGAAATAGATTAAATTTTACAGAAACGTATAATTTTACAATTAAAAAAACATTCTGTGAAAATCATTTTTTGGTTTCACTGAAATAATATTTTTGTTCTTTGACTGGAGACAGAATGAAGTTTTCGCAAGAAACATCTCGGCTCGAAGGAAAGGAAATGTTCTTTGAAGCCAAATAAGAATTAATTATAATTTGAGCATTGTGCATTCGGGGTGAAAAAAACAATTAGGTTATATTATATTTTCATCGTGTATGAGTGACAAAAGATTGTTTCTTTTATTTACTGATAACAAAATACATAGTTTTGTAATATTTTAATTTTTTTTTTTAAATTTCGTGTGAGTAATGAGAAAACAGAAAATTGAAATAACATAAAACAAAATGCGTATCCTTTAAAGTCTAATCGATATCGTTATAATTTAAGCTTAAATAAGTACTTAGTCAAGTTGGTTTATTTAAATTTCGGATACATGAAATAAAGGTTTGCAACAATTAGGTTATATTAAATTTTCATCGTGTATGAGTGTCAAAAGATAGTTTATTTTATTTACTCATAATAAAATACATAGTTTTGTAATATTTTCAGTTTTTTTTAAATTCTGTGTGAGTAATGAGAAAACAGAAAATTGAAATAACATAAAACAAAATGCGTATCCTTTAAAGTCTAATCGATATCGTTATAATTTAAGCTTAAATAAGTACTTAGTCAAGTTGGTTTATTTAAATCTCGAGTACATGAAATAAAGACTTGCCAGCACGATAAAACACTTACGTTTCCTCTCTCATAAACTCTCAAACAGGAATTGCGTAGATAAATGCCTCCGGATATTTCCAGGTTAAAACAATTTTAACATTTTCTAGAGAGGCTGCGTTTGCTACCGTTTGGAACCAATAATTTGTTATATAACAGTGACAAAAATAATTTCACGTAACGTATCTATGATGACGTCTAAGTAGAAAAGCAGAAAATGATTGAGTGAGATGGGCAAACACACTTTCCGTGCCTCCTAGATTTATTGCTAAAGTTTATGCTATTGGGGGGCTAAAACTGGAAAGAGTCGAAAATATTGGAACATGTCAAAGGCTGCAGGAAATGATGTACGAGTTTCATACGTTTAAATTGATAAACACTAGATTAACAAAAAATAAAATCATGAAAACATATTAATATTGCTTTGCAGTTTATGTTAATGTTGTAGAATGTATTCGCATGAGTCCACTGATGGCTTACTCATATCAGAGGAATTTAAAGTGGAAGGAATGAAAAACCATGATGCAATTCAAAAGATGTTAGAGAAGGATATCTTTGTAACAGAAATTGAAGTAAACTATGTCATTTATTTACTATAAGAGAATTTGTCATTCGTCATTCGTCACACTTTTTCTTTATCTTTGTTGGATCACGGATTGAAAACTTAACCCCTGCTTCCCGTGCAGGTGTTTGTACCATTACACTCCATACCAATGTTATGATAATCTCAATCATTACAATATTATTTTTTATTCAGAATTTAATAAAATTGTTGCGTCATTACCTTGGACTGTGACCTAAATGGTTAGCAAATCCTAATTTTTAATCTAAGCTTAAAATTTTTCGGAAACGGAATTTATTTTCTGACATGTGAGAATTATTTAACCATGAGGTTTACCTGAACATTACCTGCACACAAAGTTTGAGGAATTATCGTCTGCAAGTTCTAATTCAAAGTCCTTTGCTTGTAGTTAGCATGTAATAACTCTTTAGGGAAAATTCTGTTAAATTTTTTCTAATATTATTTAACTTTATGTAATAAAAACACAACTAATAACAAAAAATCACGTATTTTACACCAGTAAAACGAAATTGATGTGCATAAATAAATCTTAATTGGAATCATGAAAATAAGACATTGCTCTTAGCTTCTGGTATGTGATTTCTTTTCTAAGTTTGGCAGAATAAAGCAAGAGTTTAAATTTTCTAGAGAGATCGATAGGTTCAATTTACTGCCAATGTTTGACTTTACAGGAGACACTTTTTAGGGGCCCTGTGAGTGATTTCTGCAATTGATTGAGGAATTTTCAATCACGACATCTATGCGAATTCCTTCGAAATCTTTCTTTTACATGCCTGGAATTTTTTCACTTCATTTGCCTCCCTTAGGTAAATGTTATTTTAAAATTCATTAAAAATGTGTTGATGAAGTTAGTTTGATGTTGTTCACAGGATTAAAAGAAAACGCGAAGCTGATGTGGAAAATATTTGGAGATTAAATACATTTTATTTAAAGTTTTGCAGCTTTGGGAAATTCGCACAGTGAATTTTTCCTTCGATGCAACATTTTATTTCTCTTCTGTCTGCGTTTTTCCTAATAAGATCATTCAAAGAATATTTTTAGTTGTCCGCTTTGAAAAAAAAATAAGTTTACGTCTTTACATTTTTAAAGTCTTTCAAGTACGAATTTTCATAAGAGAATTATAAAGTTTAAAATAAGAATCTGTAAGTGCTTGTACGAGATGTTTTATGTTTTAACGAAACAATTCTAACGAAAACTGTGATTTATAACAAAATATGAGATATTTTAAAAATATACTTTCTGCATCATTTTTCTATAAAACATATATTGAAAACTGACATCAGTATATCAGTCAAAACGTTTCTCGTCTGACAATACATAATTGTAATATCTTTTTAACACCATGTTTTTTTTACTCCAATGCGACAGGCACTTATCTTGATGACATTCTCCCACCCATAATACTAAATTTTGTTGGTTATAATTGGAACACCATATAGATGAACTAACTTTGCTCCGTATTAGAGGACAGCACAAGATCACTAAAAACTCCGTAAGATTAAAGATTTTATCCTAGTTAATAAGATTGTTTCAATAAATTCACAAATGATAAATATTTAAGATATTATGAGGAATATATCTGTGGAGTGTCTTAAATATCTTTATCCTATTTAATAAGGTTGTTTCATAGAAATTCACAAATGATAAATATTTAAGATATTGTGAGGAATACAGGGTGTCCATAATTAAAATCCCACTTTCAAAAGGCTGCAAAAAAGAACCACTGGTTAGAATGACTTCAAATTCAAACTGAATATACTGTAAAAGGGGGGAAACGATTTGGCATAACAAAAAAAAAGTTCCAAAATGTTACAGCGCCATCTATTGATAAATAGAAATTCACAAATGATAAATATTTAAGATATTATGAGAAATATATCTGGGGAGTATTTTAAATATCATTATCCTAGTTAATAAGGTTGTTTCATAGAAATTCCCAAATGATAAATATTTAAGATATTATAAGGAATATATCTGCGGAGTATCTTAAATATGTTTGTTTGGAAATGTCGTCACCCTGATACAAAATTAAAATATAAACGTTACTCTATACAGGAAGAATAAAGTTTTATAGCTTTTGATTTTATGGGAATTTTGTTTATGGGGAAGGTTAAAAAACCATGACTTCTAGATAAAATAGTTAATATATAATTCTTTTTCTTTTTGTAACTTGATATTTTGTATTAGACTGGCCTGCATCAGTGAATGAATCTTTTTGTTAGGAATTGGGTATTTTGTGTTTGTATAACCAGTTGACAACCAAGTCTGTAGCCTGGATTTATATGACTCGTACGATATTTATAGCTAATTGAAACTGGCTTTAAACTGTAGGCGTTAGTCCATTTATCTCTTGTATAGCAAAAAATAACAAAAAGTCAAACTGATCCTGTATTTATGGACATACTTCAACTTTGGAGAAGCCTGAGATTAGTGACCTGTCAATGAATCACAATTACATAACACTTTTCAGTTATCGTCAGGAAATAATTCGTTAATCAAAAATTTCAAAATATCTTCAGCACAGCATTATCTTAATATTACATAAATACCATCTTCATACCATAATAAAATATATTCAAATTTTGCCCGTTTTCATTTGTAATATTTCACACAACTACAAACATAAATTTTGGTTCTAAAATGGCAATCCCAGATGCACCAACCTAACATAGTTTGAATGTAGGTTATTAAAAATGCATTTCATATAATTCGCCCATTTATCATGACATTCAATGAGTTAGAAGGTATAAATATTTGACTTTTATAAAACTTATAAACATAATGTAAATTCAACATTTTGGTTTATCTGTAAAATTTGAATGACATATGTAAACATTCAGTGCATAATCTGAATGGTTTGTATTGTGCATGTCATTGTACAGCACGCCTGTACAGAGAGCTAGAGGTTTTGAGTTCGGTTCCGATGTCCGTCAGTTGTAGTTTGGGGTAAAAGGAAGTTATAATAAAATGTCGGACCCAGTGAAAAAGGATCCTTATGCTGGCGGATCTCTATGATTGCAAGAGACAAACAGGAAGACATGATTTAGAAAAAATTATGATCGCACTACCTAGTGTAATGGCGGTAAAAAACCACCATTACATTATGTAGTAATTAGTCTGGAAAACAACAGACAACGTGATCTCCACGCAGATTATGTATATATTAAGGTCTTTTCATTGAAACGTTTGGACAAAAGTTATTCTTGAAAAAGTTCGATTACCTTTTAATTCTCTACATAGATTTATCGCAGGTTTTTTTTTTAGATATTAAACATTTTGCCACACATTTCATTGTAGCAGAAACGTGGAACATGAAGCCTCATATTTAATTTTCTTAAGTTAATAATATGAAATCCCAATGTAACGCCTGCGCTGGGGACAGAGGTGATCTAATTTTCCATGAATTTAATAAATTTTAAATATTTCTTACTTGTTTGATTAATTCCACGTCTTTTTTTCCGATTATTTATTTCATTTCTCAATATTATAATGATTATTAATTTTATTTTCATACGCATGTACAGTTCCTGGTTATGAAAATATAAACAGATGGTTATTTACGTTCTAGACAAATTTAATTCATTTTCATTGAAAAGTTTAAAAAAAACTACCTCTGTTGTACACATATTGTTAGTTTTAGTTTACAATGTCTGGGGGGAAAATGAAATCTTGAATGCTGTCTGATGATATGATTTTAATTAACATTTTATAGAAAATCTGATAAATGTTGTATGCAATGCAAAACTTAATTCTCTTTTATTGAGATTATCATGAGCAATACATTAGCTTCGATATAATCCCCCATATAATTCCCTTGTATTGAAATACTTTCTATTGATAAATACACGTATCATTAGAAAAGTCGTCACAAAAGTTCTTTTTTTCTTTTGACAGACACTCTTGGAGCTCGATTTATTCATTTGGGAGTTCCTGGTTCCGTATCCAAAGGAGATTCCGTTTGGTTGGAGTGTGGATATGACTTGGAAGGTGATGAACTGTATTCGGTGAAATGGTATAAAGATAATGTTGAATTCTATCGGTATTTGCCAAGTGATGACCCATCGGCACAGATGTACAGCCTCAATGGAGTGTTTCTTGACGTAAGTTTATTTGGAATGTCTTAGATTAGGGCGTCTGCTTTTTATATTATAAAAGAAATACCCTATAATAATGTAACATTTCATACACTGAAAATATATTGAAAAAAATATTTATATATATATATATATATATATATATATATATATATATATATATAAATGAATAAGTTTTGGCAAAATCAATAAAAGATTTCAGATTATTTTTAGTCATTCAAGTAAAATTCGTTTAACCGTAATATGGAGGAGCATTCAAAGTATTAATTATGTGTGTTATGTATATTTAAGATAAGAAATTTCTGCTGAGTAGAAATCAATGAATTTTAATAACTTGATAAAATACATTTTCCTCTCAATCTTCGAAACGATAAAAACACTTACAATAAACTCTTTTACTTTCTCTAGAGTTACTCAACATTTAAGTTTGCGATACCAATTTTATCTTGAAAGCATATTACATGTCCTGTAAGATGTATGATTTATGCTCTTCAGATTATCAAGTTTCTAAATGTGTATTTTTTCAAAGTCTTCTATTCTTAAACAGTAATTATGTCAACGAGTCTAGGCACACATTGTACGAGAACAGGAATATTAAAATGTACACTGGTAGTTTAAGCTAGAATTTTAGTCTACTATGGAAAGATCTCAAGGTCACAAAAATTCTATAGTTAGTATTTTTAGACGATTTTTACTTTCTAGAAGATAGTATTTCTGTTCAATGATATAATTAATATTTTAATATTGAGTAACATAAAAGAATAAACTTTCTTTTATATTAGTACAGATTACATTTAAAAGGGTAAATGCCCTGTAACTCAAAGGATTTATGTATCTCACTACCAGCTCTAAATGCACTTAAAAAATTATGTTTGCTTTTAAATATGATTTTCCGTAAGAATTGTTCTTAACTCATGGGAAATTATTTGAATGATACGAAATGAATTTTCTTAGATTTATCGGGTAAATTGCAAATAAATACCCTCTGTGGAATCCAATAAATTCTACAATGTGGAAGTTCTTTCTGTTATCTGTTTCCTATATTCAAGAGAAAAAAACGTAATTAATCAATTAGCTCATTCTCATTTAGTAAGTTTTATTTCATGCATATCTAAAAAGAAGAAAAGAAATTCCACATTTTTTTTTCTCATATCTCCGTAAAATCAATTAAAAAGAGAGTGTAATTGAAAGTGCTGAATAATCCATTGCATTAATGTGGCTGTGTATCTCTCCTGCGTTGACAATAAGGAATTAAATCAGTAAATCATTTACTGATAAAAAAAATACTTTATTGCGCTGTAGAAGGGAGTGAATTATTAGAACTGAAAATTCCACACTGATAACTTAATACATATATTAATATCTTAACTTAAACGCTGCCCGAGCTTATATAATCATAGCTCTGAATTACTTAGTTGAGCTAAACACTATTCTGCAATGCACTGTGGCACTTAGTCTGTCAAAAACAGGTTTATGTCCGCTTCCATTGACAGAACTGTAACCGAATCTTTTGCTGCATTTCCGCCATGGTCGGAAAAAAAGCTTATTCAGGTGGATAAATGTTATTTTAACGTAGGATTACGTTCCTCCATAACCTGTCCTTCGGAAAGCAAAATCTCAGACTCTAAAACCGTCCATCGTCGCGAGTTATAATTTTGGCAGCGTGCCAAATCCGGTCTGTATCGCTTGGACAAGCAATAAACAGTTAAACAGAAAAGTACGAAAATCCGTCAAAATTTTTAACCCATATATATATATATATATATATATATATATATATATATATATATATATAAACATAACACATACATAAATACATGCATACAAAGTGGTAAGCAATGATAAGTAATCCTACTTTAATAACCCGAGGTAGTTTCGTTAGAAGAGACTACCTGAAATTTTTTTATACTTGTTTGGATGCTATCTCATTGAGAATTCAAAGATTTTGACTCCGGTTGTGATTAAACTTCCATTTTCCAGAAAATAGAGAACACTATAAAAATGAAATATAGGATTTAATGTTAGTTATCCATACATCGCAATTTTAAAATCTACTCTTAACTAACGGCTTGTTGTTTAAAATATATCTAAAAAAATACTCAGAGCTTAATTTGTAAGAACTTTTGAAACAAACTTGACAGATAAATTTACAAAGACCTTGCCTTGATTCATTTCTGCCTTTTCACTAGTGTCTGATCTGAATAACACAAATAAACACGTATTACTAATACTTCTCTGCGGATTACGACTTTTGAATCAATGTGCATTCGATATATTATATTTTACTTTAAGAAATCATCTTAAAGAATTTAACAAAAGGTTAGCCATAATTTCGAGTAAATGTTTGTAAGGATGTTGGCTGCGTTTATTTACCAATCAATTAGTAACCTACTATAGTTATTTGGAATAGAAGAAAAATAAGCAGTTTCAAAGCATTTAATTGTAAGTTACTTATTGTTACTGTTATCAGGATTTTGATAATTTTCTTACATTTCTGAATTATGTTTTCTAAGCTTTTATCGACTTATACATTTAATAGTATTCTAGATATACAAGGGTCGTTTGATATTTTCCTGCAAAAATAACGGAAATAACGTAGTTTCGAAAACATTATTATTTATTTTTCTTCATAATTTTTTTAAGGTCGATACATTTGGTCCAATGATTTTCGAGTTTTTTCATCCCTCTGTACAGTAAGACTTCTTCAACTTTGCCAAATCCTTCACTTGACCGTATTACGATCGATTGTAAGCAAACAGGGCACCCACATGCCGAGTGCTTTCTCATATACAATTATTCATGTAAAACATTACTAACAAGATCTGATTAGAGGATAATAGCCTCATATATTTCCTGCCCTTTTAATCTCCTATACTTCATAAACTTATAGATTTTTCATCAATTTCTAGCTAAATGACCTCAGCAGGCTGTCCTGCACATTCGGCATCATTTTTGCGCAATCGCCCATAGAAAAATTTAACAAACCACTTGCAAATTATTTTTAAAAACGGTTCAAACTAGTTATATTATTTATACAACCTAGATTTACACAGGTGTCCAAAAGTTAAGCATAATTGATGTCTACGTGAATATTTAAGGAAATCTAAGTAAGAATATCCGGAAATGTGATATGCGAGTGTAATAAGGTTATACCCTAAGATATCAATGCAAATGAGGGATATTAATCACTTTTATTATCCAAATAAACAGTTTGAAAGAAAACAGCCCAAACTAATAGTTTATACTTTAGTGAAAATAATTAAAATAAAATGGTTATTTGGCAGTTTAATAAAGTGTGTAGTCAGCTCTGGTAACCACACGTACTGCACAACGATTGCCCATATGTGCTATGAGAGTGTGGATGAGTTGTGGCCTCAAAGAGTTCCAAGCATTGAGGAGAGCTCTTTCCAGTTCCTGGAACGGAGTTTGGTGGGTGCGGGAGGGCTGCAATTTTTTTCCCGAGCTTATCCCACACATGCTCAATAGGATTAAGATCAGGAGAATGAGCGGGCTACTGCATGCGCTAGATATTTTCCCTTTCAAGGAAGTTGTCGACCAGGATAGCACAGTGACAAGGCCCGTTATCATCCATGAATATGAATCCAGGACCGACAGCACCTCGAAACAGGCGAACATAAGGCCCAAGGACTTCGTCTCTGTAGCTTTCAGCAGTAACAGACCCCGTGTCAAAGACATGGAGGTCTGTATGGCCATCCAGCATTATGCCTACCCACACCCTGGCGTTTTGCCTCTTAAAAATATAAAGTTTTATCAACACTCGGAGCTCTTTTTATTTGTTTCGTGTGAGGAATAACAATAGTTGGACGACTAAAACGGCTGTTTGTCCAAGACTAGGCATTGAATCTGTTTACAATTTGACATGCATGCCTTTAAAGCATGCTAAATGTAAGCGAACCAAATAATTTCAGGGTCGTGCTGCCTTCTATTGGATTTTGAACCTATCAAACATGAATATATCAAACGACCCGCCTACTATCAATGACCTTAGATATAAATATAACAAAATATATTTAAAATGTATAAAAAAAAGAATTTTCTATAATAGCGAATGATTCTCTTCCATAAAATTTTGATGTTCATACTTTGAATGCATCGTCTCTTTAATTCTGCCCAAGAAAAAAATTTTTTAATGTATTTAGATTACAGAATCCGTAAGAATTATCGAAATGCATTATCTAGAGCCAATGTAAATTCTGTTATCTAATACAATTTGATAAACATTTATTGTAAGTTTCTTTCCCATCCTCCTTTATATAATTAGTCAAGCGAAATAATACCAGGGAATTTCAGGAATTTTAAAGTCAAGTCTGAGGGTATATTTTAATAATAAAGCTTTGTAGCATACATTAAAGAAGAGAATAACTGATGCAAAAAATTTGTTAGCGTTTGCTGGAAAATTGTTGCAAAGCTTAAAACAGAGAACAGCTGAATAAAAAAAGGTGATAAACATACTTGAAGAACATCAGCAAAAGATGCATTAATCTTACTCCCTTTATAACTATAAATATGACATGGAGGAAATTGTAGGTATTTATTCCTAGAAAAGGGAACCTTTTTGCTTATATAGAGAAAAGGGAAAGGTTTATACAAGAAGGGAATTAAAATCAGGTCCTTTCATCTCCAAATGAATGCTTTATTGAGCTATTTCGGAGGTCTAGGGTGATCTCATTTCCTTTCACTTTTCATACAGAAGATTTGAAATAATTTAAAATTCCTTAAAACAGAAGATTTCAAACAATTTAAAATTCTTTAAAACAAAGTCAACAATAGACAGTTTCAGTGATGGACTGGTGTCTTAAAAGAGAATCCAATACCTAATTCCAACACGTGTTTGGTCATTTCTTTCATTTCTTCCATTTCATGGAATAATATCAAAGTTATTTAATGAAGACTTCATGGTTTGATTCCTTTCCCCCAATTGTCCTTACCCTTTCATATTATACAGAACACTGCCCCAAGAAAAATAATTGTTAACTGAAAAGCATTATAGTGGAATCTCGATCGATCGTTCTCCGAGTCATCGTTTTCCCGTATGTGTCGTTTATTTCACCCAGTACCGTCGATTATATTGCTTTGTTATGTTCCCGCATTTATCGCTCAGTTCAGTATGTCCCTTAAAAAACGATATATAGAGATTCCACTGTATTTAATACTTACGAAAATTAAAAAATAAATAAATTTCTTCTACCAATCATGTCCTAAAAATTATTTACAGCATAGCAATCTTGAATTTAAAAAAAACGAGTGAAAAGATTGCAAACAGAAAATTAATAATGGGCAGTCTCCTTTCTCACTGAATATGTTTACATTGTTTATTTTTAATCAACATTTGAATAATGCTAGAAATTATTAAGTGGGTTTCTCTAAATGTGATGGAACTCATGAAAAGCTACCATAGGTCGGAAAAATAAATTTCGAAGGAGAGCGAAAAAACATCTTTGAGGACTAACTTACTGATTTTCAGGTTTGAACATCAGCTGATTCTAGTAACATTGGAAGCAAGTGTATAAACGATTTGCCATCTTCGATATGTAGTTCGCCTAATAAAGTCGATTCTTTCCAAAGAGTCAGATGATAACAGTGTGATAGTATGATTCCTATTTACTATGCAACTGTAGGAATTTCTACCGATCAAGCTATTTATTTTTTTAAATTCTCACTAAAGACTGTTCTAAAAGATATATTCAAACACTGGAATTGAGTACAGAAATTATGGCTTAAATGCTGCATTTCTGTAGTAGTTTATGTTCCATTTTGTTTCTTTCCTTTCCAAACTTTAAAAGCAGTTATTCTCAGAACTGTGAATTTTTAAATTCTTTTTTAAAGCGCTTATCTCCCTCATTTTCCAACCCGATCGAGCTGATTTTTTAAACTCTCTGTAAACTCTGCTGAATAAGATGCATTCAAAAGCCAGAAATCGATTTTCCAGACTTAAGGTACTTTTTCCTGGGCTGCATCCCAAATGCATGTTTTTAACAAATAAAATATTTCAAGATGCAACCAATCATTCTTTCGTAATTACACTGAGTGGCCAATTTATTATGTCCACCTGAAAATTTTATGCAAATCAGCTATGACGTCACTCTGTTGTTGATAGAGGGTTAGATAGGTATGAAAAGGGATTTCTCGATGATTGTAAAGACAACTGAGGTGTATTGATTGGGATGAAATGGGTAAAAAACGTGATTTAATGAAATTTGTACGCGGAATGGTCGTTGGCACATGAAATAGTAGAGCAAGTATAACGATTCACTTTTTATTGTTGTTTCTAATACCCTCAGGCCTGAAGTATTCCAGACCAGGTCCATATAGGCTAACTATCTGAGGGGTGCCTGTCCAGTTTACAATGACACCACAAGGGTCGGAGTTCGACTTAGCCAGGTGCCACCTCAATTTTCACTGAGCACCCCCAGGGGCGACATCTGATGGGATCGCACCTTCCCCACTCATTGGTCTCATAGAAGAACTTTCCGGTCTACGGATTTAACTTCCCCATATCCGGACTAGACACGAAGGTATTTAAGGGGACTCCCGACTCTTAAGTCGAGGAAATAAGGCATATTTTCATACTTTTTGACGCTGTAACTATTTCAATTTACTCCCAATTTTTCCAAATTTTATGTATATGATAAATTGATATATTAATTTTAATAAACAAATTTTCAACTCTCAAAATAATTTTAAATAATTTTTTTTTTAAAATGCTTTAGATATACCTTGTTTTTTAACCATTTTTATTGTATGCTGGATTGTGCGCAGAACTATGAAATTCATTTTACACTTAAATATATAATTCCCGTTTTATATTTAAAATAAATAATTAAAAATACAATTGAACATAAAACATTCAACATTAAAATATTTAAAAAAATTTTTAAAACTGCTCAAAATATACTTAAAATTTCCTTAAATTTTTGCATTAATTTACCCCTGAAAAAATAACAAAATGTGCAGTGATTGCAATAATTCTAGTTCAGACGCAATAAAATAACATGATTATGCAGTGATAAAAATTTCATGGAATTATGTTTCATAATTTTGAGATATCAGTTTCGGAATGATGTAAAGTTACATTTTGAGAAAAATGAGTTTATAATTTTTCTTACCTTAAACTTGATCAATAATTAAATATTTAGAATATCAATATCTCCGGAACTAAGCGGAATATTTTCATACGGTTTGCTTTATTTTGTTCAGAAATGATCAGGATTTAACATATATTTTTTTCAAAAAATCGAATGTTTTAAAGATTTAAGGGTAGCGAGTCCCCTTAATGGCGTTTGTCGGGATTTGATCCGAGCACCCTTAGAACCGAAAGCTCACGTGCTACCACTAGGCTACCTCGACTCTTTACTTGTGAAGGGCCGAGAGATGTTAATGTTCATATTTATTGAAGGTCGACTAACAAACAAAATATCGGTCTCAATATAAGGTGTGCAATCGTCAGCGGCTACTGGAGGTTCAAGCTGAAAGGAGTTTCTAGACTTGTCCAGTCCATCATAAGGACAACAATACATCACATTATAGCTAATCTCAATCAAGAATCGACTCCGATGCCTTTCTAGGTACTGTTTGTCACAAACTGCACCTCATCGGATATGAAAACCGAATCCCTTGTCAAAATCCTTTCTGTCTGCAGTTAACAAGAAGAAACGACACCAGTTCGCACAGAATCACGAGGATTGGACAGTAAATAAAAGGTTAATTTGTTCCGATTAATCCCGTTTTCAACTACGCCATGTAGATGGCAGTGTGCAAATATGGGGTATAAAGTGAGAAAGCATGGACTTTAAGTGCATTCTCACAATACTGCAGAAAGGTGGAGGCAATGTTATGATGAGACAATGTTATAATATTGATCCTGTCATTGTTTGGACCCTTTAATTCACGTCGAAGAATGTCTGAAAACCAGAAGGTATTTAATTATTCTCACGAACTGAGGACTTTCAGTTATATTACGGCTTTATACCACTGGATATGGATACTTCAAGCAGGACAATGCTCCATACCATAAAGCTCACATTGTCCATAGATGATTTCAAGAGCATGGCCTACACTTCATCTAGCTGACTTGGTTTTCAAGATCACCAGATATAGTGCAAATGAAAATTTGTGGAATGTAGTCGAAAGGAGGAACAGGTAGCTAGATCCAGAGCCATCAAATCCTAGAAAAATAGAAGCATTCATCGGTCATCAGATTCCTCTAGCCACTTGGCAGTATCTCACAGAGTGCATGCAAAAGAAAATCACAGCAGTTTTGAGAGCTAAAGGGGGCCCAACAATGTACTGAGCAGGTAATAATAATAAATTGCCCACTTAGCGTATACTAACCATTACATACTTATTACCTAATTGAGAAAGAACATTCTGCATTACTAAAGACTTAGAAATATTTATCGCACCAATGAGACCTGTATTTTTAAAGCGTTATGGTAATGGCAACGATATTAATGAGTACTTATTGGGTAAATTATTCTATAACGTTAAGCGTAGAAAGGCGCAAGAGATATGCAAAAAGTTGTCTTTGAGACTTCAAAACGATTTTATTGTAGATTTGTTGAGTTGTAAAAATATGCCAGATTATGGCTTTCTAATACATGAGTAATTATAAAAGTCAAAGTAATGAATGTCTTGTGTGTAGAAAATGAATATAATTAACTTCATAATGGGTAATTAAGAGACACATTATTTTATAGACTTGGAGGTTCCCAAATCTAAAATAAATTTTAAAATTCAAAAGAATCTTTTTCTGGGATTTTTGCTTAAACTCTAAACGTCATAAGGCAGAGAATGGTAAATTTACGTAAATAAAACATATTTCATAACACTTAGCACGTACAAATATATATGACGTACATGTATCATTATATTTCTATTTAAAATTTAATAAATACTAAGCCGTTTTGTATTATAAAATTAATGAAATAAAGTACTGCATAAAATAAACTCTTTCTTGGAAGAAAGTAACTTTAATAAATGAAAAACTTTTGTCATCAAAATTTCTTATTCTGACTGAAATTTAATACTATTATTCTTTCTCTCTCTGTTTAATAATCTATTTTTTCCTGGTTATTGATTATACAGAATAACGTCAATAAGTCTCACGTTTCACAAATTAGTTCCAAAAGAAATTCTTAAAATTTAATTAGCAATATTACTTTGTGTTTGAAAGAGCAGATTTACACCAAAAAAAAATGTAATTTAGGAACATATAAAATTAAAAAGTACACCATTAATATTCTTTGTAACAACGGTTCAGATTTGTTTCTGAAATAATTAAGAAAATGTATGTAAATTTCTTTTCCTGGTTTGAGTGTAACCATTTTACAAATATAAATTTAAAAATTGCGGATTTAATATCCCGATATTATTTTCCTCATATATACCTGCCATATGCCTTTTTATAGCAATGATAGGAGAAATTTATGTGAGAATATAGAGATAAAATGTATTTCCAGAAAAAATTATATATAACTCATTGGAATAATTAGAATTGATCCATTTCGGAGATCGTTATGGAAGGCCAAATGATATAAAATACCTTTCATTTACATAAATCCTAATTATCTGAGAGATGTTTTCATAATGAAAATGAATTTAATGTATGAAAAGTAGTTGTAATTAATACCTGGTTTAAGATGTCAATAAGAAAAAAAAATATGAAAAATTTTTGTAATTTGAACCAAAAATAAAGATAATTAAACATAAAAACCAAATCTAAATTCAAATTAAACGTAGTGGGAAGTTTCTGTAAAATATTCATGATTATTTTAAAATATGAATGTTCAATATTTTAATTCCAGAAAGGTAAAAATCTAGTAAATCATTTATATTTTTAACGTTTAGAAAATCATTGAGAAAGGTCTAATGAGGTATTACTTTTCAAAACAATGGCTCTGCATTATCTTTTAATTAATTAGTAGAAAGAGACTTCTTATAAACTTGAATCGTATAAATATTCTAAATCTTTTGATGGGAAATATCGTGATAAAAATAAAGATGCCATATAAACTATTTAGCATTGTGATCAATATTTTTATATCTATGTTTAACTAAGGTATAATGAAATGTTATTTTAAGCAATAAATTTAGTATTCTTCACAAACATAGCATAAATGTATTATGTAATTCTCTTCCTTTTATCGCATAAATTGCATTTATTATTGAAGTTTCATATTAAATAATGCGATTATGTTAATTATTCAATTTTCAAAAATCATATTTTTACAAAATAAGAAGCACATATACTAAAAGGAACTTGAAATATATTAAAAGAAATAAAATACAAACAAAATTAAATTGATAAAGATTATCTTTTGAAAAATATTTATGAGGACTCATAGGAACATCATAGGAATTCAAAAGAAAAGATGAGAATAAAATTGCCTTCGACATTTTATATTGGCTAATTTTGATTTTTTTGTGACCATATGTCGCCATAACTATTATTAAACAAATATCCCTATTTTTAAAGCTATATTCAATCGGTATCAGTCAATGCACTTATTAGAAACTCCTAGACAACGCTCGGTAGTAATTAATTTTTGGTACCATACTTCGTGAAAAATTCTAAAAATTCCTTGCGTTTCAAGAAACTAAGGTATATCCCCTCTCATAAAATCTCAATTTGAATACACTGAATTTCTCTCGTCAAGTTGTTTCTTTGGTACAGGTACAACATTCAGGGAATTGATAACAATATGTATGCAAATATACAATTAATTTATAAATACTGAGTTCAATTTCTTCACAATACTAGCACTCTAAAACAAAAAGTTTCATTTATTAAATTATTTTTTATGGTTACAATGTAAGATTTGTGAATCTTTCTCTAAATTAAGTGTAACAATGCTATAATTATAAAATTGGATGTTATAAAACCTTGCTTTAATTAGTTCTTAAAAGGATGATCAAAACAAAAAAAAATCTATTAAAAATTAAATGCTTAGATACAATTAAGGTCAATGCATAAGTATAGTGATTCAAAATGGATAAGAAATTGTTTTTACTCACAAGAAAATTTTGATACCCCGATATGTAACAACTTAATTATTATAATTAGAAACTTTTTTAGAAATGTTTTTAATTAAAATTGTTTTATTAAAATATTTAATTTACGAAAAAATCCATTATTATCACTGCAACAAAAATATTTACAATTTAATAAACCTAACAATGTAAACCAAAAAGTTAGTTCATTTATGACAGTACCTTAATTTTTAAAGTTAAACCTTTCATGTAGCTTTCTTGTCATAACATCTGCAATATCATTATGCTGTTTCAAATTTTACCTTTCATTTCATACCAGGGAATGTCTTGAATAATTTTACTGGAATAAAGAAAATTACACTGGTCTGTCCCTAGTCTAGCCCTTAATACAATAGAATTCCTCTAGACTCAACGGAAGCGACAGTTTTGAAATCCAATTTAACTTTCGCCCTCTCCATGACCTATAGCAGAAGTTTTGTAAGACCAATGACGAGTAACGCCTGTCGAAACCTTTTGGGAATTAGTTGATAATAAATAAACCTCAACTCGTTGCCCTGATAAGCATTGATAATGCAGCTCTACATCCTGCATTGACATCGAAACTGATGCAGGAAAGGTTTTGTAGAAGCTTAAATACTATCATTACGTAGAGAAGGGAACAATTTGGATTTCTAAAGCACCATACACAGATCCCTCATCACTTCAATCGTTGTCGTACTGGACGATGGCCAAATAGTTAAGATGCTGGCGTTCAGTACCAGACTCTGTTGGTTCGAGTCCTACTGCTGGCAGGGATATTTGCAGCTGTTCGGAATCGGTTTTAAGCAGTAGGTCCCCTTTATAATTATCCATCGTTTAACGAAAAATAAATAACCGTAGTAACCCAATTAATTAATTATTCGTTATCGCAAACCACTGGAGGAATTGGTATGTTATCATCCATTCCATGTTGGTAGTTGACTAGGTGATGTTCTTTTTGTTTTTCATTTCTACTCATATCTCTCTACTTATGTTTTGAAAGTCTTAGATTTGGAGACGATCATGCGACCGTTTTTATTTTACCAGAATGGTCCCCGTCTTTCTGTCTGTTAATTTTGTCCGATATTTTATTATGGTTTGGGGTGGTTTTTGCATGGGTGGTACTCAAGCAGTTGGTTATTCTACCAAAAGAAAGGAATTTAGAATATCTTTATCAAGGCAGTCTAGTCCTATCATTAATTCCAAATTATTTGAAGATGGCCGCTGTCTCTTTACACAATCGAGTCACCTTCCGTACAACGTGGTATGTATGGAATTAATGTCTCTAAACTATTGTTGAATATATTGACTGATATGATTGATGTCCTGATCTTAAGAAAGAGAACGTTAAAATTGAAAACAAATGTCATTGTCTGTCTCATTTCTGACAGAAGCTTTTCGGGACGAATACAAGACCTTCCTGTCAATACATACCTGAAATTAGAGGAAGTATACTTCAATCAATTGCAACTATCTTAGGAGCAAAAGAATATAATAATTAACAATTATCCTTAAAGAGCGGAAAAATTACTAATTGTACCTAATATATAAGCGAAAGTGTGCTAATTGTCATTATAAAACCATTTATTCTGAAGCAGTTTTGATATCTATAAATTTTGATAATATAGTGAATTCTAAAACCTCATACGATAGCATTATCAGAAGAATGTCAGTCGGTGAATAGTTTAGAGACTTTAAATGCAACTATAAATATTGGTAATAACTTTGGAATAAATATGTCAGTTACATTTTGTAATTACACAAGATAACCCTGTTCATTGTTCAAGATATCAATCCGTAGAGGAAAGGGAAGCACACGTGTTGCATTGCAGAATTAATTTAATTATTCTTATATCTTAATCACGAAATTATGAGAAAAATATGAAAAGTTTTGTACAAGAGCTGATTACAGACGTATTGTGAAACTTTTCCTAAGTGTCATTTACAATCTATCGTATTTATAAATATACAATTTTGTGTTAATCAACTGCCCAAGGAGTTAAGAGTTCATTTGATTATCACTTTATCATTGGATCATCAGCAAAACGTGTTTCTTTAGAACACAAACAATTTCCCCGATTTCAAAGTCTAATTTCCCACCTTTCATTCTTAAAGAATTTTCTAATTTGAGATGCTGCAATTTTAATTTATAAACAGATATCCCACACTTAAATAGAATAGCTAATGGGATAACTCTACCATTGCTAATTAGCGTATGGAACTCAATAGAATTCTTTCATTTTAAAGGTTAAAACTGGGGTTTCAGTTCTTGACAAGTTTTATGTTTTCGATTTTAATCTTCCCGTTCTTCAATTCTTGCTGCCTTGACGGAAACTTGTATTGGCACGCTCAGAATTCTTAATCGAGCAAACAACTACTGAAGTATGAATCTGTTGAATTTTTAAGGTTGTGAAGCATACAGCTCTAAGCTGCTAATTTGCATTTTTCGGTGTTGTATTAGTTTAGAATAGAAATACGAGGATAGAAAAGTGTAGACTTTAATATTTTAAAAGGACTGCTTAAGTAAAAATAAACTGAATTATAACAGATGGTTTGCGGTGATTTCCGATGCGTTAGAAGTTAGACAGGCCGTATTTGACAGAACATCTTAGCCAGTTTGGCAGGAGATATACAAAAGTTCTAATATATTAGATTTTACCGAAGAGAATACTAAATTAGGATTAAAATAAGTTTATTAATAACCTAAAGAGGGAATATAAAACTATTTAAGTTTAAAGAAAGTGTTTAGAAATTTACATATTTAGGAGGTTAAAATGAAAATCATTTATTTAATAACTGAAACGTTTTCCTAGATTTGAAGGAGAAAATTAAATAATCTCGAGACAAAGTGATGAGATAACATCAAGCTGAAGTTAAACAAGTAGCTACTGAGTTCTAAATAAACAATGCGGCACAGAGCTAATTAGAAGCTACATGAGTAAAAGATGTGAGTGAAATATGTTATCAGACTTTTAACATTTTCTCGATTTAAAATATTGGTAGTGAGTTGCAGTTAACTGAAGTTGTTATTATATGTTCGTGCATAATTCATATAAGTTTACATGAATGTTGTTTTTCAATTCTTCTAATAACTTTACTATATTTATTCATACTAATATTGTGTGAAATACTTGTTTTGTTCATTCAAATAATATGAACTGAGAAAATTGGAAGTTCAAAATGTAATCTTTGTACTGCTAAATACTTGTATAATATCATCATGACATTTAAATAATTATTAGATATGTAGAAATTTAAGATTTCATTTAGATTCTGCCTGTATTTCAATAGTTAAATCTATTAGCAATGATTGCGGTTTTCCTTTTTATTTCTGACTTCTGTTCTGACTAATTGTTCTAGGATACTTAAAAGCGACAAATAAATGGATCTATTATTTCTTTGAACCAGGCATTCATCGTAAATTACAGCTTCTTCAATCGACAATAGAATGTAAATGTTACAACTAGGTTTGATCCAACAAATGTAGTCTTTCTTCAAGTTGTAAAGATGTATAGGGGGTTGTCTCTATGAACGAGTCATAAATTCTAGAGTCAGTAGAGACAATCACATTTAATGCTCTGTGATCCACAGAAGAATTATATCGTAAGTTCTTAAAGAGTTGTCATTTTAATTCTCTATTGTAGATTTAAGAGGATTTCGTCTAAGGATTTCAGTATCACTTTACTTTCTACGGATTTCTAGAAAGAATTTGGTACTGCTACTTGCGGTTAGTCAAAGCATTTTTAAATTTGAGCAATTTATACAAGGTCTTTCCTTTATTTCTAGCAAATAAACTTATAAACAGGCGTTTCACACTACGTTCTTCACATATGAGAGATTTCAGTATTACATTTACAAGAAATTAGGAATGTAATTATGGCGAAGTATACGCACATTATTGATCATTGATAACTCCCTTTGAAATTCAATTGAAATTGTACGATTTCACAACTAAGGTAACTGCACAAAACGGTGAGGATTCAAACATAAAATGCTTGTAAAATGAGATAACTATAAAATATTATATAAGTAATGGCATTTTTGTCATTTAGAATTGTAAGGACAGTATATTTATTAATAATTAAATAACAGCTGTTTGCTATTAAACTTGTTTTACACATTCTCTTTCGTCAAGAACTGCAGATTTTTACACTTTCAGTCAAGTAACTTGATATTTATAAGAAATTCATTTTCTCTTGTAGAGTTATCAAGAGAAAAATGCCGTGGCAGGTAAAAATATGAGTTTATACAACTAAAATTTTCCATTACAATTATTAAATTTTAGTCCACCAAATTCTCCTTAAGTGTATCTTGAAATACGTTCAAAAACTTTGTTGCATTTAAAAATAAGGGAAAAATAGATTGAAAGAATGAAGTACAATCATATAATTGTAAATTACGGGAAATTTTCCTAATTTAGCAGAGAACTGCGTAAACGAGGTGTTTAGAGCCTAATCTCCAACATTTAGGTTCAGAAAGTTCAAATAATAACAAAAATATGATAATGATTTTCTAGTTTTGTCTAACTTTATTAATTAGATGAACATACCCATAGTAAAAGGCTTTCATGGTTACGTATTTTGTTTATAATTACGTATTTAACCATCTGAATTCAGTTTTGGCAAACTTGTTGGACGAATGAGGACAGCTATTAAAATAGCAAGTGTTATCATAGGTTTTTTATTTTACTTATCCCAAATGTTGCACAGAAAACCCCTTAAATATAATATTAATAAACGCAAAGAATAAATTTTGCCCATTTTTTATAAAAACGTCTGTGTTATTACACATTGAGGAAATGCAATCTCAAACATTTAGATTCAGAATGCTCAAACAATAATAAAAACTTGCAAATGTATTTCATTGTTTTTATCTTATTTCATGAATCCAGTGAATATAACTGAGAGTAAAACGCCTTTATTGTTATTTTTTCAAGTTAATCCTAAGTATATTCTTTTTGGACAAACTTATTGCACGAATCAAGATAGTTATTAATTCAACAAGTTTGATTATTATATTTATACATACCACAAATGTTTTACACAAAAACTCTTAAATATAATATGTACAAAGAATAAATAACACCCATTAGTACAAAAACGTCTCGGATACTTCATGTTGTGTAAAATTCAGTTCAAAACTTTATAATTTAAAAATGCACGGAGACACCCTAATAAGAAGCATCACATGTGTAACGTCTGGTCTCTCCAGTATACTCTTTAGTACTATAAGGGTGAAAAAACACATGTCAGTAACGTAAAATTCAGTTAAAACCTTTATGAGGCAAAATATGAGAACCTTTATGAGTAAATTATACGAAGCATTATCTGTGTAATTCCTCTTAGTATTTAGGAACACACCCTAAAAAGAAGCATCACCTGCATAATATATAGCCCCTGCAGTGTACTCTATAGTACTATATGGGCGGAAACACAGATGGCTGTAACTTAAAATTCAGTTAAAATCTTTATTTTGGAAAAATACATAAAACACACCCTAATAGCAAACACAGGTGACGTAACACAGACGTAACATAGGTGAAGCATCACTTGTGTTACGTCTGGCCTCTCCAGTGAACTCTATAGTATTATAAGGGTGAAAACACACATGGCAGTTACGTAAAATTCAGTTAAAACCTTTATGAGGCAAAATAGCATGGAATACACCCTAATAAAAAGCGTCACTTGCATAATATATGGCCTCTTAAGTGTACTCTATAGTACTATAAGGGTGGAAACACAGATGGCTGTAACGAAAAATTCCATTTAAACTTTTATGATACAAAAATGCATGGAACACACCCTAATACGAAGCATTATCTGTGTAATTACAAGTCTACTCAGTGCACCCTAGTGTAACTAATTCAATAGTTGTTACGTATTTGGTACGTATTTGGTACTTATGTTTATGATCTAGTTTAGATCATAAAAGAAAAATGTTTTTAATTTTGACATGAAAGACATGCATGGTATCCAATTAACCACCGAATCCCGCTATCGACAACTCTCACTGGCATATTTAGTATTGAAATGAGATAGAAAAGTTTTAATTTAATTAAGCTGCTTAAAACAATTCATCAGTTCAAAGGTTTTAATTCTGTCAAGAATTCCATTAATAGAATGAGTCTTTCCTCGCAGGTAAGTTGTGCACAGATATGCATCTCTAAAGGGAAATATTTAATAACATCTAAATACCTCACTTTTAACTATTTGCAAATTAAATTAAAATATCTGGTGACTTTCTAAGTTAATGTGATTCATCTTTAGAATACCGAGAATATTAAAAATTATTCTGGCTTTCAGCAGCATTTAATTCTTAGCTCTAATATATGAGTTTATAAATTTCGAAAAGTTCTTTAAAATAATAAAATCTAAATGCATAAATATAATATAGTTGAATTTGAAACTAGTGACGTAGAATTTTTGAACACAGATGTAATCAAGAGAATGAAATAAGCCGCATTTTTATAATTAATGTGTAAGTACTCATAAGCTTTTATAAATACATACAATGGAATTTTTAAGTATCTCAAAATGCATGCTTTATGAATGTGTCTGAAGCTGAATAAAATTTTTATTACTTACAGAATGTAGAGACAAGGTGCTCTCATCAGATGCAACGCGAGAGAATTTAGTGAAACTTACATTAAACATTTAAATGATTACGGATACATTTAAACGTAAAGGTGAGAATGCACGAGAGAGATTATATAAAATTTTGCCATAATATTATTGGCATCACACCTATACCTATACAATTTTATATGTCATTTTTTCAAATTTAAAACATATATGAAATTAAGCAGTCATTATTTTAAATAATGTTCCGACATGCAGTACTGGATGGACCAACTTTAAATTTAACTGTAAACATATATTTAGCTGCAGTTTCTAACTTTGTGACTGTTCTTCAAGAAGCAGAATTATTTCAAAGTGGAAGAAAAATGTAAATCTGCCTAGAAAGATGCAGCAGACCTCTCTCTACTTTATAAAATGAAAAAGATAATTTTCCTCCCTGAACGTACCTCTATGTTTTTGGCATTCCTTCTGCTCCCTAATCTATATTTCTCCTTTCTGCTAAAATAACGTTTGTACCTATTACTAAACCTTGTCTCTATTAGTGCTTGTGTACATACTTAACAGTAAGAAAGAATTGTTTTCAAAAAGTTATTTCTAAATATATAAGTTTCAATTGTATTATTAAGTTTCTGAATTTAATCATTTTAATACACACTTTATTTTATAAAATTGATCAGTATACAAAAAGAGATTAAATATGATCAATGAATAAGGTGACACACTTTACGAGGAATTAACAAAATGGTTTTCATTCTCTTTCGATGGACAGATTCAAATGAACGCGAAACAGTAAAATAAACACATCACGAATAAAAGGGAATACCAGGTAAGTTTTTCTGCAATTACTTTTTATTAATTTGGTTATATGACGCAAGAAACATGAAACAGTTTTTCCCAATTATATCCCGGATCATCTATATCATCTATACAAAAAATACTGGATCTTAAGCGAGTGCCTGATTGTTTTACGGTTAGATTTACTTGTTTAAATGTTCAGCAGTTTGGTGTAATCTTATACGGCCCTGCATATTTTTTGAAAAGATTCCCTGGGACTTCTAATGTCTCTATAGATATTTTGTCCAAGCAGTGATATAATTAGTTACATCGTTATTTTTTTATTATTGTAACTGAAAAATATATCACACCTATAAAACATGAAATAATCTATATACACAAATATATCTGTTTAATAAGTTACTGATAACAGTAATTTAGATCAAAGAATAGAAATAATGTCCAATGGAAACTATATTATTTCAATTAAAGAGAAAGGACTATATTTGAATGGCATCCGAAATCAAATCTTTTTTATTATAAAGGGCTTCAACGAAAAACAAATTTAGTGAAATTTGTCGTCTGTTGAAGATTTATTTTACAACTGTTTTTCTATTTACCAAAGAGTTTGTCAGGAGGTATATTTATATACTATATATATATATCTGAGTGTCCGATTAAATAAGTATACCTATTCAATGAAATCCTGTAATGATAGCTTACAAGAAGAGAGATTTGAACATTAAGTCTATAGGCATTCAGTATAACATTAATACAACATTAAGTCATTAAGTACAGGCGATTCCATCGTCCTTACTATCGTACCATCCTGGTAGTGGGGGTGGGGGGGGGATTACGCATACTGTAGATTCCATTCCTCACATTCTCCTCGATTTTTTACAGAGTCTAAAGCACAAGATCTTAGCTTATACACCTAGAAACATTGGCCACTTATATTTACATTTAAAATATATATTTTCCAACTTTTCGCACTTGTTTATCGTCAAGGAATATATAATCTATGCTTTCCAAAGGTCCACCTATGGTCTCTCCAGAGGTCAAGCGGTCAGTAACAACCGCCCACCATAGGTGATATTCGAGCCTCACATCTCCGAATACGATCCTTTTCCACACCGTCGATGCTAAGAAACCTCATAATGGAAATTATATTCGTCGTAGAATATATATAAATAAATATATAAATAAATATATAAATATATAAATAAATATATTAATAAATAAATAAATAAATAAATATATATATATATATATATATATATATATATATATATATATATATATATATATATATATATATATATAAGTATGTATATGTGTGTGTGTATACACAGGTGGTTATCAAAATAATGGAAACTTTCAGAAACATCATGAAAACGTTTATTAACACGGGGCAGGATCACCTTTGTCATGTTATACCACCTGATTCACCTTCGAATTGGATTATACAAGTCCTAAAGAGTGGTTAAGAATTTATTATACCATTCTTCAAGGAAAAATCATGAAACTTCCTGTAGAGATGTTGTAGTGGTTATCGATATCTTTATCTATCTGCTTATACAGATCACAGTGGTTGGATGATTTATAGTCGGGGGGGGGATTATACAGGGTAAGATAAATTATTTGACTTCTTTTCCATGCTCTTCAAACCAATACTTTATAGATTTAGCTGTATCTGTTGGTGAATTATCATATCGGAGAACGCCATCCCATGCAAGAAACAATGTTTGCACCATAAGATGGACGAGTGATCTAAAATTAAGACATAGTCCTTCTCATTCAATCTCCCTTTTAGGTTAACAATAGGGCTTGAAGAAAACCACGAGATGCCATCCCAAACCCTGAAAGATCTACCACCATGATTGACAGTTGAGAGGAGACAGCCATAATCTTACGCTTGTGTAGGTGTTTTCCAGACATACCCACGTCCTGTTGCGAGGAACAATGTGAACAATGATTGGTCGGACCAAATGCAGTTTTTCGACATATTACATGAGCAGGATTTGCTCCCGTGGCACCATTGTGGACGATATTTTGTATTGGCATCTATTACAAGGGCTTGGGAATAACTACTCTTCCGTAAATGCTTTGTTTGGGAAGTTCTCTTCTACCACTAATGGTTGATACCAGAACATGCAGATGCCGATTGAGCTCTTCGGTCATTTTGGTTGCAGTTGTTTTCTTTCCTCGTGTCACAATCCGGTTCAATACCTCTTCCGTCTCTTTCACTCATTTGTCCCTTTCGTCCACTATTCTGTTTGGCAAAGGATGTTTTTCCGTGCACTCTGTATGCTATCATGGCTTTCGATACCATAGCTAGAAAATCACCCATTAGCCAGGGGGTTGCAGTAAGAGATAGTCCAATTTAAACGCACTCCATCAATTTTCACTTTTTACAAGGTCTGCAAGGTTTGACATTTTACGCTGTTCCCCTTCAAAAGCACGATGCCCTTAGCTTCATTACTGCTACCCGACAGTAGAATAATACATTTACTATATTATATAAAAAATAACGTAGGCCAGACTTGTTTTTAAAGGAATACGAAGCAAATTCATAAGCCCCATTGATATTGATAGGTGTTTCCATTATTTTGATAACCACCTGTATATATATATATATAAGAAAAAAGGTACATATATATATATTATAGTGCTTAATTATATAAAGGTATTATGTTTGGGGGTGCACTGGTAGACAATTTTAACCCGGATGCCTGACAGACTTTACCCTCAATAAAAATATGAGGAATATCAAATGAATAGAATTTAGCACAAGATTAGAAAACCTAAGCAAGTTCGCTATTTCTTTATGAAATATAATCTAATCAGTCCATTATTTGGTACTACATTAAATATGATAATGAATACCAAGCGCTCGAGCTATTTATTTACATTAATTTCGAAGAATGAGTATTTTTTAATACTGTAGCAAGTAAAGGATTAAGCGTCTCACTGCCTCTCAAAAGATTGACAGTCAAACAAAATAACCAGAAATCCTGTACTTATAGCTAAACGCACCATAAATGTAAGATTCTGTAGCAGTATAAAAACTAAACCATATAACAAGGCAACCGACAGGTCTCTTCATTAGGAGCCTAACCGAATCAGTTACCTGAAGGGGGAACTTTCTGAATAGGATGCAGGTCTAGCCAAAAGACATCCCAAGGCCCCGAGATCGCCATGGAAACAGATAGTCAAATCAATTGAAAATAACCAGATGTCCTGCACTTAGAGCTAAACGCACCATAAATGCAAGATTCTGTAGCAGTAAAAAGAAACATACAATCCTAAAAAGAACACAAATGAAAAGACAGAAATATAAAAGGCACACTCACCCTATCCCGATAAATTGTGAAGTGACGGTTAAAACAAATATTAGCAATTTTAACATTAAGAATTTCACCACTGCATCATAATTACAGCGCCACACCCAGATGAAATTTTAAAGCAACAAGTATTGAAAGAAATTGTGAAACCAGAAATCCCTATTTTAATTGCCCTTGAAATATACGCAAGCCTAAATACCATTTTTTAATTGCGAAAATTGTTCTTACGTAGGTTTCCTCGAAACTATTACACGCCTCCAAAAAATTGTCACTATTATTGCAAATGATTTTATTGTGTTTTGTTGTGAGTGAAAGATACTATAATAAATTTTATATTTTAAATTACTATGGAAATTAGTAAACGTGTTAACCTCAAAGGTGAAACCTAATCTTTTATCATATATTCTGACTTTTATTTCAGTATCTTGAATTTTAATTTTAATATCCAAGTAAGCTGCATTATGATAATCTTCATTAGTTTTTTTTAAAGTTAATTCCTTTGGGTAGATTTGCCTTAGAAATTCCAAATCGTTACAGTTGAAAATTATAAGGTTACCAATATACATCAATCCGGAAACATTATTTAAGTTAAGAAATTTAGACTATTCATGATGCACATTCAAGTCCAAGGATTTCACTACACCGTGATCATCGAGAAAGTTACCGTTTAAATGTATTACAGAGTGTCTCTCAATACTTAATAAATGCATAGAAAGTTAATGTTAGATTTAAATATTGAAGCAAACTTCTTGAATTGTTACATCTTGTGTACAGCATACTCGCAGATAATGGGTTCATCAATACATTTTCGATATAAGTTCTTATTTCCGATTCTAATGATTTAATTTTTTTAATATAATTTTTAATATCATTTTTTAATATATGTTACTTAGTTTGAAGGGGTTTGAACACCTCCGCTAGACTCTAGAAGTTTTGATAGATAGGCATAATGTATTTTAGACTTATTGTTAAAGGACTGTAACAGCATTTAACTGTCCCCGGCAATTATGCAAACGTTATAACCCACTGCGCACTTGTGCAGCTTGGATAAACCTATGCCAAGTGAAAGACAATGAAGATCTACCCTTAATAAACTTTCAAATGATAGTCAGTCTTCTAAAATGAAGATATGATGTACGATGTTCTGAATTTCGAGCTGCCCATTTTGTAAGAAAATTATCCAAGTGGAATACCCAAGCAAAAACAAAATTCCCTTTGTACGTTAACACTTGTTTCAACTTTGATTATTTTGTTGCATTAGGTTTCATAATATTTTTGTAAAAGAAATAGAAACAAACTGTAAAAACACTGTTAAACAGTTTTTAAAATTGTGCGTATTGCTGAACACGTCACTATAGGATTCCCACCAAACGGAGATCAACTCCCAGCTATATCAAGAAATAGTACATCAACTTAAGAAGATGCATGCGCTGGTATTTTACTTTTGCTTAGTGGGAATTTGAAACAATTGATAAGTATATTTTACCATGTTACTAGATTATAATTCAATTTCTGTTTAAAACTGTATTTTGTCTTAGTTTTAAACAAAAATTTTTTTTCAATGCGGAGGCACTTGTCGCGAAGACATTCACCTATAATTCAAAGTTTTGCTGGCCATTTTATTATGGGGGCCATATAGGCAGACCAGCATTGCCCCTTATGAAGGGACGACACAAGGGGGCGTTTTAGTGGCGCTTCGCCAGGATTCGATCTGAGCACCCTCAGCACCGAAAACTAGCGCGCTGTACCATAAGGCCGCCACGGCCCGCTTTAAACAACATTGTTTGGACAATTATGGCAGAAACAAATGGAGAGAATTGAAGTGAATATATAATTTACCACGTTACATGTATGAATATATTAATGCCTATTTTCAAGTATAATGATTGAAAATTACTTAAAACGGAAAGTGTACGGCTAAATCTAGACAGGTAAAAATTTAATTTGCTTAGATTTCAAAATAAAATATTTTAACGAAATAATTTTCTCTTAAGACATTTAGTTATGCGGAAATAATTTATCAACATAGTATATATCTTACTATCTGTAATTATATATATTGCGTTACAGCGCAATTCTGTTGAATCTAATTTTCTAACCTTTTACTCGCTAGGACAAATTACACTCAGTTCTCTGTCATTGATTTTTTCATTATTAATCAGTACAAACGAGATTTGCGAAACCTTATTTGACGTCGTTGTTATTTTTAAATTAGACAAGAGTTGTTCAAATTAGATAATATATTGGAAGGATTATACTGGCAGGGTGCATATTTTGTAACACGTAAAATGCTCATCTTTAAATGAGGTTGCGTGATTGGAATTTTTGTATAGTTTGTATGTTTATTTGTGTAATGGAAGGTAGATTTTAAAGTTAAGCCAGATTCATTTTCCCCATAACTTGTGCAGCATGATTTTGTACTCTAGTGTAAAGAAAACCTGTTTAAATAAACATTGATATATTTTAGTGAGCAACTCTTCAGCGAAGGGAAAGCAAAGACATAAATCTATTAAAAATCGTAGAGTTATGAAATGAAGAGCTGCATGTTATTTAAGCAAGAAAATAAAAATAAGATTTTTTTTTTACTTTCAAGAAAGCTACTGTAATTTGAATATGTAATATCCGAACTAAACAAAAATTCTTCGTGGTAAAAATTTTGTTGAATTGTTTATTTTCATGAAGCGAAAAAATTTACAATCCGACTTGACATATGAACAACTTAATTTTTAAAACCAGTGAAATCATGCATATATCTTGTTATTTAAACATATACATCTAATTAATATTCAGTTTTCCTTATAAATAAATATTATTATTATGCGACTTTGTGTTATTTTGATGAACGCTAAGATGTAACTTAATAATTTTTGTGTCCACGTGCAATATAAGCACATTGCATTATTATATGAATCTAAGTAAGCGTAATCTCAAGTCTAGATAATAGAGTTTTATACCCTTGTCAGGGTTTGTTAGCTGAAAACAAATAAAATAACGGATGAAGATGTGATCTGCGTAATTAAAGGCATATATATATATATATATATATATATATATACGTATATAAAGATATAATATATGTATAAGGCTATTTAAATTATATTTATGTGAAATAAAGAATTCTTTTCAATAAGTACTAACTCTCCAAATGTTAAAAGCCAATCAACAGAGTTTTTTTGTCTGGGCTACTGTCATAAAGCAATTGCAAAGTTAAGCACTTCCACATCAGAGATGTTGAATATCGAATTATAGTGCAATCCAATTTGGACATACCATGGTAGCGTATTGTAAAAACACATAATATATATTTTTCAACAGCTTAAAGCCTTCCCTCGATCTTTCACCCTTTCCTCGACTGCACTATAAACTCATGTAGATTATCTACTGACAATGTTTATGTTGTCTATTCTTTAACTGACTTACTGTTTCCTTACATCAGTCACGTGTTAAATTTCTCATGCTCCCCTGATCGAAAGCTCTCCATACTAATTTGGTGCATACGAATTTCTATACGAATATGGTGCATTTCTTACAATGCTCTTTAATACGTTTAATAACGCTCTTTAATACGTGCTCTTTAATAAGTTTAATACGTGTCTATGGAAGATGTCATTTTCTCCAGCAAGTAAAGTATTATGTAGTTTATTTACTGATGTTTTACTCTTTCTCAAAATCGCTGTTATTCCGGTGTCACATTCTTATAAGTATTGATGACTTATATCTTTGTACTTTTGAACCCAGAGCTTTCAAGTATATCTTACAATCAACAATTACAGGGGACGGTATAAACATACGATAAAGTTCCGGTATTTTGAATATATATTGTAGCTGATAGTTCAACGTCACGGAACTAAGGCAGTTAAACTGTCATTCTGTTACAGTAATATATACGCACTATGATATGAGACCAATATAACCTTCTCTACTACAGCAGATTGTGTTTGAAGTTTCATAAAGTACTGTTTAGAAGCAAAGAAATAACAGATTATTTGAATTACAACATACAGAATAATTACATCTACTGGTTATCCATGAGGTATTTAAGACTCAGGTCAGAGCGGTTATGATTTGTCTGTTTCTTAACAATCTTATGTAGGGACCATAGATAACGCCGTTTTCTGTGTTTCAAAGTTTAAAGGGATCATCTTTATCAGCCAAACGTTCCCTTTTGATAAAGGAATGGATACTTAGTTCCGGCCAAGATTTAGGGTTTATCTATAACAAGTTGACATTAAGATGCTCTCTGATTTAGTGTAATGCTTAATAATATTAAGATATTGTTTGTAACATTTCTTTTACAATGAGATAAGTAAATTGGGAGGTAAACTACTTTAATAAAAGCCATTATAAACTTAGAAATAAATTGCTTAAAATAAAAAACTGTAAACAGTAACTCTCTGTACCTTTATCTGTAAGTGGACTTTGTTTATTACTTTAAAAATGTAAATCCTTTTTAAATAATCTAAAGAAAATTTTAATGGCTTAGTAAAAATGAAATTTAAATTTAAAGAAAATATAAGCAGGAAGATATAGGGAAACAAAAAAAGAACTTCTGTCTTTTTCAAATTTGTAAAAATAATCACAAACATTGGCAAGGTATTTTTAAATGTTAAAAACAAAAAGAAATGTCTGTACAAAATGGCTAAAAGTAAAGAAAAATCCAGATTGTAGTATCAAAAGAAGAGTAATACCGAAAAGATTTTTCAGTTATTATATATATATGTATAAAGCATATAAAAGAAACTGAGAAATAATTTATTCTAGTGATAACTGGAAAATACTTTTAGCATTTTATATGATACAGAAATAGGCTAGCCATATAATAACGTAATATTAAATAACAAAGAAAAAGTACTTTGAATGGAGTTCATTTTTATGCCCATTAGCTGTTATCTCATGTTTCATTTTTATCAATTATTGTCAATTATGGACAGTTTTCACAATTCATATTTCAATAATACTAAATATACACTTTTAACATCCGAAATTTTTTTAATTATTTGACACAACTTGACACTGCAGCTGGACACTACAACTCGATACAACATGCTGTAACAGTCAAGGTAATTATAAAGTTTCTAATAGATAAAAGCACAAATAATCGCATATATTAAGTTCATATCATTTTACGTTTCTTCGTATTTGCGAATACTCACTGGCCACTGGCTTTTGCCCTTATGTTGTAAAACATGAAGCCAATGAACTAAAACCTCGACCGTGATTTCACCAGAAAACCGTAAACTTGAAAGTTTTTACATTCTGCTTAGTGCATCTTTAAAGGCAGCCACTATGGCTCCAACAGTTTAGCTCATTAATAATCTCTTCAACAGAAGTGAAACAAAATTGATATTAAGGATATTGAATAATGTAAAGGTAAGGGTACTGAATCATTTGTTTACCGATTATTAATAAACAAATGTGCTACATTGAATAAGAGGAATATTCCCATATTAGTTAACTGCATGAAAAAATGTATGCTGACAAAATAATGATGACAATGAAACTAAGGACTGATAGATCTTAGATATCTTATTTATAACAGACTGCTTTCTTACCCAAACCTGAGGAAATTCTAAAAGCTTCCTATTATGGTATCTCCTTGTGGTTCCTTCTCTTATTATGCCTTAATACATACATTTTCAAAACTTAGGTATGTTTTAACTGTTACACATCTTTTAACACAGCATTGGATAAAGAGAGTTTAGTGGTAATCTCACCATATACAAACTAGTAGGAATTGTTGCAAATTTTACTCTTTTT
The DNA here is from genome assembly GCA_907164885.2 of Dolomedes plantarius. Taxonomy (NCBI): domain Eukaryota; kingdom Metazoa; phylum Arthropoda; class Arachnida; order Araneae; family Dolomedidae; genus Dolomedes; species Dolomedes plantarius. Next base: position 70,096,635 of record OU015501.1, read on the forward strand.
GTGTCCATAGGATTTCCGATATCTAAAGAACTTACATCTAAAAAGTATACACACTTTCCAATTTTCAAAGTAAAACGTAAGTCAGTTATGGCAAGAAGCCAAGTTTGTGGGTACAGGAATGTCATTTGACAACAAAACGTTTTGAACTCTTTATGTCACTGATTGAGGAAAAGTAACATAAAATTTTCAAACCATTCAAATTTTAGCTGTCTTATAAGTTTAAAGAAAAATGCGGACATGAATATTTAGGGTGATCAGCATTGCAAATATTTTTTTGTCGTGAGCACATGTGTCGTTGCTTAGTAGTTTACAAAAGATGCCAAATTGCTGTCCTTTATTTTGTGGAAGATATGACAACATGAATCCTCTTAGTAAGGCGGCGACCGAAGTTTAGAGACTTGAGTGAAATAAATTGATGGTTTGGAAAATTCGTTAAGGGGTAGAAGCAGGGCAGTGATTCATAAGATTTTATTGAAAAAGGGGAATTATGCATTTTTGAAACAGTCTGTCCAAGGAAAACAATGAAAAGAGACAATCCCGTCATTCTTCGCATCACGTTACTCCAAAATGTGTCCCTGCGTTATGTTTCCCAGAGTGTAGGCTGAGACATCTTTAAGAATGCAGTTTATTGTTAAACTGAAGAAAACTGTAGCATTGTTCTTCTGAAAAAAAAACTTGTGCCCAAATACAAACAGTAAATAAACTAGCTTGGCTGCATTGTACCGTATGTCATATACAATGGAGGAACGAATGGATTACTTTTATCTTTACCGCTGTGAAGAGGTTCAATCTGTATGGTCCGGGTGGTTGAGGCTCGATCTTCGAACTTTCCTCTGCACACAGGGCGGAAGGTGACCTACTATGGTTTGGCGTGCCTTCACCTGCAATGGAACTAGTGCTATTGCTTCCCTAAATAAGATAAAATTCTGAAGATTACCAAGACATACCCAGTACCACCTCTGACCGACTGCAGATCTTGCAGGGTATGATTTCGCGTTCCATCAGGACAATGCAACACTTCATACTTCAGTTTCAACTAAAGTTGGTTTGACACTAATCATTGAACAGAAATGAACTGACCCTCTCTCAGTCCCGATATTAACTCAGAGGAGGACTTTGGTGTATATTAACTGCCGATGTTTGGGTGAATGGACGACAATTTTCAACTGAAGTAGAACTGGAGTACCAGATTGAACAAAGCTGGTATGAAATAAATTCAGTACATTTGCAGAATTCGGTAAATTTCGTGCTTGATACAACGTGCAAAGTTAATCTGAAAAAGAGCTCAATTATATTAACCTATATTGAACGTTTATTTAATGTTTGTATACTCCCGAGACAGCTTATTTCTGTATTTTATTTGTAAATCCAGATGAAATTCTCACATTTACATTAAAAGCATTGTTCAGATTCAGTTTTAAACACTCAACAATTATATGGAAAAACAGTTTTCGTTGTTGCTTTATTTAATTTTTTATGCGAAAAAAATTTGAAGTCTGTATAATTTTGAAACACGCTAAATAAAATTTGCTGAGAAAGATGGCATATCGTCATAAAAGAAGGTAGAATCGATAGATTGATTATGATAGTATATGTAGAAATTTATATTTATTATTAAAATACCATTTAAGTACATATAATTAGAATTAAATTATGTTAAAATTATTATTAGTAACTGTACTTGTTAAAATTTTTAAAATAAAGCTGATTTTAAAATTTTTAACACTTCAAGTTGTACTTTTATATTTGTCATACCATTCTCTTTTATGTATTAATTTAAGTTTTTTGCACTATCCTAAAACTTCTGTTTAGATAAACTCTTGGTAAGAACTGCCGGTATCCTGATTTAATTAAATAATAAGATCTTGACATCTTTTCAAAAGTAGATTGAGTATGTAGAGAAAATAGTTTTGCTTAGTAAAATATGAATTTAGAGATTACGTCAAATATATTGTCGGTGTTCTGTAAAAAGGGCGAATATGTATGTGAATCTCTATGTTTATTCGACCTTTTACAGAACACCGACGATATGTTTAGCGTTTGAGATCAAAAGAGGATGCAAATAAAACAATAGGTTCTGTATTGTTCAATTTCGTATACGATATCAAGTAGATACAGTAACAGACACTTTGAGTAAACGAAAGTCAGGAACAAAATATTTAATATTCTGTAATTTCAGTAACTGATATCAAATATTCCCTAGGTTTCTCCAATTCTACATGCCGCTAACGTAAGCCCTGAATTAAAATGCATGTTTCGTCTAAAAGATCTCGTTCTATTAACTTTGCCCTTAATATGCAAGATTTGATCCTTAATAAATGATTATGGAGAAAGCTTTTTGAAAATAAAGAAATTTAAGATAGAATTAGAAATTTGACAATTTTATCAAGGGCTATAACTTTCAGATGGCCAGCACAGACTTTTACAGAGACTTTCACAGAGAGTTGCAATTGAAAAATTTATAAAACAGATTATTTAGTAAAGTTTAAGAATGGCGAAGTAAAAGAAGACTATATTGGTGCTGCATAAAGGTAGGTAAAATATATTTTTTATCGCAGGAAATGTAAGATGGAGTACACTTTGAGTGTAATAGATATAATTTAACATTGGGACAGAAATGAAAGTAAGTAAGTGCTTGAAAAAAGTAATTTAAAAATCTATGCCGACAAAGAGGAATTTTCCTTGTATTAAAATTTTAACTGGATGCATACTTTAAAATTTTATTTCTCTACTTCTAGATTTAAATTTTACATTCATACAAATATATTATTTCTAACTCTATAGAGAATAGCTACTTCTACCCACACTTGGGTGTATATAATTTGAAGTGGCCCTCTAAATGAATTGGATACAAACACACTTTATACATGAAACAATGTTTATTTTAAATGTTTGCATATATAGATTTTGCTTTTCAACAATGAGCATACGTACTACTTGTACGGATATATAAATACAGCTTTCAAGAACAATATATTTTTCAATACTCACGAACAGTAAGTCAACCAGCAGTTCTGCCACATAAACTTTGGGCCCCCTAAACACTAGCGCAGGATAGCGCCTGGAGCTGCTTACCTCGTAGCTCCCCCTCGCTTGCGTAACAACTCTTAACTCGCTTATCTATCAACCTCTTCTTTAATCAAGCTGCTTGGTATTTATACCAAACGCGTATGCCGAAATTAGCATATGTCAAGCAGCTTCTTTAATTTATTCAATCAAAAGTTCGATTCTTGTGAATCGAATCGTATGTATACCTTACAACTCCTTTATCATCATCTTTACATCGTATATATATGAATGTTCTTTAAATTTTTCAATTATTTAGTTGTAAAATTCCCTTTAAGCAGAAAATGAATTTTAATAGCAGTTTAATTTAATATAACACAGCGAATATTTACAATTTTTTTTCTTCTTAATCAATGACTCGACAGTCCATGCAAGCCCTCTACTTTCCCATGGAGTTTTATCTATTTTGAAAAATGTGTGGCAATAATCTCATTTATGACAGATGCAAAATTTTACCTAGAATACATGCATATGCATACTTATATCTATCTATCTACCTATCTATCTATCTATCTATCTATCTATATATATATATATGTATATATATATATACACACACACACATATATATATATATATATATATATATATATATATATATATATATATATATATATATATATATATATATATATATATATAAATATATACACGCATATATATATATATATATATACACACACACATACATATATATATATATATATATATATATATATATAAAGAGAGATAAACGGAGGAACTCCAGACACTATTTTTTTATTTTCTCTGATAAATCTTACATTGAGTGTATACCATCAATCATTGTTTATTTATAAATCAGTCAAGACTAGTGGCTGAAATGAGTAATCCTTTATTCTTGGCGGAATTCCATTCTTTGATATTCCTAGGAGAACATATGATGTCTTTAAGAGAGTTTTGTTCCTCTATTGGGGACTTTTTATTGTTTCCGTAAGATTATTTAAGCCCCGATGAGAAGACTCTCTTTTGTAGTATTATTCGGAATTCACTTTCCTTATAATAAAGTTATTCGGGAAAGGAATGCAGAGTTGAAGACGAAACAGATTTTTCTTTTGAGTGTCATATATTGTGCATTTTTATAATTAATTCTACGTATTTAAACTGAATAAAATTATATCTCAAAAATTCAAACATCAATTTATTTAGTTATATAAAGGGAAAATGATATAAATGAAGTTTTAGCTGTTTTTACATAATAGAACTGAGTAACTTTTGCTTCCTGGTCTTTCAGAGTTGTATATTGAAATTTATAGGCTATAACTGTTTGAAAAATTATTTTTTGCTGTATTGGGCTTACATAACTGGAATGGTGAGATATATAGCTCACTTATTTGTATTTAACTGAGCAATAGATTTAAAATAGAAAAAAAATTACATTACATTAATAATTGAGCTAAAAATTAAATTAACTGTTAAAATAAAGTTTCTTACTCCAAGATATAAATTTATTTAGAAAATCGCATTTCCTCCGCATTGTAATTACATGATAGGATTGGAGAGATATATCTCTGAGTGTTTTGTCTTTAAATTCACAATAGTTTTAAGTTCAAAAAATATTCTTACATAATAAGTGAGTTATATATTAAAGTAAATTGCAAAATAACATCTCTTCCCCCCTAAAAAAAGTAAAATTTGTTAGAATATTACTGTTTTTAAAAAATCATTTTTCTTCTATATTGCGCTTACATAATAGGAATGGCGAGCCTCATTGTTAAATGCACAATAGTCTTAAGATAGAAAATATTGTACTACATTAAAAACTGAATTAATCTATATATATAAAACAGTTCCGTACCTGACTGACTCACTGACTCACTGACATACAACGCACAGACCAAACCGCTGGACCTAAAGGGCTGATATTTTGCATGGCGATTCTTCTTATAGTGTAGGGGTGTACTAAGAAAGATTTTTGAAAAATTCTTCTTAGATTTTTTAAAATTAAATGTTTAAGCTGTTTTTGTAACTTTTTTAAGTTTGAATTTAAAATAATAATTTGAGGGTTATAAAATTTATATCACGAGAAAGATCATTAAGATTCTTTTAAAATGAAGTCTTTTTCGAACCTTTACCTTGATTTTCTGATTTTTGTTGAATTTTTAAAGATTAATTTTTAGAATTTAATTTATTAAATGCTGATCACGTGATTTATTTTTCTGGTACTTTAAATAAATTTATCGTCGCGTGCATAACAACTAAATAGTCAAAAATATTTTTTTTCTTTCTAATGCAGAAGACGATTGGATACTATCCAAAAAAATATCCCTTACGATTTTTTTAATATATATATATATATATATATATATTTTACATCAATTGTATACATTGATCGTCGTATTTATTATAAATATATATATTTAATATTTTGGCATTAATTGCATACATTGACCGTTGTATTTAATTTGAATGTACTCCGTAGCGAAGTGCGGGTTTTCAGATAGTATTAAAATAAATACAAAATATCACTCTTAACCCCAAAATACGTGTTAGGATACAATTTTATTTAGAAAATCATATTTTTCCCACGTTGTGCTCACATAATTGGAATGGAGAACTCTATCTCTGTTTCATCTTTATATATTAAATAGTTTTAAGGTCGAAAATATTATTACATTAATAAGAGAGCTAAAAACTAAAGTAAATGCTAAAATAACGCCTCTTACTTCAAAAATACTTGTTAGGATATTACGGTTTTTAGAAACTCCTTTTTCATCTATATTGCGCTTACATAATACGTTGGAATGGAAAGCTATATCTCTCAGTGTTTCGTCTTTAAATTCACAGTAGTTTTAAAATAAAAAATATTACATTAATAAGTGAGCTAAAAATTAAAGTGAATGCTAAAATAACGTCTCTTACCTCAAAAATACTTGTTAGAATATTACTGTTTTTAGAAAATCCTTTTTCTTCTATATTGCGCTCACATGATAGGAATGGAGAGCTATATATCTGAGAGTTTCGTCTTTAAATTCACAATAGTTTTAAAATAAAAATTATTATATTAATAAGTGAGATAAAAATTAAAGTGAAGCTAAAATAACGCCTCTTACCTTAAAAATTCTTGTTAGAATATTACTGTTTTTAGAAAATCCTTTTTCATCTATATTGTGTTTACATAATACGTAGGAATGGAAAGCTATATCTCTCAGTGTTTCGTCTTTAAATTCACAGTAGTTTTAAAATAAAAAATATTACATTAATAAGTGAGCTAAAAATTAAAGTGAATGCTAAAATAACGTCTATTACCTCAAAAATACTTGCTAGGATATTACTGTCGTTAGAAATTGCTTTCTCTTCTACTTTATTGCGCTTACATAAGAAGAATGGAGAGCTATATCTCTGAGAGTTTCGTCTTTAAATTCACCATAGTTTTAAAATAAAAAATAATTATATTAATAAGTGAGATAAAAATTAAAGTGAATGCTAAAATAACGCCTCTTATCTCAAAAATACTTGTTAGAATGTTACTGTTTTTAGAAAATCCTTTTTCTTCTATATTGCGCTCACATAATAGGAATGGAGAGCTATATCTCTGAGAGTTTCGTCTTTAAATTCACAATAGTTTTAAAATAAAAAATATTACATTAATAATTGAGCTAAAAATTAAAGTGAATGCAAAAATAACGTCTATTACCTCAAAAATACTTGCTAGGATATTACTGTCGTTAGAAATTCCTTTTTCTTATACTATATTGCGCTCACATAAGAGGAATGGAGAGCTATATCTCTGAGAGTTTCGTCTTTAAATTAACAATAGTTTTAAAATAAAAAATTATTATATTAATAAGTGAGATAAAAATTAAAGTGAATGCTAAAATAACGCCTCTTACCTCAAAAATACTTCTTAGGATATTACTGTTTTTAGAAAATCCTTTTTCTTCTATATTGCGCTGACATAATATGAATGGAGAGCTATATCTCTGAGTGCTTCGGCTTTGAATGCACAATAGTCTAAGATCGATAATCTTATACTACATTAATAATCGAATCAATATTTAGGTAAATACCAAAATAACGCTTCTTACCAAAAAATACATGTTAGAAAACGATTTTATTTTGAAAATCATATTTATTACATATTGTGCTTTTATAATAGTAATAGAGCTATATCTCCATTTTGTCTTTAAATGCACAATATTTATAAGATAAAAAATATTATTACATTACTAAGTAAGCTAAAAATTAAATTAATGCTAAAATAACGCTTTTACTCTCCAAAAATACTTGTTATAATTGTAGTATTTATTTGCGTGGATAGTATTAAAGTATAAATATGCATAACTGTTATCAAATGTTCAGCGATTTAAATGCTTATAAATATTAATCATGTCTGGGAGTAACAATTCAAATCTGCTGAAAGGATTCAACTAGATATGTTATTAATAACTGTAGCATAATTGATAATAATACGATCCAGAGAACGTTACTTGATATAGATTCTGAATGACCTGATATTATGTTATAGTCGCTGCTTATGGTTTACGGAAAAAAATCTTGCGTGAACATTATTGACTTGTGAAAAGAAACAGATCGTAAATCAAGAGAAATCTTTTGATGATAGAGAAAGAAGAGTGGAGGGTGAGTTACAGATATTCTTCATGTGGTGGTAAAGAATCGAAGTTAGATATTGTTTATTATGGGGGGGATACGCATCTATAATAAGTAAAATTGATATCAATAGCCAAATAATTTCACGTGAAATTAAAATTTAATAAACGAAAGCAGACTAACCATACTTTATGGATAATAATTTAAAATTGTCTTGTCTTATTTTTCAGCTTATTAATGCATTTATGTCCACATCATTTTTTATTTTCCTAAATTTTTATACAATACCTGCTAAAAATAATTCAAATGCGAGAAAATGTGTTTAAATTCTTTGAAATGGCATTTTAAAATTTTAAAAATGTTAGCTTTTAAAAATATTCTAAGCATTGTACATTAATCTACTTTTAAATAGAAAGTCTTATTATTTCCCTAAAACAATTGTTATTGACTTTTTAAAAGCCATTTTGTAGGCTAAATTATACTATTAATTGGTGACGAAAGCTTTTGAATCCACAATTAGTTTCCTGACAACTTGTCTCTTAATCAGGCGTTCAGAGCATGAGAAATGGTTGCGTCACTGAACAAATTACAGATACAATGTTTTTGATTTGTTGGGACAGAAAAATGTGTTACACCTGCTAGCCGAAAACTATTCGCCACCCTACTAATCATTGTGGATTTATGAATGATTTATCCTCAGCTTATTCATGCTATACATGTGCATTGTGCGTGTCTGTTTATTGGTTGGAGACATTTAGCAGTACTTTTATACCTAAGCAGATCGAAGTCCCCCCTATAGATACCTAACACTTAAGAAGTTTCGTTGAACAAAAACACTAAAGGGATTGTATTAGTGTCACTTTACAAGGCAAACTATTTTAGACAATTTATTACAAAACAAAATATGAAAATTATAACAAAATCAATTTGAATTTTTGACTGATAACTCTTTTTTTCGTTAAAATTTGTATCTGAATATTTTATTTAGTATTTTGTTTACAATGAAAGATGTATCAAACAGTCTTTCGATATGGGAAACATGAGTATTCAAATTTCTGATTACAGTAGTGAAACTATAATGACATAGTTCTTACTAGTTTTGTGACTTTGTATTAATGATAATAGCAAAAGAGAATTCAACAGTAATATGTCTTATTAAATAGTTATAAATATTTACACTATGAAAATAAACTAAAGATATATAAAATATGACATAATATGCTTAGATTTTATTTGGAAAATAAAAGTTTGGGTTAGAATTTCCGTTGGAGTTTTGATATTTTGCCATTACATAGATGACTAATGTTATTGTGCATTAATATTATTATAAATAAGTCATATATTTCCCTAAAACAATTATTATTGACTTTTTAAAACAATTTTGCTGCTCTTATAGTAAGTAAGAATGAATATATTTTGTTCCAGGGGAAAAAAGGGCCCATTTCCTATTGATGTGCGCTCAACGTTCATACGTGGGGACGCGGAATTTTTCCTTTTAGAGATAAATCTATTTATATTTCATTACCTTATTATTCGACCACGCAAAACTTACTTCCAACTTATAACTGGAACCATTTATTTTATCTTAGAAGCAATACTGAAGAAACTATGATTTAGATCTGAATATATAATACGATTGAGAAATGTTAATTGTTTCTCAGAAAAAAAAATAAGATGGTGCATATGTATATATATATATATATATATATATATATATATATATATATATATATATATATATATATATATATATATATATATATACAATTATTATAGTTATAATATTGTTATTAATTCATTTGTATGATGAGTAAAATGTATTCTTGTATTACAAAGGAACGGATTAAAATATTTAAATGCATGTAAAACACATTTTCTCAGCAAAATAAAGGAGTAGTATTTTCAGATTTTTGCTTTGGTGACTAAAGTTCTGTTTTGTATTATATATTGTAACTGCAATTTCATTTGGACCACCACACAGCTTTCTACACCTATGGACTCTCTTTTGTGAATAGTGAATGAATAACAAATTACATGTTTCAGATCTCTTCGATTCTTTTTCCGTTTTCGGAGTCTTCTGAACAATTTGTGTGGTCGTGGTGTATTTTTGCCCTTCCTTTAGTAACTATATTCTGCACTTTTTCAAAGGTTTTCGTTAATTTAGATACAATACCGTTCAAACATTGCCTACTGAAACAGCAGCCCGCAATTACCACTTCTTGGAAGACACAGGACCTTCGCCAAGATTTCTTATCAGTAACTTCCTCTGAAGGCTGTTCTGTGTCTACTCTGTAGCACTAAACGCGTGACCGGGAGTAATATTTTATATTGCCATTTACCTGTCTCAACATATTGTTAAAAATACCGTGTATTCTTAGAAAATTTAAATTCCTAAAAATAAATAAATTAATTTGAACATTGTCAAATAAACTTTAGTGTTGTAAAGTCACAGCTCATCCCTACAAAGTTGCAGTTTATAAAATGAAAATTTTAATAGTAAAAAATATTATTAATTTTAGGAAGATAGGATATTTTCCTTAGAATTAAAGCTTCAACGCTTCTATATTTTTGAGACCAGCCAAAAAATTTTAACTTTGTGTTAACTGACTTGTACGCTGATCAGTGTAGATTGAAAAAAAAGTGATGTAGGTTCAGTTTTGAATAACCTTTTTCAAGGATTCATGTAATGACTACATTAAGTTTAATATATATATATATTAGTGCTTTTTCTGCAAAATTTGGGGGGGGGGGGTATTAGGTGGGTATAAAAAAATCCTTTTTGTTATTTATTCACAATTGTTTCATACATTAGAACCCATTAGAATTAAAAAAAATATTTAAACAGAAAAAAACATCTCACCAAGTTTTCATATCAATAGATGTCGATGTGTGCACCTTTTGTAGCACGACAAACGACTAAACGATAATCTAGCTCTCTCCAAGCGTTTCGTAGCATATCAGGAGTTAGACGAATTGCTTGAATGATACGCTCCTTCAACTCGTCCACAGTTTCAATTTTTTTGTTTATACACAACGGATTTAATGAATCCCCAAGAAAAATATCTAATGGAGTCCAATCCAGAGACCTTGGTGGACAGGCAATTGGGCCCCCTCTTCCAATCCAAATTACAGGAAACGCGGTAATATCTCCGTGATAAAGTGATTGACCTCTATCCTGTTGGAGAAGGAAACCGGGTGAAATTTGTGGAACAGAATAGTTTTCCAGCATATCAAGACGTATCCTGTAACAGTGCGCTCTACGAAGAAAAATGGACCAATGATGCCATTTACGTACATTCTTAAACTTCAAATCTATTGATATTAAAACTTGGTGAGATGCTCTTTCTATTTAAATAATTTTTAAAAAATTCTAATGGGTAGTTTCAGAGAAATAATCCACAACGTTTGGATATTTATAGCCAGGACACCCTGTGTATGTATATATATATATATATATATATATATATATATATATATATATATATATATATATTTCTTCATGCCACGCTGGGTAACTATCGTATAGATTAAAAAGTCCAAGGCAAGAAAACATTATTTAAATTTAGAGAAATAAAAATGATAATATAAGCCATTTGAAAGGATGTCTCTAATTAAACAGTTGTAAAAACTGCAAAACGTATGCAGCCTATAAATCTTAAAATGTACAGTTGATACTAAATTGTTTGTGCTATATAATTATTAAAAATCCAATACTATTATTAAAAAAAATTAAGCAATGTAATTATAAAAAAGGTTTTAAAAATTTACATACGCATTATTTATGTTTTGAAAGAATTTGAACATCGCTCCCATTGTAGTGCTAGATTTATTTCATAAGTATTGATATACTTTGTACTATTATAATATGTATTCTAAAGAATGACGTGCTTAATGCACTGAAAAATAAATGCTCGAGTCTCTTCATTATATTTTATGTAGTTATTAAATGCCCATTAAAAAATTCTCCGTAATCATTCTCATCAGCACTTTAACATGTGTCTGGAAATATGCATGCTAAACGAATATGTTAAGAATGCTGTCTACGAAATGTAAATGTGATATATTTTGGCAAAAACTTCTGTCTGTCACTGTCTCAAAAAATTCTAGAATTTTTTTAAAAGTAATAACGTAGATAGTTGAACTTTACTTTATTTGTTCGTACAATGAAGATTTTCTTTAGATAAGGATTTCAGTACCAGGAGATAATTATTGCAAATTTTTGTAATTATTCTAAAATTAAAAACAAAATTAGAATTGCTTAGTATATTTTTTATATTTACATGCAAAACACATTTTTAAAGGATCTTCAGATATAATAAAAATATCCCTCAAAATATTTCAAAAGCGTTATTATATGACTTGTAGGAAAAAAAAATTAGCTATTTACTTTTATAAATTGTTCATACTATACAACATTAATTAAACTGACCTATAGTGGGATATTTTGTTTTTGTTTTGGTGCTAGAAATAAAACACAAAAAAAATTAGATTCTTTTAAGATATTTATGATCTAAAGCTATAGAAACATTTGATAAAACATTTCGCAACTTTTTTCGTAACATGCTTTGTTACGAGGATTTATAAAAAGTTAATAGAAAATACGTCCTTGTATCAAGCAAGTTTTTAATTTGGTTGCATCAGAAAATTAAATAATATGCAAAGACTGTTGCCCTTTCTCTGGATCAGAACTTGATTATTGGAGTCTGGTATTGTGTTTCAAAGTAATCAAGCTGTTGTTAACAACAAATAGTGTTGCTGGACTTCTCTTGTTCATTGCATCTATTAAACTAGAATGCTGATTTACAGAAGCATATATATCTATATCTCTGTCTCTCTCTCTCTCTCTCTCTCTCTCTCTCTCTCTATATATATATATATATATATATATATATATATATATATATATATATATATATATATATATATATATATATATATATATATATATATATAATTTCAATCATTAATACATTGTTCCGTATGCCATAATTCAAATATATTACGATGATGCAACTGAAGTCTTTGCTGGTGGGGCAGTTTGAATGAACGGTACCGAGAAAACACTATAACTCTTGTTTTTAACCCATTATTATGGAAATTTGAAACTTTATAGAAATATTTCAAAAGGTGCTTGAATATAATGATGCACATAAGTTTAAATTAAGTGAATAATAGGAGGTTACAAAACATAATTATCTATTTAATCGCAAGATTTCAAGTTTATAAATTTACCTTAACTTTTTGGACATATACTACTTTCTCTTAGAATAGTGTTTACATAAAGGGATCGAGTTTTATTCAGCGATATTTGATAGCGAGTGTCTATAAATAATACTGTGAGAAGGTGAAAGGGGTCTGAACGCTACTTTGGAGTGCTTGATTATATAAATGAATAGATTATAATTTAATAGAATAAAGTTACAAGAAGAGCAATTAAATGCCTAAAAAACACTGTCGTTAAGTTATCTTTCAAACTACATTCAAAAATAAGTTTAATCGTCCACAATAATCAAAAATCCAAAGTATTGGCAAATTGATCACCGGCGAATAGATATCATAAATAAAATGTTTCGATACCTACATTTCTTGCTTTAAATTAAATTTAATATAATATATTTCAACAATGGAAAACTGATTATGCATTTTTTACAACCAAAAAAATAGTCTTTCGAACTGACTTTTTCTTTAAAAAAAAGATCAAAAGTAGCTCACACAAACGATTGTTCTTTTCCTTATTTACGATGATCTTTTTTAACAGGTGCAACTTTTTATAACAAATAAACCAAGGCTGCATATATAATCTAGTATTTGTGTTCTACATGTGATTATATTCCATCTGGGGGAATCATATTATTATAAAATATGAAATGCAGTAAAAATCTTTTGTTAGGCACAAAAGAATTTTCTTAGCTTGATTTTGACTTGGACAGCAAAAATCTAATTCCAAAGAAATTTTTAGGAATACTTAATAAATAATAAATGAATTTATTGAAAAGATAAAAATAAGCCTTTATACTTGGTTTGGATATTTTTAACTTAGTAAAAATATTAAGATGAGAGGGTATTTTTTGGAATGAACTCTACTTTGGAAAATATTTTTTTCAGAAATAAAAAGCAAGACTCCAATAGTCAAAATACTATATGGAAGATTTGTGCAAAATTACTGTGTAAAAAAAATAACTTTTGTCATCAGACTGTATGCAATTATTCTATCACAGAGACACGCAATTCTTCCTCGAATGGTAGTATGATAATGAAAAGTAACATTGTGCCCCGTAAAATGATAATACGTAAACATTTTGATCATGTTTTTAATTTTATATCCCTAGAAAAAAGGAAACGAAATCAATTTCAACTACACACGTAAAAGCTCCAAGACAGATAGAAAGGTTTAGTAAAACAGAAAGTTAACAAAGGGGGCAGGAAGTACTTGTTAAACGAGAGTGCAGGAAAAATGCCTCTAGACAGATTCTAGTAAAATCGAATACTAACAAGGGGATCGGAAGCCCAAAAAGATGCAACAAGAGGGATTTTTGTGAAATATTTTCTTTTGAACCCTAGCAGTAGGAGGAGTTTATGTATGCGTGTGTAGTATTCTTCATTGATCGATATCAGCACGAAGTATGGCTCAGTAATTTTTTTTACTTTCATTTGCCCCCACATGTTACACTTTATCTGTGTTCTCAAAGGGGTCCATTTAGCGATCAGGAGCAAAACAAATTAACTTAACTGTTCGGGTGGCACTTTCTACTATCTCACTTGCATTCTGTGTCCAACAGAGTGTCAGGTTGGGTTGTGTGGGAGCCTTAAGTTCTATATTAGAGGGCTCTTCTGGGGGGGGGGGGATACTGACAATCTCTGCGCTGATAATATACATAGAGGGTGGTATCACAAGTTTCGAATCAGTGGCAGTAGGTGGGGAAACTTCTATAAACCGTGAATACTTGAACTCGATCCTTATCTCCTATAAACTGCTGTGCTATTACTGTGGGGAAGAAGTCAAAAGTTTATCTACCTGTTTCCCAGTATTTCGAATAGGCAGAACGATCGTGCGTTAAGCATTACAGTTTTTTTTAATTGTTAGTATAATTTTAATTGTTAGAATAATTTATAAGAACTAGTGTTAATATATAGTTCTGGACCTCGTAGTTATAAGAGACCAAGAATTTGTTCTGTTGATCTCTAGTTTGTAATGTTGCGTAGCTCTCTATATATATTCATATCTATCCAAATATATCTGTCATATATACGTATATACATATATATATATATATATATATATATATATATATATATATATATATATACACACACACACATATATATATATATATATATATATATTTATATATACATACATATATATATATATATATATATATATATATATATATATATATATAAATATATATATATATATATATATATATATATATATATATATATATATATATATATATATATATATATATATATATAATTTAATAATATACTTGCTTAGATAAACTTTAATTTACCTATACGTCTCAGGCGGTTTTAAGTTTAAAATAAATATAAAGGATGTTCAATATTGAGTAGTTTCACTTTAAAAATATACTTTTGAACGTATTGCAAGACACGCTTTCGAACTTTCCTTTCTCCATTCAAAGTGTATTTAAGTAAACAAAAAGGAGCATTGCTAAATTAATAGAGAATAATTCTAAGCTGTTTTCAAGCATTATAAACATGAGTATTGTTACGCTAGAAGCGAAAACATGTTCATATCGGTACATAAGTCTTAATTATCGTTTCCCCTAAGCAACTTTGTGAATTTTACAACATTCTAATTTAAATTATGGATACTAAGAACAAACACATTTTAAATGAAATCTTTTAGCCAGAACAATGGTGTTAAAATGTCCTAAATAATGATCAAACTAAATGTCGTTTCGTCAGAGGGACGTTTAGTTTGATAAAGACGATAAACCACAACCTGTTCAGGTCAAACGTCATGCTTTATCGTCAAATTACCAATTACTCGTTCTTAGTAATATATTCCCTTCATCACTAAAAACAATATTCTGATTTGTAAATCGATTTAGAGATATCTTTCTTTTCGGATTTTATTGCTGAGCAATTTCCTTTTCAGGTGGTGACATGACCTCCACTTTATACTCTCTCAGCGTTATCAGATGTCTTTTTTGACAACCTTTTAACCTCCTTGTCATAATCTTAGGAAGAGTCTCGCGTTTTACTAATCTAACATCTTTCAAACATAATTTTCATTCCTAAATTGTGAATTAACGTAGTTAATATTATGATGAACCAATTTCTGAATTTTTTACGATATTCTCCCTCTTTTAATTTAAGCATTGTTATTTTTAAGTACCATTCATCAAAATGTAAGTAACATTCTAAATATTTCTTCTCTATTTGTGGAATAATTGGTCATATCGTGTTTAGCTCTATGAAGGTAAGAATTTTAATATTCTCTCTTTTAACTTCAGCTCCGTCAGTCGAATGAAACCCATGCTTATCTGTATACTAGTGATTTTGACACTGAAGGGGATTACAGATGTGAAGTATCAACGGAGGTGCCCTCATTCAACACTATAAAAGCAAATAAAGAGCTGAGAGTGTATGGTTAGTATACTGATATATTCATTACATTGAAAAATAGAGGATTTTATGACTCCTTTATGTGCTATTGTAAGGAATCACCAAGAGCATGTGTAAAAGATACTATGACCAATAATCTTTTGATTTACTTTGTATGATTTCGTGTGCCTTACATATGAGTATTTATTATATCCTTATATCTTTTAGTCTTATATATGTATTAATTCCTTTTGGATTTCAGCGCTATCTTAAGTGAATCATAAGGGATCATCAACCAAAATACTGTTCATGTATTGTTCAAAGACAATTATTTTAATGTCCGAATATATTTTGAGAAAAATACTTTTAATTGCTTTAATGTTTTCACAGATTTATTTGCGAGGAACAGTCATGCAAACAATATAATAAAAGTGTGTAGTTGGAATTTGAAAGTAATGACTCTAATGTATTTTTTATCCTAGTGCTTATGTTATTAATACTACTAAATGCTGTCTTAAGTAGAAAATTAAACGTACCCTCTTATAAGATCTAATAAAAAATATTCTATATTTAAGTAGATTTTTTCCTTTATTTTATCATTTATTTTATGCCTTAATACATAATTCTAATATCCTAAATAAAAACATTAAGTAAAACAGAGTCGTATTAACAATAACATCAGCTTACTATGCGTCAAGACAGACAAAATTATTTATTTCATTAAATTTGGAAATTATTTATCGCCGTCCACCAAAAACGAAAAATAAATTCTTACATGACTTTCATCATACAAAGAATTATTATCAAAATTTCCCCGCAATATTTTGAAGTACGAACTATTAGGTTAATACAAAATACTGAGTTAAAAATGTATACGTATTCCAGAGCATAAAAATGATAAAACGTTAAACGTAATGTCAAAAATAATGGCCATGTCTTATTAAACTTTCATCCCCAGTCATGTTTAAAAAGTGAGTTTATTAAATAGTTACAGATGTCTTTCCAAAAATTATGATGAATAAAGTGAATTATGGAACCTCTGGTAAAATGACAGGCCAAAAAAAAAAAACGCAGAAAAAATTTGGTGATTAATTTTAACGCTTGCTTTTAAATGAAAGGAATTAATTTTTTTTTTCATTTTAGAATTTTTATTCGGTTATTGTAGCGTTAATGGATTATATACATTGAAAGGTGTGTGATGGATCTTATTTATAAAAATACTTTATTGTGCTCATAAAATGCGGTGAAATGCCAATAACTGCCAATAAAAGGGAACTGTGTATCTATTTCTTGCACTGTTGGGTATTCATAAGAACGTTTGTTATTTAATGCAAGTAAATTACTGCGTTTGTATACATTTATTATAATCAATTGATAATGTTGTTCTTATATTTTTTTCGTTTAAGTTTAATAAATATTTCTATGAAACTCTTCATAAATGCAATTCTTAAATCTCGCAATTTCTTATATTATGTCCTAAAAATACTGAAAATTATTTTATAATTTATAGTTTTAAATTAGTATTATAAAAGAACTGAATTTCTTTAGTGACACCTGAGGCTGGACCAAAAGTTAATAGTTCCTCAAAGCATTACAAAGTCGGAGATGTGGTTAATATGACATGCTTGTACGGGCCATCAAAACCACGTGCGGAATTAATATGGCTCATAAATGAAGAGGAGGTAATTATAAACCTAATTTTACCCTTATAAATATAAATAGTCATATTTTACAGTTAGTAATATGTTTATGAATGATAACCGACCCTTAATTTGCCTCTTTTCTGATATTTACTACTTAAGTTTTTAATCTGCTCAGGGCACAGTTTTAATTTTGTTATCTATGATAATGCCCATTAGCTTTTTCTAATATTTAATGTTTTATTGAACTTAAATAATAAAATATGGAAATTAGTGAATAAAATATTTACATTAAATAACCGCAAATTTTTGTTCATTAAAAGCTGCCTCGAATTATGTAATGCAATATTTCTTAACGGATGTATTTTTCGCTATCTTTTAGGCACCAAATTCATATGTTCACACTACTAACCTAGCACTACCAGGTTCAGAAGATCTGGAAATGAGCGAGTCTCGGTTATTATTCCCACTGGAACCACAACGTCTGTGGCAAGGATCCTTAACAGTCCAGTGCATTGCTCTAATTTCACAAGTTCTTGCGACGAGCAGTTTAGAGCTGATTGTTGGAGAAGGAACAACCGGAGCAGAATTTCAGAGAAGTAAGTATTGAAATATGGTTATCAGAAATGGTCTATAAGCCATACTTGAAAACTGTTCGTATGTGACTAAAATTATTCAATAATGATAATAGGAATTTAGAGGCTATACTTGTATACAATCGGTTTTTTCAATATTTTTAACAAAATCTCTTCTATTCTGTGTCGCACTGTAAAGTCAAAATATTTGAATGCTAGTAGAACATGAGATTAAAATAAGTATTTTAAAAAATATTTTTAAGAATTGTAGTTTTTTGTGAAGATTTATACAAAATTTCGTTCAGTTCTTCATGTACCACCCGGACAAGAACCTCCGGTGATAACTGGTGCCATGCCAAAGTATTTTGTTGGAGACATCGTAGATCTGAACTGCTCTTCCGCCAGATCAAGTGAAATTCCGGAGCTCAAATGGTATATTAATGACAAAGAGGTGAGTTGAAATTATAGTAAAAATAATATCAAGTATTATTAGTATTATCAAATAGTATTAACAAGTATAATTTATCAAACGGTATTATCAAGTATTATTTATCAAATAGTATTTATTAACAGTAAAAAACATTTTTCACAGAATTTAATTTTAACTTCGTATTACCAAATATTTTATTATTTGTTTTTGAAATTATTTGTTCTGTTTATGAGCCTGGTATTTTTCTATTTTAACTTAAAACACAAGTACTTTTTGCCATTCGTTTAGGATTTTATCAGTTCGCATTATGCAGAAATATACGAAAGTATTTCTCGGAAGCACAACTTTTAATTTCTTACTGATGGCCAATCACTTTTTTAATCATGTATTAAGTTTATTGAATAAATGTTTGGAAATTCTGTTTAAATAATTATGTCTGGGTAAAAAAATTAAACTTGGGAGACATGTTTTTAAAAATAATGAAATTTTCCATCGCTGTGATAGTGCAGTTGATAGGATTATCAGCTTTGAATTTAGGACAATGGGTTCGAATCTCGATCCTGGATACTATTCTCATCAGTAGTATACAACCATTGACATAACAATGAGGAACTGTTAGTCCAAACTTAAAACAAAAATATCCTCATCAGAGACAGAATTTTGGTTTGTCAAAAATCAAATATGGAATATAAAAAATACAGTCCAATATCTTGTAACTTCGCTTAAAAAGAGAGGAAAAGAATATGTGTAGAATGTCTTTAAACTTAAATTTCCTTCACATCTTGGCTACTGGTTAATGTGTGTAATATCGGCCTCTATGCTGTATGACCAGGGATTATACACTGCCGTAGCATATTGTCGTTACACACTTTTCCTAATATTCATATTATTCTGCTATTTTTAACATTACCATGGTGATATTTATTGAGGCAAACGAGTTAAATATTATTTGTCGAAATCATCACTTGATTGGCAGAATGCTTCTTTTCTGTTTAGCTAAAACTTGAGAAGAAAGTGTAATAGAAAATAACAGATATTGTTGTGCTTGATCAAGATGCAGCTAAATATTTTAAGTATAGTTTTCCCATGTTTTTGTCAAAATAATTTTTCCACGAAGAAGTAAATATCGATTATCACGAGATGGAGATCGATCCTCCTTAAAAACTAGATTTAGTTCGATAAGTAAAGGGCGAAAGTATTACATAAAAATTTAATAAATATAAAAAGGAGAAATAGATGTAGCTATCAATCGAAAATATCTAGTATATTTAGTGTAAAGATATTGTTTTAATTAACTGGCAATTAATTTTATTCATAACACTTCACTGAGTCGCTAGAAATCATCATGCATTTGCATTATTCATAGATTTATTTACCAATATCGTTTTTTGATAAGGAATAACATATGTTGCCTAATGATCGAATCTGAAAAGAAAAATATTTTTGCTTGAGAGAGTTTATTTTCTTTTGGAAACTCAGGCATGTTTCTGTGTGCAGGCGTGTGTGCAAGATTAACTACCATAATTTTTTTCAAAGGTTAGAAGTTAATGGCTGCATGTCGATACATTCGATTATCACTGAATGGAAATGTACTGAAATACCAGATAGTAACGTATAAAGTTCAAACAAATGACTTTGTTAAAATCTAATTTCAGATATTTGTCGCGATTCGCTTGTAGAAGAAAGTTTAATTTAAAAAAAACTAAGTTTATCTAAACTTTCTTCTACAAGCTTTCTTCTTTGTTATGGAAATAATAATTATATTGATACTTTATCGAAAGGATATGCTTTATTATGATTCATAAATTAAAGCCTCATTACAGAGTTTAAAAGTCTTTAATTTAAAAAAAGCTACGTTTATCTAAAGACTTTTAAACTCTGTAATGAGGCTTTAATTTATGAATCATAATAAAGCATATCCTTTCGATAAAGTATCAATATAATTAATATTTCTATACCATAGAGGGTGTATTATTTCTATAAATGGTGGCGCGCAAAATTTAACTCTTAAGACTAGAAAGATGGCTGCACTCATTTTGACGGTTTTGAACCTACTATTGAGCGCTATGTCTGTATTTATGTCCTCAGGCTTCTGAAATTTTATGAATTTTCTAATTTTACGCGAAATATGCACACACATTTACAAAATTATATTCGATAGTAAAGAGGAGGAGAAAATGTGTTGTATACCTACTAAGGCTGAAAGAAGTCAATTTGGTGGCAATATAGAAAACAGGCAAAAAACTTAAAAATAATACCGGAAAAATTTTAGTTACTTTTCGTCTCTTCCCCATTTTGCAACTAACAGAAATATTGGTTCTTCGGAAATATTGGTGTTGAAAAATTAGAACTGCACATACCATGCATACATTTTTACGGATAAACCATGCCAGGTGGTCCGCTCGGCATACCTGCATAAAAATATATCTAAATAATACTAATTTATTATATATTGGTATGAAATAGACAATAGTTTAAAGTATTTAGCCATTTTTTAAATAAAAAAAATAAATATTTTAAATTCTTGATTTTATTTTTAACTGTCAAAAAGACGACGTTCAGTCTTTTTAGTAAGAAAAAAATCCCCGTCTTTCTAGTGTTAAAGAAATGTTCTTTATTTTTATTTCTAGGCAAGGCCAGAATTCTTAATTCCGCATCCTACAACCCAATATCCGGATGGATTGTCATCAGTTAAACAAGGTTTAAAATTTACAGTTATGGATGAACATTTGAAAACTGATGAAATAAAACTGAAATGTACCGCAATATTTTCTAGGACAATAAAACAAACATCAGAAGCCATAGTGATTCTCGGAGATAATCACAGAAGTTCAAGCTTTCATATATCCGATCGTTCAGGAACAGGTATGTACACGTTTGTTGCATATTACACTACAGAAATTGTAGGATCTTTTTATTATTAATTTTATCGTGAAATGTTCATGAAGAACGGTGTGTATATATAGATCTACCACCTGCCTGTAGGGAAAGCATCAGTGAAATCACTCTACTATTACTATCTGTTAAAGAGCCAATATATTAGTTATTTTTAACTTCTTTCAGGTACTGCAAGAACTCTATTCTTGATTGCATTAGAAGATTTTAGATTCTTAATCATTTTGAAGCTAGATCATTGAGGTTATACCACCCCTACTTATGTTCAGCAATGTTGAGCCGTTTAGTTATTGTTAAATTCTTCAGTTTTATTGAAAAACTATACATTAAAATTTTTTATTGTACCATAATCAGAAAGAGAAATATCCAGATGTATCGGAAAGACTATTCAAAATATATAATCCATTTTATAAGACCAACAATGCTTTGGATGCAGTAAGAAATTATTGAGTAATGCTACTTGGTGAGATGATACAGATTTATAAAACTCACAAAAACCTTTCATTTCCACTTGTAAACTAGTACGCACGTACCATGAATGTACTAAAAGTAAGCATAGCAATCGTCAATATATACAAAGTTCTTGACTATTATGCAGAACAAACATTTTTCTTTTTCAAGGGTCTGCGGCATAAAGTTTTATGAATGAATTACAAAGTGAGCATCTGCTTTTAGCAAAAACAGACGATTCTATGTAAGATATAAAATTTCTCCCCAGTTTCCACTGCCCTCTGAAGAGAGGATGCAAAATTTCTATGCATTATCTTAAACCACTAACTGTTTGGTGTGCAGACAGGATTTTTTTTACGGTTTTAAAAACATTAGCTTATATATTTTGTTGAATTATTTTTTCTGTTTATTTATTCCTTTGCTTTGGTTCTAATTTACTACTTTTTAATTTCCTGATGTATGCAACGGTACTGGATCTGTATCGATGAAACTTACTGAGTTTCTCTAGCTTGAGGGAAGTTTAGTGAATTATTAGTTAATTTAGTTTAAAAAGTTGCAGCAAGCTATAATACTTCTAGTTTTAATAGGCGGTATTACACTTATTGCAGATTTCGACTTTGATATTCTAAAGTAAAATGTTCTCTGACTTATCTCTGACACTATCTGATTAATTTCAACCATTTTAAAGCTGATAACTAACGACAGTGTCAAAAAAAATATTATTTATCTTTAAACTGTGGCCTTTCTTCTTAAATCCCAGCATATAGCCATAAAAAGGGTTCAAAGTCATTACGTGTATCTTTCCTGCCCGAATGATATTGTACTTTATAAAGCTAATCATAAAGTACAATCATAAAGTACAGCCTTTGAGACTTAGGAGAAATGCTTGTTGGTGAAGTATTACAGTAAGCTCTCCAGTCTAGGCTTTCAGAACCATACTTCGAAATTCCTGGGATCATGGAGAAGTAACAGGAGGCTCAAACGTTATAGTCCCTTTGGACAGGCTGTCTCTGGCAACCTTTTCGCCAGCTCTATTGAGCATCACAGCTTATCTCAGATTATCCACCCTTCTGAGGGTCTCGATGGGGTTCACTTTCATGTTAACCTTCCTGTCCGGGTTAGCAAACAAATGGAATTGCCGTGCTACCTGAAACAGTTAGCTCTCGAAAGAATTAATAATGTCCCCATGGACGCTGTTCAGTTGTATACGGACGGCAGTAAACTTAATGATGACAGATCGGGCAGTGGCATTTACATTAAATTTCGGGATCAGGAGTTAAAGATCAAGAAATGAAATCCGGACTTCTGCTCGATATTCCGAAGCGAGCTCATTTCAATTCTTGAAGGTCTGGACCCATCATGTCGCTTCCACGGTTTAATGATATCTGGATTTTTTCGGATAGTAGAAGTGCCATTCAGCACCTGGACGACTGGCATAGTGTCAGGGACAGTGCTAGTGCAGACATCCTAAGGAAACTAAAACAACTCTCCCTTTCCCATCGGATCCACTTTCAGTGGATTCCGTCCCATGTCGATGTTGCTGGAAATGAGATTGCGGACAGTTTGGCCAAAGCAGGTGCTGAAGAGGCCATAACGACTGTCACTCCTCTTACTTATTTTCTAAATGTAAGGCATTTTTCTAATTTACTTATTTTCTAAATGAGCTTTTTTCTAAATGTAAGGCAAATAACAAGGCCATTTGGAAAGTACCACCGGTACACACATGGTACCAGAGTAGGAGCCCAGGCGGCTCTTTGGTTCGGGGCTGCAGTAGACGAGATCAAACCACACTTACTCGCTTCCTCAGTGGTCATCTGTCATCAATGAGTTTTATTGGTGGTAGTAAGCATTTCGAAATCTGCACTAAGTGTTCTACTGCTCAAGTGTCCCCTGACCACATTTTACCCTGTCTGGGGCTCACCTGGCTCAATATCCTCTCTTGGTGCTTTACTTTCTCAGAGTGAACGAGCTTATGGACCTGATCTAGCTCTGCTGGTCATGGGGATGAGAAACAACAACACAACACGTGTATCTTTTTGGTCTATACATCGTAATAATACAATGAAACTTCTCTAAGGCAGCCAGTAATAGGAAGTTAGACTCTAGACCGGCCAGAAAAGTTTCACCGTATACTGAACAGTCAAAATTGACAGGCAAATTGACAAGTGTAGGCAGGGTTCTTGGGCTACCCCACTTTCTCCTTTTATGTTTCTTCCTCAGTCACTTCAATTTTTTTCATAGGAATATACCTGTATTAATAACAAGGACTGAATCCTGGAGTGAATCTACTGAACTAAATTAAAAGTGTCGAATATTTTGAAAGGAAATAGTTATCCATTACTAGGGATACGTAAATTTCGCATAAAAAATATCGAAATCGCAACAACAAAAAATACAATATATAAAATTTTGCCTTTATTCGCAAAAAAATCTATATATTCAAAATTTTCCCATTTATTAAAAAAATTAGAATTTTACTTACTTGGATGAGTAAGTATCAAAATTCTTAGCTAAAAGGTAACAATGTAGTAGTCTCCACACTATGTTCCCTAGTCTTTGCCTTCTGTCATTAATTACTATGTTGTACTTACTAAAATATTTCAGCATATACTCTGTTAACGGGACTATAGAAGCTTTGTAATCTGTCTTTGCAAAGTTAAGGTAACAGCATTTCGTTGCAATTAAAATCTGTATAACATCAACAGGAGTCTCTTGGTTGACTACAGTAAGTATCTGAAATACCCTTGACTTTGGCACTCAAGAGACGTTCTTAAATCTACTAAATTGTTCCCCAAATATTGATGGTAGATTTTTACAATTAGATTTTTAGGTCCGATTCCGGTACGGGCACACTGTCAGGGTGAAATTCTGAGCAAATTCGAAGGAGAGTGAGATTTCTCAGTAAAAGACCGCGGATGGTCTTAGTTACGTAAATTACGTTAATAAATTATTGCTATTTTTACCTAACTTCGCTTAAAAAATAATTTTCGCATTTATTCGCTCATATCGGCAAATTTCGCATTTATTCGCATTTTTTCGTAAATGCAAAAATTATGTATCTTTATCCATAAGAAATTGAATAAGAATTCCTGCTCTCCCAAAAACTTATTTCAAAAATATTTTAAGTATTTGTTGCTAATCTATTGATTTAGCAAGTTTCTTCTGTAAAAATTTAATCAACTTTAACCTTTCATGTTTACTTAATGTAGCCATAATTCTTATTTACTGAAAATATCGAAGAAACATGTAACATTGAAGATAGGTATGTGAAATTCGTTGAAATTCTTGATCGTTAAATATCTTTGAAAAGAGAAATGTGTATTAAAGAAAAATATTTCAGTTCATTTCTTAAGTCGAATGTGATATTGCCGTTTCTAATACGACCTAAAAATCTGGAGATATTTTCGAAAGTCAGAGTGGACCAATAAAATTGAATGATCAATAACAATAGAAAAAAAAAATTCTTATTTCGTAATAAATTTCAGCTAAAAAAAGCAGCAAATAAACTTTCTATTCAACCATGTTTAAATTTTTTTAAAAATGCTACTAAACATTTAACATATAAAATTTTATAACAGTTGTTTTTATATCAAATATTTTATTTTATTGTTTGAGTATGTTATTAAATCATCAAGTAGTGTATATTTGAACGCAGTAGAAGCAGCAATTTTGTTATCATCTTGTGTAAGACTTTATATAATATGGCTCGATTTCTATGTTTTATCTTTTCAGTGAGTATGGTTCTATCCACTTCTCTTCAGTGGTTACTGCTTTTCGTTTGTATCAGTAAAAGTGCTGGAAGCTGACCTCAAGCAGAAAATGTTGGAAAAATTCGAAATTCTTAAATGCATTCATTTTCGAATGTCTGAATACAAAACGCGACTGTGTTGAAGACTGTAATTTGTAAATATTATTGTTGGTAGTATTCCCTGGGGGGTCTTGTTCACGTTAGCGTTGAACAAGGTTAAGAATGAAAAGTATTCATGCTTGAAAGCAGTGGTGCTCAAACCTATTAAAGTATTATCTGCAGAACTAAATACGCTTAATTTATAGAAATGTTTGCTTCGTAAACTGCCGAAACATTATGAGAAACATATATTCACAAATTGTATTATTTTGTACCTTCCGAGGTACTTGTAAAGTGCATTTAATGAAATAATAAGAACTAAATTTTCGTATTAGTGCCCTGCTGTAAAGAAATTAAGTGAATGTTATTTCATGACCATTATTTATCGAGATTAGAAGTGGAAAATTTTTTCTAGGCCTTTAAATGCAATCGTATATTGCAGAAGTGCGAATAGCACAATACATTTGATAGATATAAATAAAATTAACTAGACAACATGTTTTCAATGAAATACTTTTAGCTGTTACTTACTTTAAATATTCTTTTTAAATTAGATATTTCGTTTAAAAATTTAATGAGCATGTTAATGAAATGTATTCCAGAAGGTACACGCTGTGTAGAGCCAGTTAAAAATATCTTGTTTATTATATTCGCGTGTTTGGGCTATTAGAAAGCTATTAAAACTCTTTAAAAATGTTATGTTATATTGATATAAATAAGAGGTAACAGAAATTCTCTATAACTTTTTATTGATATTTATTTCAATAAAAACGAAACCAAAACTTAGAGCCATATAATTTGAAGAAATGCATTTCATAAAAATATATTATGTTTATATATTAAAAAAATATAGTTAAAAAATAATTAGTATTATTAATTACAAGTACACTATAATGATACTGTATTATAATATCTTATGACAGATAAAAAAGGTTCGTCAGCATTTTAGAGTAATTTTCATAAAGGATAAAATTAAAAATATCCTGAGATGTGTGTCAAAGTATCACCGAAGCCAAAGGGTCATTCTTGAATTATAACTAGAGGCTTTTTTTACATTTCTAAAGCAGCATATAATTATTTTTGTCACTATGCAGCAATTTTATATGGATTTAGGCTCAACTAGAGTGAAATTGTGGCTTTTGTACCTAGCCACATGAATAACGAAACATCAATATGTAGTTTAAATCAAACGTATATGTTTTTGCACTGAGCACAAATTTATATGCTAACGTGAACATGGCCTTCACCGAATTTCAACCAAACATCAGGCGAAACAACAATGTGCATCAGCTACTTCTAAATAATC
The DNA here is from genome assembly GCA_907164885.2 of Dolomedes plantarius. Classification (NCBI taxonomy): domain Eukaryota; kingdom Metazoa; phylum Arthropoda; class Arachnida; order Araneae; family Dolomedidae; genus Dolomedes; species Dolomedes plantarius. Next base: position 70,123,990 of record OU015501.1, read on the forward strand.
TGTTCTTTGTTTTCATTACATTCTCATACACAATATTAAAAAATAAATTTATTTCATACTGAAATATCTGCTGGAATCAGTGGTCAATTATTCTACTAATTTTTCACACATTACTCTATTAAAAAATTAGGGTATAAATTTTATTCTTATTATAAAGCATGTAGTCTTGGTTGACACATTACTCCAGGATTTATATGTTATTTAAAGATTAATTTTCTACGTACTATAAAAATATATGACCAACAAAAATATTACTTCAATGACGTAAAAGACTATTTTTGTTGCAATAGAAGAAATAAATAAAAAAATATTAAATTTTTTATCCCATAAAAGTTTCCTTCAGGAAATAAGAAAACTTTTGAATCATTTTCTGACTAGTTCCGAAGTTGAAAATTGGAACATTTCTTCAAAAAATTTCTTGAGAATTTTTGAAAAATATTTGTGAGAATGGTGATATCTATACTGCTTCTAATCCTTTGTATATAATAAATCTCTGCTTTTATGGACATTTGTGTAGACTATGGGACTAAAAACATTAAATTTTAAAAAATCCATTGCGTTTTTATCCAATTCTAAGGAATTAGTCGACGACATAAAGTAAAGAAACAATTTGCCAGCATGTGTTATCACTACTGGACTTCAAAAACTCTCCTATCATGTTAATCTCTAACTGTCAGAAAATTCTTTAGAATTTTAATAAAATTTGTTTTGTAAAACTAAAAGGATTTCTTTTAAATCTTGCACTGAAGGAAATTTTGCTCCACCCCCTTCTCTAAGTCCAAGTAAAAATATTGAGTGTGATAATAACATCTAACATTTTCACCAGTTAAATTTCTGTGGCGTTATGGCAGATGTTGATATGTCCGTAAAATTCAATTTTATGTATTAAGTTGATATGTCACATTTAAAATTGGTTCTTTAATGTGGCTAAAGCTGATAGTGTAATTATGAAATAATACTAAGTTATTCGTATAGGCAAATGCTGTTATTTATAAAAGAGGTAATACTTGGTCCCTAATTGAATATTTTTGTCCTTAATTGAAAATTTTCATTGAAGACCAGCCATATGCTTGAGGTTGAATATGAGTATTTAGTAAAGAATATTTGAATTGAAATGCTTAATTGAGCGATTTTATATTTCTCAACAAAAATTACTTTTTTAAGTGGCCGAAAACATGAAAAAATGACATATTAACATTTGCCATAATGCCACAGATTTATCGTTCATTTTGTATTTATTTTAATTTAATTTTTTATTAAGTTGTATGTAGTATTCAATAAATATCATTCCTTACAATCAACATTTACTAACTAATCAGATGAACTGCCTTCGGGATGTAGAAAAATATTTTAAAATTTAATTTTATTCGTTCTATCCGTGTAGAAAAATTATAAATATAAACATACAAATTTATTATTAGCACCTTTAAAAATTTAAAAATATGTCTAACATAAATTGGTTTCGGTCCCTATTCACACAGATTTACTCGTGATTAAAAATCTCAATAAATGAACTTTCAGCTTATATCTGTTGTAATTAAAGAGGGATAATGTTACACGATATCCTCTTAAAGATACTGTTGCTGTTGCATGATTATGGTTCTCTGCCTAAGATGGGAGGTTACGTTTTCTCAAATTTGCACAATCAACCATAATTTAAAAAACAATTAAAATATGCACAGATACCTTATTACTTATTTAAAAGTTTAATGTTATTTGTACAGGCTGAAGATCGGTAATAAGTGTGTTCACATATAGAAGTTCATGGTTTATGTAGACTTGCATTTCTCTTCGAAAATGCTTAAAAATTTATGTATATGATTTCAAAGCTTCTATAATTGCCTATGTAATGTGAAATATTGCTTTTTTAATAAAAGTGTTTGAAATTAGAGGAGATTGTATTTTTTAACTGTTATTAGAAAACAAACATAACAGACGTGCGCAGTTTTATATGGGAAGTGTATTGCAAATGGGGACATAGTAAGTTATAAGATCACATTAAAATTACTTTGTTCTATTGCTTAAAATAGCATATAAAAAGAACTGTAAAAGCTAATAAAGATGAATGTTGCCATTTTTTTATTGAAACATTCATCTAAATTGCAACTTAGATCATTAAGTGATTCTGGAGAATTATTATACTCGTTCTCTATAACTCATCCACATTTTATGATACTGATTAAATGACAATAACTTCATCACAAGTTTCATAAATGGACAATTGCTTTTCAATTTCAAAAATCCAATCTGCAACCTGGATCCATTTTCACACATACTCTGACAACAAAAGGGATTTTTATATTCAGCCTTACTTTGCATTATCATAAGATTCAAGGCTCATTCCTATTCCATCGGAAGCTGCTAAAACCCTAAAAACAATATTTATAATTGGTTTCATGCTGTTTTCTGTAGAAGTTTATGTTAAAGTTTAAGGTTCAAAAGTATGATATCATTATCCACTTGTACTTCATTTATCGACTGATTCATCGGTGCACTCATAAATAATATGAATTTAAAGAACTTTTTTTTATTCTCTTGAAACTCTTACAGGCATATAATAAGCCATTTTGATTCATATGTGTTAGTTGAGATTTGCAAAACTATAACGCTTGCTAATTCTGATGTTAAAACTATTTTGCGGGAACACTGAATGCTGTTCAAAATCATAAACGGCATTTAAAATTTAAAGGTATATTTGATAGTGATGCTAGATTCTTTAATATAAAATGAGTCCCCATCTTAACTCATGTTTCTCTAAAAATTGTATAGATGATTTCTAGCAGTGTAATATTACAAATTTGGAAACTTTAAAGAAAGGAGATCTAAATGATATCCATACACAATTTGGGATATACTCTTATGCACAAAATATAAAGAAATATTCTAATGAGATCAAGAAATTAAAAGAATGGATACAATGAAAACAATATTGATACTGATATGGCTATTAGATTATATATTTAAAATATTTAATTTCAGAATAATACATACCTAAGACACAGAATATGAAATTATCACATCATTGAGAGCATATAAATTTAATTATAAAACTAACATCTTAAGAATTCAATAATTACACGTTTAGAAATTCTGCGAAAAAAAGTTAACTAATTGATTTTAATTATACAAACAGGGTGCGGCAGAATAGACTCCAACCTTTTTGAAGATGGGGAGACGCGAGAGGTGGCAACAATTCGGGTGGACTTACTAGTTGTCAGTAGACACCATGAGTTGGTCCGGTGAACATCGCGGTTTCATTATCCGGACGTTCTTTAAAAACAACGATTTTAAACCACGACACATAGAACATTTAAGACGCGCTTCGGGCTCTATGCAAACGATGCTGTTCCTGATCGAAAAACTATCCTGCGATGGGCTTCAAACTTGAGAGAGTGTAAGTCTGCCTTACCAAGGAAACCGAGTGGTCATTCTCGGAACATTAGAAATATTGAAACTGTGCAACTAGTCCGTGAGTCCTCTATTCATGAGGAAGTTGCCACTTTTACTCCAGAAATGACCACAAGAGTAATGGAAAATTTTAGAAACGGCTTTGGCTGTGTATCACAAATAATATGCGCCACCTAAGTGACATTATTTTCAAAAACTAGTGGGAGAAAAACTAGATTGCAAGTACTTTAAAAAAAAAAATAAAGCTTTTTTCTGTAAATTATTTCTTACGTTTTTAATTACCCTTTGAAATGTGGGAGTTCATTCTGCCGTACCCTTTATCAATCAGAGAAAAGTCTCTTGATTAAAGAACTTCTCATGAATTTTCTTTCACTTCATTATAAACATGATGGTAAAGCTTGCTTTAAGTGTTTGCTAAGCATATATTTAGCCCGACTACGTATCAACACATATGAATTATTTACAGATTTATTCATTTGCTTCTACATGAATGGATTAGTGCTGATGGTAGTACAAGATTCTTGAGGTTATCAATCATATATAGAAAAATGACATTTTTCATACCGGTTTAGCAACAATTTTTTATATGAGAGATTTTCATTCGTCAAAAACACTGACAGAAATAGTTGAAATAATTTATTTTTACAGTGGTTTTCCTAAAAAGGATCTCTCTGTTGTAATTTTGGGGTTGATTTTTAAATATTTGATATTAAGAAAGAAAGTTTAGCCTAGATCTCAAAATATGTTTAAATGTTTGGAGTATATATATAAAACATTTATTAAAGGGATATTTCCTTGGAAATAAAGTGAAATTCTGATTAAAGTTACGGTACAAATTTTTTGATTGAGTCAGTTTTCTGCGATTCGCGCTGTTTAAAAATGCATTTACATCAAAGTAAGAAACAGATTTCTTAATTCATTAATATGCATTTTGAAATTTTGACACGCACTACTACTTTCACGTGTATTTTCAAATATATTGTCAAATGATAAATTTATGAAAGAACATTAGATGAAATAAAATACATAAAAATGAAAAAAAAACAGTCAGAGGTTTTATTCTCTTTTTATATATATCCCTATGTAATGTAGTGTCTTGAAGTAGGAAAATTCAACAGACATTTTTTAGCATAGTTGGGCTCAATATTAACAGAACTTCTGTTCCTTTAACATATGTTAACCTATCTTGTTAAGATACTTATTTTAACTTAACTGATAATATCTAGCTTATATGTCAGCTAGATAGTTTTTATAGTGTTCTTAATGGAGTTTTATAAAGTGGGTCATACAGTAAAAACTCTATTGTTTCTATATTATATATTTAAGATGTTCATGTAAAAATTAATGGAACTAAAATAGTTTTAGAGTTTTCGATATTGAAAATCGTTAAAAAATATACTTTTATCTTATCTAAATGGGGCGATAATTAAAATCAATCTTTGCATATAGTCAGATTGAGACTGGGATGAGAAAAATATTTTTTTTGTATATTTGTCTATGACATGATCAAAATACTTTCTTTATTCTTGGTTTATTTGGGAAAATAGACATTGATGCACATAAACAACATTACAAGAGCTTACATGTTATTTTCTGTCAATGAAATTCCAGGTTCGAGCCCGTGGGTGGCATGAATGTCTGCAGCCATTCGGGATCGGCATTAAACTGTATTGTTCTGGTGTTATTTAGCCTTCGCTAACAAAGCTGATAGTATCTATGAAAATATCCGTCAACCAATGAATGATATGGTGTCTGTCTGTTCTTTTAGAATTTTAGCTAAAATTTCCAGTTCAGGTTCCAGTTCAGAAAATTACTTTCTACTTTGGTTTTATCACAAAAGATCGATGAATAATGTAAATGGACATATGTTTGTTAAACATTTATTTATTTTTTATCACAAATTTCCGGGAAAATTGGCTATGATGCCATTTGTTCACAGTAAAGGACGAGACTGCTGGCCATTCATTTAAGAGGGCACCGTATAAGTGGCTAGCATTACCCCCTACAAGCCGGTTCCATAATTTAGAACCGTGTCAAGTGACGAGACCGGAACACTTGACCCCGTGCCTCCAGAGATAAATTTTAGAACTTGGAGGAGATTGCAGCTTCGACAGTTTTTACGTGAATGTTTGTTAAATACCGGGTGGGCAAAAAGTCAGTATAAACTTTAAAAATTCATAAAAACCGGAAAATTAACCAAAATAAAAAAGGTTTGCAGGGTTAGCATTACTAGGTCACGGGATTTTTTTAAGACAGGAAAAAAAAAATAAATCAAAAAACAGCCGGCAGGTGGCTCTGCTACGAGCGAATTCTGTGGAAATATGCAAATGAGACGGTTATAAGAACGTGCGCTCCTAATCCACAACTAGTTCACCGTTGTTCCGCGATCCGCCGAGAGGTGTCATGTATACATCCGGACCTGCTGCACTCTGCCGTTGGTGTATTTGTAACTAGCCTGCAATGCCTTATCCCCTGTGGTGGGGGTCATGTGGAACACCTACTGCTGTAATAAATGTTTTAGAAGCATTCTTTTCTTTATTTGCGTATCTTTTCTTAGACTTTTGTAAGTCAGCGCCACCTGTCGGCTGTTTTTTGAGTTATTTTTTCCTGTCTCAAAAAAAAAAAAATTAAATCCCATGACCTAGCTATGCTAACCCTGCAAACCTTTTTCTTATTTTTGTTATTTTTCCGATTTTTATGAATTTTTAAAGTTTATACGGACTTTTTGCTCACCCGGTATAATAAACTAAATCCTCACTTTTGAATAAATTTGAAAGAAAATAGCTCTGCAGTTATCAAATATTAGGATTCAGTTGGTGATTCCTCTTCTTGGTGGATTTTCAGAAATTTGTTTCAGATTATAATTTTGCTTAGAATTAGAGTCGGGAAGGATTTTCTGGAGAATTTGCATATTCGTTTGAGGTAAGAATCTCTATTGTTCCATAATTCATTACATTCCAGAATTCAATATTATTCCAGAATTCCTGTAGAAATCCGTGAAACTCCGACAAAAACATGAAGTTTACAAGAATTTAAGTAGGGAAAGGACTCTGATTAGATCGAGGAAGTTCTAAAACAATAAAGATTCGTTATTTTAATGAATACGCAACATTTATCAAAGTTATTTCCTTCTCGATTACTGAACAGAAAAAAATCTAAACGAAATGTCGTGATAGCCGCTAAAATGTAAAAACTGAAATGTTTTATTTTTTCATCAAAGTATTTTCTATCTTCAGTAAACAGGTCTAATTACCCCTTTTATCGATAAGTGCTTTCGGCAAACTCAACCTCATTAAGAGAGAATCTGTTTCTAGACACTTGCATATTTTGATACATTCGCACAAGCACGTGATAATAGGGCTCTAAGTATACAGATTAAGCAAATACAACAATGTATCCAAATTGACATGCATTCACCAATTGCGAATCATAATGAGCAATCTTAAGTCGAAGTTGTTCAAAACGCATTGCATTTCATTGTAAGGAAATACTGTGAAATTTGTGACTCCATGATTTTCACGTAACAACGCAGAACTGAATTTTAATCTAGACAATAATCAGATCCACTCTTTTATCCAATGTGATTTTATTGCTCTTTCTTATATATTTCGTATTATTATATATATAATAGTCGTTGTCTCTGTATAACACTTCCGGGCTGTACTCATCTCTCAATTGAAGCCCTCAGTAAACAAACAGCCGGTTAGGCTTAATTTCAATTTCAGATGTGGATCAGAATTTTTTCTTACCTAAAAACTAATATCATCTCCATAAAATCACGTTTTTTCAGCCTATTTTTCTATAAAACATTCAGAACTAAAAAAAATGGATGCTTTTAGCTGTATATTTAACAGTTTTCGAAAATCTGTTTACTTTTGCGATGAATTCTGAAAGTACACAAACTCGAATGTGAATGAATCAAGTAGCTCAAGTATTCATATCGCGTAGTGAGCTGTAAAAAACTGGATGGCAGTCTACTACTCCAATCGCATGAAAAACTAAATAAATAAAAAATAATGAAAGGGTTTGCTTTTACAAGGTGTCGATTAAATGCAATATTGTTAGATAATTCGGGATATTTTTTAACTTTCATATACTTTTTAAATTATGACGTCATTATTAGTATTATGACGTCAAAATGACGGGTTACCTTCTAGTAATAAAATATTTGGGAAAGAGATTGTACAATATGTTTATTTCCAACAACCCCAAATGGAAAAGGCGGTTCGTTGTCAGTGGTTTTCCTTCGTAAGCAGAAAATTCATCCTATTATCACCAAAAAGTTTTTCAGGGGGGCATTTTGAAGTACATCAGTGACAAAATTCAACAAATTTATAATACAAGTATAATTAAAGGAATTGAATTTTTATTACAACAAAAAATTGGTGAAATAATTACTGAGATATTTTTATTTACGGATTTTGTTACAATTATGTTATAATCTACGTTAAATTAAAATGCTTAAAAAATTTATTATTTAATTTTGCGCTATAATAAGAAGTCAATGTTTAAATTTTTCGCAATAGGAAAACTTGAGGCAAATTGAGGAGAAAATTTTCCCCTCCTCTTGAGAATTCAAAACTGGGAGGTATGAAGTCTTTTTTTTAACTACTGAAAATATCAAAACCATTTGAAATAGACCTTTTAAAGGGAAACTTTTAATAAAAACGCCTCATAAATTACTAAAACATAGCTAATTTTAATGGAAAAAATGAAACTCTGAGAAATAAAATTGCTAAAATGTAATTAAATTTTTTCTTCTACAGTGAAATATTCTTGAAAGTTTCAGTCTCGAAAATTAATTAAATATATTTATAAACAGTTTCTTAAACTTTATTGCAGTATATTGCTTTAGAAATAACATCAATTTAATCGTGGTCCACTTTCCTATCCATCTAATGTAACTTATATGATATTTTAGGTGGATAATCAACCATTTCAAGAAAATGCGATCTATGTGTCAGATTTACGGGATCTGAACGTAAATTCTGTTTATTATTGCAACTTATTTAATGTAAACTTCTGTTGGAAGAGAGGAAATAGTATTTATTTTTGAAAATACTTATTTACTGATTCTTCACCGCAATTTTTTCAGACCTCTGAAAAATACAATGTTTGTTTACTACATAATGAAGCTGCTCCTATTTTCAGATTATAAAAAAATGATGTAAAAATGCTTATGCTTTAATGCTGCATTTATGTGCCCCTTAAAACACATTAACGTTTTAGTTTTTTTCTCAGATTTTAAAGGCTTGAAATTTATTTTGGTTCAAATATGCATGACTAATTTTATTTATTTTGATTTAATGCAGAAATGCAGCTAAATTAAGATGCCTTTTTATATTAATACATAACAATTCGACATGGCTAAAATATTATAATTTCAAGGAGCAAAAATATTTTTCCAGCATTTTTACGTATAGTACGACAGACGTATTAGCTCTTGCAGAAATAGGTGCTATTTGAGTGAGCTGAATTTAGTATCTCATGACAGAGTACAAAAAATTTGCAGCAGTACATGATTAATATCTAGTACAATTAGCGTTTTACAATTAAAAAATGTAGCGCATAGGATATTACTAGTGCAATGTTTAAATCGAGGGTAACACTTAAAAATTCTATAAAATACACTCATGGACAAAAAAATTAGCGCACCAAGAAATAATTGCGGGATCGTAACGAAACTTGCAATGAAGGTACATGTCGGGGAGATATGCAAATGATTAGAAATGCAGCGTGATTGCGTATAGCCGGTAGATTGCATACCGGTATACCGGTATAGCCGGTAGACGGCGTTGAACATCGTAGTATATCGGCATACCGGTATAGCCGGTAGACGGCGTTGAATATCGTACTCTGTGGAGTATAAAACAGGTAACCAAAGCTTGTTTGAGTGTGCTGAATCATTTACAAAGGAAAAGCTGAGATAGACATGCCATTACGCCGTGTTCGAAGACAAACTAAGCAGTTGTCGCAGTTTGAGAGGGGGAGAATCGTCGGGATGATGGAAACTGGGTGGTCAGCTAGACGAGTAGCTCGTCAATTAGGCCGCTCTGATTGTGTTGTGAGGAGGTGTTGGGACCAGTGGACCCGAGAGATGTCATGTACACGAAGACCAGGCTCAGGACGCCCTCGACAGACCAGTCACATCGTGAGAAATGCACGCGTACAACCAACTGCTTCATCGGCCGCCATCCAGGCACAGGTAGCACCTTCACTAGGGGCCTCTGTGTCTTCTCGAACCATACGAAGGCGCCTGGCTGAAGGACAGTTGGTATCGCGGCGCCCATTGCGTGTGCTGCCCTTGACGCCCACCCATCGACGCCTCCGTTTGGAGTTTTGCCGCGCACGAGGAAACTGGACTGCAGCGGAATGGAACCAGGTCGTCTTTAGTGACGAATCCAGATTCAATCTCGGCAGTGATGGCAATCGTGTTCGTGTGTCGAGAGCCCGTGGTGAACGCTTCAATCCTGCCTTTGCTGCACAGCGACACATCACTCCCACAGCTGGTGTGATGGTATGGGGTGCCATTGCCTACAATACACGGTCACCCCTAGTATTGTTCCGTGGCACCATGACAGCCCAGCGGTATGTTCATGAAATCCTGCAACCACATGTGTTGCCACTCATGCAACGGCTCCCAGGAGCCATTTTTCAACAAGACAATGCTCGGCCTCATACGGCAAGGGTGTCACAAGACTGTCTCCGCACTGTTACTACCCTTCCTTGGCCTGCCCGATCCCCAGATTTGTCTCCAATCGAGCATATATGGGATCATTTGGGACGACGAGTTGGGCATCCCACGAGTTTGAACGAACTAGAGGCAAGGTTACAGCAAATATGGAACGAAATGTCTCAAGACATCATACAGAACTTGTATGACTCAATGCCCGATCGTATCGCATCGTGCATTCGCGCTAGAGGGGGTCCAACGGAGTATTAACTCCTCCGTTCTTTTGCCTTTTTCTCTGAAATAAATTATCCTTTTTCTTTGATTTTCTTATCATTTACTTATATCAAAGTAGTCATTACGTATGTAAAATTCCGTTTCATTTTGACGACTCCTTCTTGGTGCGCCAGTTTTTTTTGTCCATGAGTGTATTACACAGTTTTAAAAGTACCTTATTTGACATGCGATTATTTTCCTTTTTAAACGTTGTTGTTGTTTTTTGTTGTTGCTACTTATGCCTCTTAGCTGGAAATATTCTAGACTAGGGCCATATAGGTTTATAATGGCACCAGAAGGGTCGGAGTCTGATTTATCGGGTGCCACCATAATTTTGACTGAGCACTCCCAGGGGTAACATCGAGAAGGATCGTACCTTCTCCCACCCACTATGACATCATAAAAGGATTTTCTGATCTACGGATTCAACGTGCCCATATCCGGCCAAGCCACGAAGGTATTCCATGGCACTGGTCGAGATGCAATCCGAGTATTCCAGTACCGAATGCTGACTCATTTCCAATAGGATACCTCGAAGCCATTTTAAATGTGAAATCATGCTTCAATCGAGCACAATATGCTCAATGACTACAAGTATTACAATACCTGTTCAGAAGATGACAATTGTACTTTTGAATGAAAAATATTTTTGACTTACGTATTTTTTATTTAAATGTTATTGCATGTAATTTATATGTTAAATTATTTCTTTTAAAGGACAAAAATTTTTAAAAAAATTATTCGTTAATTTCGACTTTAGTATGTACTATATTGGATATAGAGATAAATATACATTGCATAAAGTAAATTGAAAAACACTGAACATATTTAAAAATTTTCTATTTAATATGAACAAGAATATATGTAGTGATATATATTGTCAACCTCAATAAATGTTCCTTTCAAAAATGAATAAAAATATGGTTAGATATACCACAAAATAGACATAGAAAAATCATAAAACCATTAGATTATAATAGCTTAATAATAAAAAAATTCAGGAAGTATCCGAGATTTGATAACATTAATGTTGCTGTCAGACTATATTTTTTTTATTCTAGAATTTTCATGCCATTTGAAATGAAGATAACAAAATGGCCATGCTACCTTATTGAGTTCCAAATGTTAAATCTCAGATATAATGATCGGAAGAATGACATATATAAAATAATAAAAGTGATTTTTTTTCAGGATAAGTAGTTGTGTAGAGAGTTTTTTCATCGTTATCTCTTAAATATATTTTAGGTAGATTATGCCGGGTTTTCTTGTTCCTGGATCACACACATTCTTTCAGTAGTAGACCGTTTTTTGTATTTAGAGAAAGCATTAAAATATCTATTGAGATGCATAACGATATCCTTTTTTTCTCTAAATATTAGGAATAACAAGGAAATTATCATATGAAACAATTTATATTCCTGGAGTCAAAATTAATTATACAGCTTAATTAACTAAAAGCAGGCTTATAAAGTCATTTAAATGCAAAGATAATTTTATGAGAGATACATAAAATTAAACAGAACATTATGTTTCGTTCACATGCGCGATACTATTTTCGTAAGAAAGAGGATCTTTCAAAAACATTTCATAACCATAAATTATTCCAGACAGAAATCTGAATTGAAGATGTAAACTCTTCTATTTTTCTCGTGTATGTTATCTATCACACCCTTGAAGCTTATTTATTTATTTCAAAGGCAGTAGCGGTTATTTGACTAATATCCCTAGAAACATATATAGTGGAGCTTCTATACAATAAACCACCATACAGGAGTGAATTCTTTCTCAGATAAATTTCTAAATGGGCTATGTTTATACACCGAAGGTCCAACAAAACTGGTGCAGGTATGCGTATGCAAATAACGGAGATATGCAACTAATCAGCATAACGCGATGCGGTCGGTAGTGCCTATATAAGACAACAGGTATCTGGCGAAGCTGTTAGATCGTTTCCTGCAGCTACAATGGCAGGTTATCACGATTTATGTGACTTTGAGTGTGGAGTTATAGTCGGTGCACAAGAGATGGAACATAGTATATCCGAGGTAGCTATGCAATTTGGATTATCGTGCACGACCATTTCACGAGTGTACCTTGAATATCAGGTATCCGGTCAAACATCAAATCTCCGACAGCGTTGGGGACAGAAAAATACCTTGAAGGAACGGGACCGTCGACTACTGACGAGAATCCTTAAACGAGATAGACGTCAACACCTCCAGTGAACTGTAGATGACTGGAAACACATTGCCTGGTCTGACAGATCTCCTTTCCAATAGTATCGGGGGGATGGACGTGTACGGGTATGGAGACAACCTCATGAATCCAAGTACCGTACACGTCAACAGGGGCTGTTCAGGGTAGTAGAGCCTCTGTGATGGTATGGGTCGTGTGCAGTTCTGCCCTCCGAAGCATAAAAGACGTATCTCAATTTGTTTTCTAAGAAAAAAATGACTAAGATATGGCCAATTCTGTTAGGACGTCAACAGTGTTTAGAGATACGTCTTATTTATTTAATGCTTTTCTACTATTTATAAATAAGATACCGCCTTCTTGCTTAAGGTTATGTACACATGAGAGTGTTGCAAAGCGCGTTAAAGCGCGCGTTAGAAAAACCTAATGTGTACACTAGTAGCGTTAACGCCACGTTGACCGCCAGTATAGCTATGGAAGTTGAAGAGGCAGCATGTGTTTGGATTTTGTACCGTAGGTATAAAGCACGAAGACGAAGGCAAAGAAAATACTGGGTACGTCCGTTTTTAGATGACAGATTGACTCACGGTTCTTTTGTAACACTTTACCCGAATCTAAGAACACATGAGCCCAAGTTTTTTTAACTATTTAAGAATGTCGATTGCATCCTTTGACAAGTTATTAGAAATGGTTAAGGATGACCTGGCTCCCAGTGAGAATGTTGTAAGGGATAGCATTTCACCAGAAGAAAAACTCGTAATCACATTGAGTAATGAAAACATTTTCTATAGTATGTACCCTTTATGTACCACATTATGAATTAATAAACGAAAACTCACGCAAATTTTTATTTATGTTAATTCAATACTAACTAACAAATAAATGTAAAAAAATTACTCACCTTCTTAAAATTTAATCAATTACCACTAGTTAATTGAAGTAGTACTTTAAAGTACCGCCAGTATTATAGGGTTGCAAAAATCTTCAAACTTTGAAAATTAATCAGAATTTTTAAAAAATGATGTAATTATTTATTAGGAAACGCAGAACAATTTTAAATATAATGAAAATTTAACTTTGATTATATTAAAAGAAAAAAATTTTAATTTCACATAAAAAAAAATTACATTTGCTGCATTTTGAATTGAAGTTTTGATTGAACTTTTCTTTGTGCACAAAGCTTGCAGAGATCTCGATTTGACGGAAATGTTGCACGAATTTTATACTCTAACAGGGAGATTGATTCATGTTTTTCGGTATATATTATGTATTAATTTACACATGCTATTTCCAGCATAGCAAAAAAGAGCCTATGCCACCACTTTTTTGATTTTCTGTCTCTGTCATAGATCAATCGTAGCATATCCAACTTATCAACACCACCCATATGTGCGTTATGTGTGCAGTTGCATTCAAAAAATATCATCTGTAGATAGAAAGTGGAGAGAAAATTTAAGGAAATGTAAATATAATGTACTCAGGGAATGTATATTTGTGGTTCTATATCAGAAAAATATTAAAATACAAAAATCATAAAATAAAAAATATACATTAGTATATCGGGCACTAATATCTTGCATGCAACACCAAACTCCCTATTTTAATTCAAATGTTTAAAAAAAATTTAAAATAATAACATTTGAAAATTTCACATTTCATTGAAAGTTCATTTTGAAAAATTCATGTACAGTGGAATCTCGATCTATCGTTTTCGAAGGGACTGACTGAACTAAACGATGGATTCGGGAAAACGATAGATGCGGGAACACGCAAAAAATAATTAACACACCTTAAAGTTTGATATCCCTAAGATATATTTACTCAAATACATAAATGCATACATACCTGTAGTGTAATTGAAGATAAAATTACAAAATTGTACTGAAATCCAAGATAATAATAATAATAATAAAATAAAATAAATAAATACACCTAGATACACAGGAATTTTGATTAAAATAAAAGTCTTTTAATCTTCGTTTGTTTCTTGGCGGTTTTCTCTGCACAAGTAAACAATATTTTTTCTCAGTTGCAAATTGCATTCTTTTCGGTATCGGTTATTGTGTGAGAGTATAAAGATGCGGCAGCCGTGAATCGTTTGTAACTAGAACCATTCCATTGCACTGGATGGGGTCCGACATAAGGCCACCAGGAAGTTCTGCCTTCCGGGTGAATCCCTCATCGGCCAGTATAGACTGCAGCAATCAGAAACTTCTCACACCCTAGATCGAATACCAGGGCGCCTCCATCCCAAGGCCAAAAGAAAGAGCCAGAGGACAGCATGAACCGCTCAGCTTGGCTGACTGTGAACCACTGCTGATAAGAACAGAAATGTTGAATAGTGGGAGAATTTGGAATGAGTTGCCAAAAGTGGATAGTTCCAGGGGCTAAAGAATTAAGGCACACCAACGACGAACAAATAATGGGAGTGGCACAATACACGAAACCAGTCTAAACAGGAGAGAACAAAAATATGAGAGCGTGCATCTCAAAGGTTCTGCTCATTGTTGAATTAGAGCGTCATTCTAGCTCAATCCAGAGATTTATATTTCAGGTTCAGTTATTATGAAAAAAACGATCGATCCGATAAATTAATATAAAGCTGCGATATTCTGAACGAATATTGCGGGAAAACGATGGATCGAGGAACGATCCATGCGGTCTGTTTTTGCTTGTTTTCTATGGAATTTATTCGGGACTGGGTGAATAAAACGATACATACGGGAAAACGATCATTCGGGGAACGATCGATCGAGATTCTACTGTATTTCATATATATCTTATTTATTCTGCACTTTGTAAAAAAATAGAAATATGCCTGTCAAAAAATAGTAGTCAACTGCCCCAAAGCTCGCGCTCAACGCAAACCATGTGTACGGTCTAATTCAACACAAAGGAACTCGAGGCACGCTGCAGTCGTGCGATCTGCGTGGAACTCTCCAAACGCGCGCTGCAACGCGTCTTCTAGTAGAAGAAAGCGTTGCATGTGTACGCAATCATTTGATCAGTTGTATTTCTTCAACGCGCGATGCAACGCGCGTTTCCTAACGCGCGTTGCAACGCTCTCATGTGTACATAGCCTAAGAATAATGACATTACTAAGAAAGAAAAATCATAAAAATGAAAAAAAATTGAGATTTGTCTTTTATGCTTAGGAGGGCAGAGTTGGCGTCATATGGAACCCCTAATAATAAAACTGGGGACTGAATTAAGTAGAGGACCCCCAACTAAGGATTGCTGGCGGATTCAAGCTTGCGCTGAACCCGGACTTACTCCCCCCCTTACTTTACTGATACTAGCCCCCCCCCAATTAAGCTAAAACTACTTACCTTAGCCGGTTCGTGATGGTCCTCTTAAGAAGTTAACTGGAGACGTCTTCTTTGGATTCTTGTTGTGTGCTCTCCCGGGAGAGATCCTAAACAGTCCGCTAGATAATTTTGAATCTCCTTGCCAAAAGCTTCTCCGGGAGAGCCGGCTGTTCCTCTGATGTCTTCCACTCGTTGCCGTGCCCAGGTTGTGCACCGAGAACCTAAATAGTCCGCTATGTGTTGGCACAAATCACTTCTTCCTTTGATTGGTACTTGCCTACATCACTTGGAGAGAAAAAGGGGGGCCCAGCGGTTCATAATGAAAAATTATTTTTATTTTTTAAAAATTAATTAATTAATTAATAATTATTTTTTTTATTATAGGATAGAAGAAGAGAGCAGAAGTAGGATAGAGAAAGTTAGTGATGTGTTAGCAGGGCAACTTCGGGGTCTAGATGTTAGTTGTTAGTATTAATTATACATACCTGGAGCAAAGATGGAAGGGTTGTGTTTTGTTTAGTGTTGATGTTAGATGGTGTCATGGTGTAGTGGTGTTGTTACTGTGAAAGTTTTTCTTATTGTCTATGTTTTGGAGCAGCCAGTGCATAATTTTCCTAGCTTTGAGTTTTACCCATTTATTTTCAGTTAGCTGTTTGAACCAAATATTATAGTTAAACTGAGTTGGATTTATTAGGTGCGGACATTTGTGGAGGGGGCATTTTACTAGGTAGTGTAACCAATCCCCCTCTCACCACAGGCGCATAAGTAGGTGTCCCAGATTTTGAACCTATGCAGGTAAACCGGGTAGTTACCGTGGGCTGTATACAGTTGAACTAGGTACCGGTCACAGACTAGCCTATCTAATCGGACGGGTTCGTTTTGGGTTTGAGCCCACGCGGTCGCCTGGATAATTGCGTGGAGCTCAGCTTGAAAGACACTATTGCCGCTGGCCAAGCGAACTGACCAGGTGTGAACTTCTTGGTCGTCACGGTAGGCAACAACGGCTGCGTCTGTGCCCAGATCTGCCATCGGTGTATATTTCTAATTGCCTGGTTATAGGGGATTCCTCCACTAAGACTGATTTTGCCGGATGGATTTGCCAAATATTGTTTTTTTTAGGTATTCTACCGCGTCATATGTTACACAGAATAGATCCTTCTTCACACCTAGCCTGCTAACGAGTCCTAGCACAGCCTCATATTTCACCGTAAGGTGTATTGGTGGGATACCGGAAAGGACATGCAGTGCTGAGGATGGGGAAGTGCGGTTGGCCTTTGTGATCGCCAAGAGGAAGTGTCGTTGGCATTTGCCTAGCTCATCCTCGCACCTTTTTCCGTCTTGAGCTCCCATATTGGAGCCCCGTAGGTAAGAATTTTTTCTAAGACCGTTTTGTACCATATTTTGATAATTTTTAGATGGACACCCCAACGCTTGTTGGCGAGCTTCCCTAAGAAGTTAAATGTTTCCCTAACTTTATGAACTTGTGTCTTACAATGTGTGTACCAGTTGTGTGAGCTGTGTATTGTTACTCCCAAATATTTAATATGGTCTACCGATTGGAGGGTTTTATTTTTTACTTTTATTCCTTCTATTTTATCTTTTTTCCTTAGTCCTAGGCCACCTGGGATCCGAGGCCGATTATAGTACATGATTTGGGTTTTATCCCAGTTAATGTTGAGCTTGTGTTTCTCCTCCCAACGGTTGAATTTTCCCATGGATTCGTTGACGTTTTTGATTAATGTTCGCGTATCCGGACCCTTAACAGCTAGTAGGAAGTCGTCCGCAAAGGCTTGTATTCTGGTATGGGTTGGCCAGGGTTGCGACACGGCTGTGTCCGCCACTATGTTCCACAGCAAGGGACCCAAACAGCTGCCTTGTGGGCAACCCTCGAAGGTTTTCTTTTCTGTTTTAATGCCATTTTCCTCCAGTGTAACGTATCTGTTACTCAGAAAGGAGGAAAGTGTGGCTCCTAGGTAGTTTGAGCATGGTGCTTCTGTTATTCTATCCAGGATCGACTTCCAACTCAAATTATCGAAAGCACCGGAGATATCTATTGATACTACTGCCGTTAGTTCCTTATTATTGCCGTCTTCCTGGAGGGTCTGCATGATGTTATGGAGGGCATGTTCTGTCGACTTCCCGCTCTTGAAGCCATATTGGTTGGTTTGCCAAAAACCTTCCTTTTGGAGTTCATGGGATATCCTCCCATGAATGATTCTTTCTAACAATTTGCCTAACGTTGGAAGTAGGCATATGGGCCGGTAAGAATTTGGGTTGTTTAGTGGCTTCCCTTGTTTGGGAAAAAGTACTACTATTGATTTCTTCAGCGAGGACGGATAGTGCCCTAATTCTAGGCATTTATTCATGGTTGCTATTATCAATTTGGGGTTTGCCTCATATATCAGTTTTAGGAGGTTGTAGTCGATTAAGTCGTAGCCCGGAGCTTTCCGCGTGTCGACGTAATTAAGTATCCTGTTTATTTCGGGGTGTGTTACCGGTGGGAAGAAGAGTGGAGTTTTGTGTTTTGGTCTTTTCAAGGTTTCTTTTTCAGTTATGAACAATGATTTTAGAAATTTTTCTTGCACGTGTTTGACTGTTAACCTTATGTTTGCTGCTAGAATGTTTGCTAAGACTGTTGGTTTCGCGTATTTATTCGTGGCCATTTTAAAGATTTTCCCGTAGGGGTCCGATGCGGAGGTACAGAAGTCCTGCCACACCTTCACCCTTGTTTTTATTTGTCTCTTATATCGCACTCTTGCCCTTTTAAAGTTAATTTGACATTTAGTTCTGAGTTCTGGATCCTGTTCTTTTTGTGCTCGTCTTCTTAATGCTTGTACTTTATTCCTTTCTGTTTTGAGTTCTGGGGTTCACCAGGTTGGTGGTTTTAGGGTTGGGTTCTTCTTTGTTTTATAATTTTTATTGCCCACTGAGGTGAATATTCCTAACATTTCACGTACGGCGACATCTAGTGTGTCTGTAGTTTTCGTGTCTTTTAATTTTTCCTCTATCTCTTTAGTTCTTTCTTTGATTTGTTTCTTAAATCTTTTATGGTTGCCGTATTTGGTTCACAGCCGGTGACGGGAAGAAGCTGCCAGGGATTTGCCTATCGAGTACTCTATGCACGTGTGGTCACTTATACTTATTGATTCTATTACGCACCAGTCTTTTAATTCCTGTGAGAGCCGACCCCTGCTAAGAGTTAAGTCCGGCCATCCTACCTTGTCGTTATTTTCATAAGTTAGTGTAATATTTGGGTTGTTGTGGACCACAAGTCCTTGTTTTAGAATAAGGTCTGACAATTTTTCTCCCTTGGCATTGGTATCTGCATAGCCCTAAGTGGTGGAATGGGCGTTAAAGTCCCCACCAATTAGCAGTTCACCCGTTGCCTGTTCTATTACCTTTTCTAATTCTTTAATGTATTTATCGAAATCATAATTTGGCCTTGCGTATGTGCTTATCACTGGGAGTTTTTGCGTTTCTGTTTCCAGGTGAACCGCGACGTGGTTTGGGCCGGAGGATAGTAAGATAGGAGTTTCACTTGAATTTACTGCTATCGCAGAATTTGTACCTGATTTGCCTGACACTGCCTCACCTGTTAAACAGTACGTTTTCCACTGAACACCGAAGCCCGCTGGGCGTCCTGTTCTACTGTCTAGTGAGACGTCCTGGAGTAGGGCTATGCCGATGTTATTTTCTGTTAGGTATTGGTTGAATTGAATTGTTCCTAATCTACTGCTATGGAGGTTTAATTGTGCTACCTTGCTGGCGTCCTTTGGCTGGGGCGGACCCTGACAAGAGGGCCTAACTGCTGAGCTTACCGCTGACTGTCTTAATTGGGGTTTTTGGCTTCTATTTCCTGATCGTGTTGTTGGAGTTGTTCTTGTTAAGATTTCTCTATTGTATAGTAATCTTCCGTCTTCTGTTTCTACCATCGGACTGATTCTTTGTAAGCTCAAGCGGGACCTACGTCTTATCTGGTTAGTATTATTTTTCCTTTCCGAGTTTCCTTGTACCGCGTTACCCGTTTGTTTTTTTGGCTTCTGCTTGCTCGTGGGGGCCCCTATACGATATTAGGCAGGTTTACCAGTTTTTCTGGCTCTTCAGTGCATTACATGCAAGCAAAATGTAATAATATACTGTTACTCCTGGAATCATTAGCGACATGACAATATTGTAGCTTCTTATATTCAGTGGAGGGAACAACATATCTTCTAACTTCTGGCGTGAGACTAAATTTACCCCAAAATGCATAAGCCAGTTTTTATAACTTGTGTATGTACATACAAGCATTGAAACTCCTGATGATGAGATTTTTTCAAACACTCAACACCCACCAGTCATATAAACTCGCACACATACAATCACAAACGCATTTAGTGTATTCACAACAATTACACTCACCACATAAAATGCATATAACACAACACATACAAGGCCCAGAGTTTTGAACATACGCTGTAAAAAAATTCATTGCAGAAATTCTGTCAAATAACTGACAGAAGTCTGTTCATGTGAAAAGCGCTATCTTTACCCCTGAAAGAAATTTTCTACATTTTTGACTTTAAACTGGAAATAAAAAATCGTTTATCCATTATTTTATGATTTTACTGTTATTTTAAGCGGTGTTATGCTGCTAGCCGTAAACTAAATAATTAACTCAATATATAACGTTTAAATTGCTAAAAATACAAATTTCAGTGTAGTTAATTTTAACTCAAAATTGTGTTTCCCTTATGAAAAAACCGTTGCTTTGCTAATGTTTACGAAACCATCAGTCAGAGTATTTTATACTTAAGCACAAACTTAAAATCACTACCTGTGCATTATTGTAGAATTTATTTGTTTTCGTACTTCCATTAATAAGCCCCAACACATATGCTCATAGAACCGTACTCTTTTTAAATATCCAGTAAAATTTATTCAAAATGTCTAGGACAAATTATTTTCTAATTTCTATGCAATAAATTTTACAAGGTGGTTAAGGAGCGAAACGTATTATGGATTACAAAAATAGAGATTCATAAAGAGACTGTAGGGATTACTGTTCGTTATATTTATGTTTAAACAGAAATGTAGGTATTTTGTAAAGATTCAATGATCGCTTTCGTCTGAAAGTGCAGATGATTATATTATAAGTTTTTAAAAATATAAGAGCTTTTTCTTTAGAGATAAATGTAATAAATCTCATTTTTCAATAACATTGTGCGTAGGTTGTAATTGGTATGCATATGAAAGCTTTTTATTCGTAGATTTCCCCAAAAAACTATATTATTTGCCCATTAATTCTGTTACAATTAACTATATTTGTTAGAAAGATTTTTTTGTTGATTTCTTCAATTGCTCCAGCGCATGAACTTTTCTCAAAGTTATTTATAGAACTTGATAATGCTTGCATCCAATGAACCTAAAATAGTTTCCACGAAGCCCAATCAAATAAATGCAAGAAAACTCTCCAGTGCCAGGAAATAAGATTAATAAAGAAATGAACGTTATATGCTCATTATTTAAATAATTTAACATCCCATTCAACCTCAAAAAAGTCAAAACAGCCTGGTTAATTGAGTGCTAAATTATTCCACTAGTGAGCTTATAGGGAATTTCGCTTTTTACTATTCAATATACTAGAAACCAAAAAATCAATAGATTCAGTCCTTGAAAACAATCGAATTATCAGAGAAAGAAAATATTGCTCTGAATAACTGAATTTTCCTCTCGCAATTGAAATATTTCAAGTGTTAATTCTTCCTCAAAGAGCTGTTTTCTTTCTTCCAATTTTTAACTAATCACAACATTAAAACTCTAAAAACCTTGCACAATATATTTGACCTTTGCTAATCGGATGTTGTGAACCGATTCGCACACAGAGTTACATTAAAAATGCAAGCCTGCTATATCATATTGTATTTAAATAGACAAAATGTAAAATGTTTATGTGATCAGAATAAAGTATAGTAGTTTGTAAAATATATGTGCAGTTTAACCAAAGGCATAAATATAAAATTTTAAAGCTTTCATTGTGGATTTAAACTACGTTAATATTTAATGTTTTTCTTTAAAAGAAGGTTCTTGCAGAGGTATATTCAAGCAGAATTCAATTTGAAAAGTTATATTTTCCTCCAAATCTTCTTAGGTTTGAATTTTTTCCTATATTGGGGCAGTTAATAAGGGGACAGGTACATTTTAAAAGCTAAGGGACTCGATATAGATATCCCTATATTAAATCATGAGTAGTTATGAAAATCTTTTATTCAGAAATATGAAAATTTTACTGTTAGTTAAACACACTTTCTTCTTTATAAATATGGCCCTTTATTTTATCTAACTTGAAAATAATTTTTCTACATTTTTAAAATTTCAACCATTATTTTTTCTAATGTATTGTCACTGCGCGCAGACTTGCGTTCGTATATTAATGAATACACATATTTTTTAAATTTTAAATTAATTTGTATACCATATCTTTAAAATGACGAACTTTGAAATAAAATTCTTAGTTCTTCATAGAAAAATAACATTTTTAATTTTTTTTTTAATTTCAGAAAATCTTTTGATAAATTTTACTGTAATTATAACTTTTATAGTAGGAATGACATAATTGACATAATGGTTCATTATTTTAATGATACATGTTTATATTGAACATGTATAACATTTCATGGTATTCTAGCTAACTTTTCTGGTGACATCATGCGCGCAATGACATAACAATGAAAAAAATGGTTAAAATTTTAAGCAATTAAAAATTTCTCTTAAAGCATATGAGTCTCAAAAAATTGAGACTCATATTTATAAAGAAGAAAGAGTGTTTAACTTAGAGTAAAATTTTCATATTTTTTAATAAATTATTTTAGTAACTACTTGAAAATAGGTATATGTTTGTCGAGTCTCTTGATCTTTAAAAGGTACCTGACCCGAATACCAATTTTTCAAGTATTTTCATTAGCTATTTCTAATACAGCACTGACACATGTATTATCATTAAATAAATTGTATTCAAATAGCATATTGAAATATTGATAAAATATAATATTATTTAAAATTGCAGCAATGCTTATAAATAATAATCAATATATAACTAATGCACAAACTATTATATCTAAATTATATTACTGAAAATTTAAGGTAAATGCTAAATATACAATGAAAAATCATGTAACCTGTTTTCACATATAGAGTATTCAATGGCTTATTATGACCTAATATACAATCGCGTTCTGAAAATTTACTCTTGATAAAGATCAGAAAATTTCTGGCTATTTAATAATTGAAATTTTTATCTAGCCTCTAACTATATTTTCTGCATCTAAATAATCAATGCTCTCTTATATTGAGTTCTCACAGCATAAAATACTAAGAATCAAGTTAATTATAAAAATTAGTTACTCTACATTTTTATACCATGCTTTATTATATTAAACTCTTTGAAACTTTCTAACCATTATTTACTGCCAATGAGATAACAATAAATATGAATTTAGGAATACTAATATATTTAGTAGTACTAAAATTATAAAAAGGAGCTTAATATGATATAAATGATGTAATATGATGTAGGATTTATATTAGAAAACTGCAATATATCTTATAAGAATTTCTTGAAATTTTTATTCTTGACTCTGTTCAGAGTCATTTAATAAGAAAATTAATGTCTCTATAGATCATTTTTCATAACTTGGACCTATTGAACAACTTTCTAAAATAATATCATAAAAAGTTGAAAAAAGGTATATCATATAACTCAAGCTAAAAATGTCATCAATCAATTGGATTAATTATATTGCAAGTATGCATTCATAAAAATTTAAAATACTGTAATAACATTTAAAAATTATTTATATTCATAAAAAATTTAAAACTGGAGTTTATCTTTAACTTAGGTTTTTTTTTCTAAATACATTTTGTTTCCTTGCTCGCTCAAAGTTTGCTTAGTACCAAAATAAAGGCATAATTTCAGGAGTAATGTATAACTGAGTATTATGAATTACACAAAGGGTATACAATTACAATAATATTGAACCTAAGCATCCACAAAATATTTTCGGGCAGCTTAATGTCAGGTCTGAGTGCCTCATTATCTGTACAGCTGCAAATTAACTTTGCAGACTTTGAAAGAAATTTTTTAATAATATAGAGAATAAAAATTCCTTTTATAATCCCCTGTTATATAACCATTGTCGATGTAATACTTAGAATTGCAACAAGATATAGACGAAAAACTTTTTTTTATTTTAATGCGTGGAAATGAACATTAGAAAAAGTTGTAAGAAACAAAAAAGTGGACAAAATCTGCTTTGTTGAATGAATCCAGTACGACAACTTAAGAATTTATTCATCATTTTACGTACATGTTAAGCATCGCTGAATATTAGGTTTATTTTTAAGTTACATTGTAACTGAGAAAGAATAAATTCTTCTCTTACTCTAGGCTTTTTACTTTTCAGCCAAAATTCTTCATATTTGAATACTGTACACAAATCAGTATGAAAGTTGCGCTTGAGATAAATCAGGAACATGACAAAAGGACTTTTAAGGACTTATATCAATAATAGCTGTCTCTCGGTACAGTTACATAACAGCTCATATACAATAATTAAATTCTAGAGATATAAAGGATTTCCCATAAGAGAATACATTTTAGAGTAAATTTCAAGTCTATTATACATAGATTCTATAATTTATATATATATATATATATGTGTGTGTGTGTGTGTGTGTGCATGTAAGTACATACACTTTGAGGAGAGGGCTAACAAATATTTAGACGTTGAAAGGAAATAAATGTACCTATTTTGAACTTGAAACGATGAGAAATTTTACAAATTATATTCAGATATCCTTATTAATGCCCCGTAAACTATTTTTTTCATGGAAAGTTTCGTCAAAGGATTGTAACTCATAGGCTAGATGACTAGTCATTAGTTAAAAGGAATATTTCTCAGTTTCAATGCAGCTGACAAAATAAAAGTATTTATATATTTTTAAAATGACAACAGAAATACTTTGATTAGTTTTTCTCAAGCCACAGGACCTTGACTTTTAGACATTCACCTACAGCAACACTGTATTTTTCGCTAATTTATTATGGGAACACCACATAAGTAAACCAACATTATTCCCTATTAAGCGACAGCAGTCGTATTTCTATGCCTTAATCGAGATTTAAACTCGAATCAACACATGGAAGTCTCGACGCTAACCACTATTCGATGTGAGCGACTTTCATCCCTTTTTTGATCAAAGAAGTATAAATCTGTAAATTTTTTTACTTCCAAACTTAATGCTTGGAAGTTGCTTAAAGGCATAAAAATTGCTAGTTCTATCCCCATAATGTGCCTTTGAATTTATATAATTAAAAAAGACATAAAAGTTGTATATAATAGTTAGGTCTTCCGTGAAATACATTCTATTTATCCGAATGAACATTCTATTTTGTGTCCAAATATACGTGAATCATTAATAATGGTATTAACTATATGTAAAGCTTCTCAAATTATCTTTAAAATAATACCTTAAATAAGTCTGAACTTTCAAACATTATCCTCACTCCAAAAATCTTACGCTATTACGACGAGAGGAAATTTTAACAGCTGTTTATATTATCCATAGTATTGCAAGAAAAACAAGTAGTAAAAGAGTAACAGTCCTAGTTAAGCATTAAAAACATTATAGGGTCATTAGGTTAAAGCGATCACTAAAATTAGAATTTTTTCAAAGTACATAAGCTCCTTAACTTTGGATATTTCATAATAATGAAAAACATAATCTTTTATAAACACTAAAACCCTAAAAACTTCTTTTGAACAATCTGCTTATAAATTATTCGACACGAAAAAGCAATTTTATTTTTAACATACATTTTAAGAAAGAAAAATTGAGTTTTTTTGTTCATAAACTTTTGCTTGCTTCATATTTATACCATTTCACAAGACGTAGCTCCTTTCCCATCGTCTAAGAAATTTGTATTTACAAAAGGGATAAGCTGCAACACTCTCCTTCATATCTTACTTTAACCAACCTTAAACTTTTCTGTTTACGTTTTTCGGATTAGTTTCTTTATTCCAATCCATTTCCTTCACTATGCACATTTTTTAAAAACTTTGAGGAAAAAAAATTTAAAAAAAAGACTGTTAACAGGTTCTAAACACATGATGCATTTGCACGAGAAATTGAGAACTGTAGTAAAAGTCTCAAGCAGAGTACATTATGCTTATAGTTTTTCTTTTTAATTTCCCCAAATTAAAAAATAACGGTTGCGTGCTTCCAACGTTTAGCAAAAATGTTCAAGTTTAAAAGGAGATAAAAGTGAGATCTAAACACGAATCTAAAGAATAGAGGCATCTCGATGGTGATCTGAGAAAATAAAATTTACACAACAGTAAATAAACACGTCATATTGTCGTATCGTTTAGATTCTCTCAAGATATCCCGATTCCTTTGAAAATTAATTCACTGATCGAGTTTAGTTAACTCTTCTTGACTGAATGAAGAGACAATCATAATTTTTTGGAGGATGGGACATATATTTGAATAATAAACAGTGATAACGTAAAAGTAATTAATAGAAGTTAGCACATTTACTTTTAATTTAAATCATTAAATAAACACAAAAATACATTATGCTAATGCCTTCATTATATAACGATGTTTAATAAAACTTATCCAGGCAGGCTGAACACGTTTTCAGTAATTTTATAGTAAAATTACATTTATTTAGATATAAGAACAGCATTTTTTGAGAATTCAGCAATTCAGAAAAAAATTCTTTGGATAAAATATTAACGCATGTTAATTTTACAGGCAATTTTAGACATTTAGAGAATAAATTACTGCCGATCTATTATATGAAAAAAATTATACTTTTAGGACCTAAACATGAACTGAATTATAAATTTATTTCCCAAATTAACAGTTGTATCAGCTGTATAAATTCTCAGAACAAAACATGTTTAATATACTTAATTAAAATAATTAAATATTATAAAAAATTAAGCTTTAATATTTTTGTACATTTTTGTAAATCTTTGATTTAACCTGCAGAACTTACCGAAAAAGTGAATAGAAAATTTAGTGATATTAGTAATGGACCATGCATTGCATCTTCTCCTTATTTTATTAGCATAATGTTATTCTATATGGCTTATAATTTATATGGTGTTTAATGAGTTCAAGACTATTCCACATCGTAAGGTGTCTATTCAGACTGACCACCTTTGGGCAAAATTATTTTTCTACAGACATTAGTTTACCTTCGCATTACTAGGGTCCGGAATATCGCCTACTCTAACTTTTTTTCGACATTTCATCCACTTTTTAGTTTCTGATTAGGCTGGAAACTCAAAGAACGTCCCTAAGAACTGTTTTATTTGGTATACTGAGATCAACCAGCTCGAAAACCAGTGCCAGTTTAAGTTATGTAGCTAAATTGGAAAAATTGAAATTTCCAGTGAATCCCAAAGCGGTTCCTAATATCGCCTACCTCTGTTCCTATTACCTACTACCAGGCAACATTAGGAGCACCTGTTAAAAGGCGTTGCTAGCAAAGTCTCTGTTTAATGCACTTTCAAATGGTATAAGCAAAATTAGAATTTGGATGCACCTACCTGGTCATTCACTGGATTCTGATTCTTTGGAGCTAAAGTTTAACCTTCCTACCCTGTTGAAAAAAAGTTACGTTTTGCCTGTATGGGTCGATTCGACCCAGTTTGGTTTATATTTATTCTAGGTCATAACAAATATTTTTATATAGATTTATTTTATATATTTTGTGTTTATTAATAGAAACAACACATTTTATTTCTTTTATAATCCCCCCTACATTTTCGCCGCCCCCCCTCCCCCCCTCCGTTTCAACCTCTTGTTTGTATGAACGTTGTTAAGGGTTTAAAAACTTGGGAAATAATAGAAATTTTACAAATATATTATGTTTCACTTACATTTTTCTTGATACATTTTTTAAGACAAACAAGATTTACAGTACACATTTACGTGCTCTTGGCAAAGAAAACTTAAGCATGAAGCACACCTCGTTTACGTTTTTCGATCTCTCTTTGGACTGCATTCTTTGCATCTTCCTCGTTTCAGTGTACTGCTATTTTCTGGTTTTTCACCTGGTGCAATTGCCAATTTCTTCTTTATTGTAACTGGAATATTTTTTTCATCCTAACACTTCTGTAAGGTTCGGTCTGCTGATTACCAAGTTCCTTAAGAAAAAGGCGCCTTTTGTATAACTTGTTTTGATTGTAAGAAGGATTTACATGCATAAACACAACAAATGCATTTATTGCAGCAAGGTCAATTATATTGTAGAATAAACACACAGGCAATCTCCTAGTTCCCCTTTCGCATGTATAGCCCAGTCAAAATAGGTTTTATGGCTAAAAAAAATATGAAAGTTTTGAAAATTGGTGGAGATGTTTGTTTAGGCATGCTAATGAACATACTAAAAGTCCCCACCGATCACACTTGAGCTCTCGCCGCCATCTTGGAAAATGTGTACACTTTTTTGGTTTTTTGCAAGTAACTTTAGAAATATTGATTTTATGTAAAAAATTTGAATTTGGAAATTGAAGAGTACTAAATTGTGAACAAAAATGTCATTTACAGTTTTTTATAAATTGAACACGAACAGAGATAATTGACTTTGAAAGAAGCGAACCATCAATTCTGGGACGCGGATCATCCCCATCGCGATGGGGGGGGGTGACCCCCATGTGCGCCAAAAGTCTTGTATACTCACATTTGTCAAATATCTGCATATCAAAGCTCAAGAGAAAGTTGCAACAACACCCAATCCATTGTTATCAGGTTGTATTGTGCGGCTTGGTGGATTCCATATTTTTATAACATACTTAGGCTGCATTGGGTACATAATGGCTGGAGGCGAGTTAAAATAAATATTAACTTTGATGTACGTAACTACGTCAGTAGAAAAAATGTTGCCTGGCCATGCATACGCTAGAAAAATCCTAGCTCATTTATCTACCCAAACATCTTTAGAAAAAAAATAATTTTTGACGCCATGGACATATCTGATTTCAAAGCAATAATCTCCATGGGTTGTTTAGAGATTTTAAAGGTTTTTTTGTGTTTTTGCAAATAACTTGGAAAATATTAACTTTTATGTAAAAAAAAGTTTAATACAAAAATTAAAGAAAATTAAATTGCGTACAAAAAATATTAAATACATTTTGTCGCAACCCTAACACGTACAAGTATATTGACTATTAAATGCGCGTTGATTATGGAGGTAGCGTCCAAGTCTCGCTGCAGGTGCTTTCCTTTGAATTATCTCCACTCCCTCATTGCGGCATTCTTTAAACAAGAAAATAGACTTTGATGTTTTGGTATGTAGATAATTAATCATTATTAATTTTATAAACGAATGTAATAAACTTGGATGTATTCACTACCGTATTTTCATTGTGCATAATTTTTTAAGCTTACCTATTTTATGGTCGACGTGCTTTTTTTGGTACGGGATTGTTTGCGTCGTCAGTCTTGAAAAGATCATCTATGGGGCAGCTAGCATCACTTCTTTCATCAATTCCTTTTATTGGATCGTCATGATCTACAGGGCAATAACTTCAATGGCGTATGCCGTTGTGACATACTCCATTGCAGTTATTGCAGGTCTTTGTACAGTTGATGCCTGCTTTCCGACACACGCATTTTTCTCCCCAGTCAGTCTTGCTGTTGCAAAACACTATGCTTAAAACTGATCGGGAGCCACTGCATCCATAGTTGTGATGGGCACGAGGGTTTTTTCTTGACGTTTCCAGTCCCACACTTCAGGATTCAACTCATTCCCAAACCACTTCTGCACTTGGTGATACAACCGAAAGGAAAGTAGCCTGGCTTCGTCTTCAATTGAGGAAAGAGACGAAATGTATGGTTTTATTTTAGTGTCACATTTTGCGAAGTATTTGTATCTAAACTTATTTAGGGCCTTTTCACTGGAATGTGCTCCATACCAGATCAGATAAAAGCATTCTCCTGCTTTAACCATCTTTCTGCTATGAGTTGCATTTATTAACTACTGTCACGTTGTGTTCCATATTTTTAATGTGGAACATTTTTATGCAAAGTTTCTTTCCTTTGTTGAATGCTGCAGACGTAGTATCACATCCACTGAACGCATGTAGAAAAAGGATACTTTGGTAAGTCCCGATGATTGTATTTCATTTGATGAATATATTTTTTTCTTTGATTTCCCTTTGCGTGGTTTGACAGAGAAAATGCATTTTTTCTGTAGGAGTGAGAGCTGGTAATAGAACCAGGTGGTCAACATCTTCACCGATGGTTACAACGATGTTGCTACCAGAACATGCTTCATTAATTGCAGTATTTATAATGAGAATGTCGGCGGCGTCATTACTTTGTCGGAATCGAATCCCATTGTTTCCCACCTCAGCTGATAGAATGCTGATCAATTCGCTCTTATTGTTTTCATTTTAAAGGAAATATTCTTGTTAAACAGTAGCTCGCATGCTTCCCTCAAAATTTATGTCTACAGATTTTTTCACTTTTGACCGTATATTTTGTTCAATTTTTTTTGTAGTGTTAGTGGTGTTGGATTAACCATTCAAAACGACTATACAGCTGATACCATAATGATCTTTTATATAGTTAACTTAATTTATGCAAACTGCAGAAAAAGTTAACTGTGTTCCCCATTTGACACAGTGTAGGAGAAAACCACTGTTCACAATGTTGACGCAGTTCAGGAGGTTAAGGTCTTAGTTTAGAACTTCAAAAATGTCGTACATGGCCAATGTCGTTGTCTCTCGTATACCAGCTTCATTAAATAGAGCCAACGGAAAAGGAGCTAACTCATATTGTAAATAAAATGCTAGGTCTTCGTCGTTTTGTTTAGCAATCGCTATCTAATCCTCTGAAAAAGCAACAACGGGTTTACTACTATATTGAAACCGTTTCTTTCACCGTGCAATTGACGGTGATAAAGCTTTCATAAGGTCTACCATTTCAAAGTACTGAACCCAGAGGGCTACAGTAGGGCCATTCTCTTTCAACTGCTTCAAGTCATCCTCATTTTAATCTCATATACGATGGCTCGTATATGAGTATGTCCGTTTATGGTTTCTAGCGATAGTAGTTCAGTAGCAAAATCTCTAAACAACTCATGGAGATTATTGCTTTTGAAATCAGATATATCCATGGCGTCAAAAATTATTTTCGCTAAAGCTGTTTGGGTAATTAAATTAGCTAGGATTTTTCTAGCGTATGCATAGCCAGGCAACATTTTCCTACTGACATAGTTGCATACATCAAAGTTAGTATTTATTTTTACACACCTCCAGCCATTATGTACTCAATACAGCCTAAATATGACAAAAAAATATAGAATACACCAAGCCTCACAATACAACCTGATAACAATGGATTGGGTGTTGTTGCAACTTTCTCTTAAGCTTTGATATGCAGAGATTTGACAAACAGTAGTTTACAAGACTTTTGGCGCACATGCGCGGGTCATCCTCCCATCGCTATGGGGAGAACCGCGCATCCGCGTTCCAGGCATGATGGTTCGCTCCTTTCAAAGTCAATTATCTTTGTTCGTGTTCAATTTATAAAAAAAATGTAAATGACGTTTTTGTTCAAAATTTAGTGCTCTTTAATTTTCAAATTCAAATTTTTTACATTAAAATCAATATTTCTCAAGTTACTTGCAAAAAACCAAAAACGTGTACACATTTTCCAAGATGGCGGCGAAAGCTCAAGTGTGATCGGTGGGGACTTTTAGTATGTTCATTAGCATGCCTAAACAAGCATATCCACCAATTTTCAAAACTTTCATATTTTTTTTAGCCATTCGTCAAAATCAGGCCTATTTTGACTGGGGTAGTATACGTAGCAGCTAATTGATCAATAGTATCTACTCCCCCTTTAGTTTCATTATGACATAAAATTATTTCTGGTGTCTTTTCTTTCTTGTGTGAAACTTTGGCCTCATGGTGCATAGTTGAAAGGAGTTCTTTAGCAAGACTCTAATCTGTTAAGAAATTATCAACTGTAATATTTCGAGTGGTATCCTCAATCAAATTTGCTTGGCGCAATACAACATTTCTTCCTTGATTTTTGTCTCTCTTATCACCATAAGAAGGCTTTCCAGTATAGGTTTCAGTAGTTCAAACAATGCTGAAACCTATGTTATGCAGCTGTTTTAATATCAGACACCAACCACAATTTAATTCCGTATTTCCCTCTTCGCTTTGATGGTAAATATTGTCAAAATGGACATTTAATACGGAAAGGCACAAGCTGTTCGTCAATTGTTACATCTTCGTAAGGAACGAACATCTTTGGCAATTGTACAATAAACATGTCAGACATTGATCTTATTGCAGCTATCTTATCTACACGACGTCTATTTGCTCTACTTTCTTTGTCATCAACTCTAAGAAACTGTCTAATAATTTCAAAACGTTGCAGAGACATAGTTTCACGAAAAATGTCCCGATCATCTTGTTCGCTCAATAACTCTTTCAGAGATTCTCTTGCTGACTTATGGACTCCAGCTAAAATTTGCAAACCTGTCAAAAAGGAATGAAAATAACTCAAAAATGAAAAAAAAAAATAAATCAATTTCAAATCATGCAATTGTTTGCATTTTATTTCAATTTATAAATATTTTTTTGCGAAAAAAGTTTCAGATTTTTTTACCTATATAAGCTTCAAGTTCCTCAACAGAAATCAACGTGTAGGTTTTATTCTGTTCTGAACACACTCTCTTCATTTCTCGGTTAGTTTCTTCTAGAATTAATTTCATCATGTGATTTGTCAAGAAAACCTTGCTTCCTGACACGGGGTGTTCAGTTATCCGCTGAATTGCAAAACGTTTAGGACCAGGGGTAAATTTCATAATGTTATGCTGTCTGTAAAGTCAGAACATAAGTCAGAAAATTTCAAATATAGTAAAATAAATAAAAATAAATAAAATAACAATAACAATAAATTGGAATTATGTGCTAGTACATAACGTTTTTTTTGTGTAGTTGGAGGGAATTTACACCTTTCGGTTTTGTTACAACTAACGAAGGAAGATAGTGACCGCACAGTTTCTTCTTCTGTATCGGAAATATCCGTTTTCTCATTACCCTCTTCGATGGATAAGTGATCAGATTCATCAGTTTCATTCAAATAATTACCACTTCCTTCATCAGATTAATCACTGAGCTCTTGCAAAAGCTTTCTGATCTCTTCTTCAGTAAGACCACGCTTACTAGGCACCATATTGTAAAATAAAGTGGCAAAACACGTCAAACAAGTAGAACGTTATGTGTATATCAGTATCGTAGCACCATCTATTAATGATTATTCGAAATAGAGACCATCCAAAAATAATAAATTTCTTTTTATGCATTTCTGTGAATATTACTGAAATGGGTCGATTAGACCCATTCAGGTAAAACGTCACTTTTTTTTTGTTTGTTTGTTAAAAAAACAATTCTCCAAGTCTGAAAAAGTTATAAACTAAACAAATTTATCTATTTGAGGAATTCTCAAAAAATAAGCTGTCATAATTAAAATCCATGGGAGCTATCATGAATTAAATTATGAAAATGTGTCGATTCGACCCATTCAGGGTAGGAAGGTTAAGAAGACAACAGCCAAAACAACTGCAGATGCCATATAGTTTCTATTGTCAGTGATAAGAGCGTTGTCGCTATCACCGCTGTTAGTACAAACACAGAAATAAGAAGTTACTGCATTTTCTCATATATAACGCGAATCATACATTGGAAACACGAGTAGGCGATATTAGGCACAGGGGCGATATTTGGGACACCCACCCTAATCATCGAAAAATCTATAGTTGGAAACGAAGCCACCCTCTTCGTCATTCCGAACCAATAGTATAACCATTGATCTTCCCATCAATGTATATCAAACTTGAATCAAACTTATAGTGAGTTCTAAGATCTTGCAATAGAAAGTCAAATAAACAGCTTATTTATTTCATCAATTCATATACTTCCAATTCCAAAGGTTAACGGTTTTGCGAATGTTATAGTTGGTTACGATTAAAATATTTGGAAGCAAAGAAATTACCAAATATCTTGATTTCTTCATATATAATTTGTTTTTGTTATTCCGCTGATTATAAATATATTTATCACTTTCAGAGAAGTATTTCCTTGTGTTTCCTTTCTTTGTAACTTTCTGAAACTAAAGATATTAGAAAGTGTTTTCAGTTTTATAAAAGATTTACTTTATCTATATATATAAAACAGTTCCGTAACTGACTGACTCACTGACTGACTGATTGACTGACTGACATACAACGCACAGACCAAACCGCTGGACCTAAAGGACTGAAATTTTGCATGACGATTCTTCTTATGGTGTAGAGGGGCACTAAGAAAGATTTTTGAAAAATTCTTCTTAGATTTTTTTAAAATTAAATTTTTAAGCTGTTTTAGTGACTTTTTTAAAGTTTGCATTCAAAATAATAATTTGTGGGTTATAAAAATTTATATCACGAAAAAGATCATAAAAATTACTTTAAAATGAAATCTTTTTTGAATCTTTACCTCCGTTTTCAGGTTTTTGGTAAATTTTTAAAGATTAATTTTTAAAATTTAATTTATTAAATGCTGATCACGTGTTTTCTTTTTCTGGCACTTGAAATAAATTTATCGTCACGTGATAACAACGAAATAGACAAAAAAATATATTTTTTTCTTTCTAATGCAGCAGACGATTGGACATAATCCAAAAAAATATTAAAATACAGTAAAAGATATGTTCCTCAAACTGTACTATATTAACTGTACTATATATTTTAGTATGTCCTATTAGATTTAATTTGAGTATTTTCATCTACATTATTTTGTCTTTTAAAATATCCCTTGCAATTTTTTATAAAAATATATATATATATATATATATATATATATATATATGTATATTAATTACATCAATTGTATACATTGATCGTTGTATTTATTATAAAAATATATATATATTTTTTTGGCATTAATTGCATACATTGACCATTGTATTTAATTTGAATGTACTCTGTAGCGAAGTGCGGGTTTTCAGCTAGTTTACCATATGGAGATATCAATATATAAGAAGTACATGTAGTAAGTTATCTATTCATCATCTTCGCACGAAGAAATTATAGAGTAAATGTGAAACATATACAATGCAAAATGTATTGCATTCATCTCATTAAAATAGTGAATTTCCGGTGTCATTCTTGATACATTTACCCACAAATGCTTCGTCAATTTAATATTTTGGTAAAATTAG
Organism: Dolomedes plantarius; assembly: GCA_907164885.2. Lineage (NCBI taxonomy): Eukaryota > Metazoa > Arthropoda > Arachnida > Araneae > Dolomedidae > Dolomedes > Dolomedes plantarius. Next base: position 70,159,120 of record OU015501.1, read on the forward strand.
TAGTTAAAGATTGTACATAAAAATGTACCTTTTTTTCTACCTAAATAAATTCAAAATTTTTACTTTGATTAAATAATACAGAACAATTATCCTTATACTGAAATGGAGAACATTTATAAAGTCTACCATCTACAAGTATAGATAATGCTTTAAATGAAAGTTCAATTGTTATGAGGTTTAATGATAAGAGGTAAACTTTGAAATCTTTTATAGATTTAAGTGATATAACGCAAAAATGATATCAAAACACTTAAATAAAACATTGTTATTTTTAGTTGTTTAAAGAAATGAATAACACAAAATATTTTTACTTAAAAATATATCTTCAGAAGCTCCCAAAATATACACAGTTTTCTTTAAAAAAATTAACTGGAACTTTGGAAAAGAGAGAGAGACAGAGAAAGTTCTAATAAAGATGCTAATAGTATACGTAACAAAATGTTACTGTAGGAGTGAAACATACTTTGCTCTTTGAATAACATCATATATTATTTAAAAATAGTATGAAATTTAAATAAACTATGAAAAATCTTTTCTCAAAATGTCCTCGGAAAGATAATGCAGTCACATTTTTCTGCAGATAACGAAATTTTGTCTAAAATGAAAAAGAAAAATAACAACATGTTTATTCCGAAAATCAATGTTTATAAAGTTAGAATATACGTTAAACCAAGTAAATATTTATGAAGTACCTTTGAGAAAAATAATATATTTTTCCCTTAATACAAACATCACATGTAAAAACGTTTTTGAAATATCAACTTGAATCCGAACGTGTAACAGTAAATTTCCTCATCCAATATTTTGAACTGTTAAAAGTCCAATGAATTTCAACTCCTATTTACGCAAGTGCTTTAATTACATAAACAAATATGCATAAGCAGTAATGTCCTTAAATATTTAAATGATAAAATTTGGTAACATTCTTTAAAGAATCCTTTTCGATGTCCTATAATTTTCGCATATGTACTGTTAATAAATGGTTTGAAATAATACTAAAAGACTTATGTTTCGCTCCTAAGATTTTAAATAATGTGCATGTTGTGGAACAAGAAATTGAGTTCAAAGCCATGGTATCAACACATTTTTGAATGTTTTAAAGCTTTTGTAAGCCCTAAGACCTAAGCACAGTCTCAAAAAAATCCCTAGGACCTCCCAAATCCAAATTAATCGTAAAAGCAGTGATGTCATAGAACCAATAGTATTGAACCAATTTTAACGTAGGATTACGTTCCTCCATAACGGTCCCCCGAAAAGCATAATTTCAGACTCTAAAACCGTCCCTTGAGTCCTCGCGAGTTATAATTTTGTCAGCGCTCCAAACCCAGTCTGTATAGGTTGGACAAGCAGTAAACAGTTAAACAGAAAAGTACCAAAATGCGTCAAAATTTTGACATATATGTATGCAGGGTGTCCCATAAATACCGCCCAAACTCTGCACAGCCAGATTCCTCGTTGGGAGTACATATAAAATGCCCAAAGAACTGTACCTGTACTACCCATAGTTTTCGAGAAAAATACGAAAAAACAAAGTATGACGTCACATCCGGTGCAAGGAAAAAACACTTTATTTGACACATCAACAGCAGAATTTGCAAATATTTATAAAGGCAGATGTAGGATGATGTTGGATTTTTTCCTACAAAAAGTAGTGACTACAAAAACGGACTTAGTTGTTTGTCTGCATGCAGCTTGCTGCTTCCGCATGCTGCTTGTACTTCGGTGGACACCGCGCTGCTGCGACTTGTGCAGTCATCCATTCCACGGCGCGTTCAAGCCTGCCTCGATATGCACGGGGGACACTTTGAACATCTGCATTTATAAATGTTTGCAAATACTGTTGTCGATGTGTCAAATAAAGTGTTTTTTCCTTGCGCCGGATGTAACGTCATACTTTGTTTTTCGTATTTTTCTCGAAAACTATGGGTCGTACAGGTATAGTTTTTTTGGCATTTTTTAAGTATATATATATAGATACATATATACATAACACATACATACATACATACATACAAAAGAGGTAAGCATCGATAAGTAATCCTACGTTAATAACCCGCGGTAATTTCGTTTGAAGAGACTACCTGAATTTTTATTTAGTCTCGACCGGAAACAATGGAGGTATCGGAACGGACCGATGTCCATCATGCATGTCGGATGGCTTACCATAGACAGTTTCTGGCTGGACATCTTTGAAGAATTTTGGAAACACTACATGTTTCCTTAGGAAAATGTACTCTTCTCAGTTACTTTAAAAGATTTCTGTTATCAAATAGGAAAACGAAAACTGTTCAACTCTGCATGGATTTTTAAAAAATTGAATGACCTATAAGGCATAAAATTTCAGCACTCGAATTGATACAGAATGTCAGCAAATGTCTCACTAAGTATATACGTTATTAACACACATAGCCCGCTATTCAATTTACAAAATCTATCAGTCTTATGGTCTTCCGTTTCTTTTATAATCTCTAAAAATTATGAATTTTTCTTGCAATATAAAGAGTATGATTGCGGTATTTGGATAGGAAATGACGTTCATTCCTCTGCTATGTTCATTCAGACCCTCTATACTTTCCTTGTTCTGCTATCTACAATATACAATTCTGATAATTTTTGAATTTGGAGTTCTTTAAGCAGTTTGTTTATATTGAAAAATATTTGGGAAATTGAAAGTATGATGCTACAAAATTAGATAATACGATTTATCCTATATATAAAGGGTCCAGGTTTGCCCAAATTGTTCGGCAGATCTGTACTGTCCGTCCGGCGCCCAGACCTATAAAAATGAGCTGCTTCGAACTTGGGAAATCAACCCTCGACCGCGTATACAGGTTTTGCTACGTAGTGACCGGTCAGTAGTTTGACAAGGCTTATAGGCGAAAGACGTGGTCGCTGTAATTTCCGAATACTTATCCTGGATATAAAATTAAAATTTAATTGATTAAGAGCTTAAACAATAAAAAAGTGTATTAAAAGCTTACCTAAAATAGGTGATTAATCGGAAAGTTTAATGTAAAATTTTGTTTTTACTCACATTTATCATTTACCGTACCATAAACATGCTGTTGTGCAAAAGAAAAGCATAATTAAATTATTATATATAATGATGTACGTTCCTTTTCGTTTTTCATAAGATTGTAAGAAAAGAGAAAAATTATCTCATCCTAGCAGTACTCAATATACGATTAAATCGTATTAAACAATCAAACGTAGCTTCTGCTCATAGCATTTTAAAAAGAAACCATTAATCAACTAAAAATGTGGTTCTGTAGTATTATCTTTAAGTATTATTTTCCAATGTTACAATTATTATATGACATGTCATTTTGTAAGGGAAAGGATCTTATAGGTTATGGTATTAGTTGCAACAAAAATGAAAGTGTTTAATAAAAACAAATCAATCTTAGTTAATGGTTTTCTTTAGAATATACAATTTAATGCGAAATTATTCAAATTTAGATTTATTTGCACCTCTTTTGTAATGGCTGATTATACGCTCGATACATTTGCATGCTAAAATTTGTTAGGGATAAATAGATTTTCAATTTCTACGGGTCGAGTAGTTATTGAATTGCTTCTCTTATACAATGACGTTGTAATTAAGTCTGGGAATTTTCCCTACGCATTTTTACTGCGTGGTAATTAACTTTCTCTCAAAATATTGAAAATGGTTAAGTGATTGCTTATTGCACAGTTTCGTAGATTATTACACTACGGCTGTTATTTGGGAACCTTCTCCAATTAAGCCATGATTATATTTAGTTGTTGTGAAGAGTATAAAGCATTTTGTCTCGAGCAATGTCTCTTGAAAGGTTTGTTAGCTAATATCATGACATGGATTAATGGTGCAATGGTCAGGTTAGTTATATGAGAAGGAGGTGGTTCTGAAATCACTTCGAAGGGTAGTTAGTTGATACTTGATTAGGAAAATTTTTATAAATTTGAAAAATGTGGTAAAGTGGTTGTTACAGGGGAACCCGTATCTATTAAGTGGCTTCGCCCACCCCTACTCAACTCTTGTCTTCCGTGAGCGTAGAGGCTGCTAGTATATTAGGAAAAAATAGCATTGTTTTGTATAAAGTCCATTATAACTAACATGAAAACATATGACTGAAGTTGTACGGAAACATATGACCGTCCAAGTTGGCTTTTAACCCTTTAAGGGGCGCCGTTTGCACAGTGTAAACGCCGAAATCGAGTCTTTTTTTCACGCGCATTCAATGTATTCCAGTTAAATGATAAGAAAAATGGTTTGTACTGCCATGTGTTATCAGTTTAAAGAAATAAAATTATTTTGCAACAATTAAGTGGACAATTTTCAAGATTCTTTAGGTTAAAAAAAATCGAGAAAAAAATCTGTACCGTGCAAAAGGTAGAAGTTGTTGCCCCTGAAAAGGTTAAGTAATACTTTATAAATTAGAGCAAGTAGTAGAAATGTTGCTATAAACATTTCATAATAAATCATCAAAAATGGTATATTTGAATAAATCAGACACAATTTTAAAGAATTTTATAAGCACTTTTTATGGGAAAACCTTCTTTTTTAATGTGGCGGCTATCACCGCAGATTTACTAGTGTCATTATTATGGAGACACTAGATAGGTGGACTAGCATAGCCTCTATGAACGTATGACACAAGCGGAGACAATTTTCGTGGCGTGACGCCGGGATTCGATCCCATCACCCTCAGCCAAAAACCAGCGCGCTGTACCACAGGACCGCCACAAGCCCGAAAACCTATTTAAAGATATTTTATTCATGTCTGAATTCTTATTGTGGCATTTATTTAGACGTCAGTAGACATGTAAATGTAACCCAAAACCTTTAAAATATTCTCTTTCATTTGCCTTTTTTATGAAACGCTTCCATGTTTGTTTCTGTAGAGAGGGAAATTTAAGAAAAACAACAATCAAAGTTGTAATTAATCTGAAGCATGTCAGACATAACACAGAAACATTAAAAAAATTAAGATTTAAGAAAATTTAAGATTGCAAGTTTGAGAGATGCAAGGTCAGTACAATGTTGATTTTTTCCTCATAAGGCTGGCTTTTATCATACTATCGATACTATAATCGATGTTTTTATATAAATATTAACAAAAGTAACTATTGTATCAGATTTATCAAAATATGACGCGACAAATGTTCTTAGTTCTGGTATGAAAATCTTGAATTTTTTATGTGGGGGAAACTACTATTTGAAGTGTATTGAGCAATTATTTTTCTATAGCCACAAAACATGTTACATGAAACATTTTAGTACTAATCATATATAAATTGTTCAGAAAATGTTCAGAAAGAGGGTGCTAGAACAAAATATAGAACGTTATTTTCAGAGTATAACCCATATCCTAGTGAACACAGACCTTAGATTTATCGTCAAGAGAGAATTATTTTCCTCAAAAACTTGTGTATCATGCTAAATTCATACCATAAGGAAAGATTATGTGGTTGGTGCCACTGACATATTCATGAAAAGGATATATTTAACCCTAGAAAGACGGAAATGTTTTCTTACTAAATTTTTTCTTACCGAACGCCGTCATTTTGACGGTTAAAAATAAAATCAAGACTATAAAATGTTCAATACTGTTTTAAATATGGTTAAATACTTTAAATTTTGAACTATTTCATACCAATATATAATAAATAAGTATATATTTAGATATATTTTTATGCAGGTATGCTGCGCTGATAACCTGGTATGGTTTATCCGTAAAAATATATGCATGGTTTGTGCAGTCCTTATTTTTCAACACCACTATTTCCGAAGAGCCAATATTTGTGTAATTTGCAAAAGGGAGAAGAGACGAACTAACATTTGTCCGGTATTATTTTAAAGATTTTGGCCTGTTTCCTATATTGCTGTCAAATCGATGGCTTTCAGTCTTAGTAAGTATACAACACATTTTCTCCCCCTCTTTATTATCGAATAAAATTTTGTAAGTGTGTGTGCATATTCTACTTAAAATTAGAAAAAGTCATAAAATTTCAGAAGCCTGAGGACATAAATACAGACATGGCGCTCAATAATATGTCCGAAACCGTCAAAATGACGACAGCAGTCTTTGTAATGCTAAAAGATTGAAATTAGTATGAATAACACAATCTGCATAACACAACATCATTTTTCATGCATACAGTATGCACGAAGCATTAAGCATGAAAACATAAAAATATATACTGTGTTACTCATATATGATTTTTCAAGGGCTGAATTTGAAATTATCCACCACCCATTAGATATAGTTAAAATACATTTACCATCACGACTATTTTTTTTTAATATTCGAAAGCAAATTTCTAGTTAATGTTAAATAAATAAAGATTACCATAATGCAAAGCTCTCACATTTTAAAGAACATACTATTAAATAAATTGGAATAAAATTTCACTTATCAGATACTAATCTAATCCGAATAACATTTGACATTCAGAAATGTTTATATTTTGAATTTCATTCATGTATTGTATATAAACAACAATAATTATTTGAGTGCATGAGAAATACTTTCTTCCGAGACTCATATTATTTATACAGTTAGATCGTTGTTTTCTTTAGCGCACAATTGAAAATTTCAATTTAGTGAGAAGTTATCAAATAATATGTAGTCATTATAATTTCCTAAAGTATTTTTAGCTACACGTTTATGTTGCTACTGTGAAATACTGTATCCTTATATTTCACATAACTTATTTTCAGTATTCAGAGCTGAATATGATCTTACAAGAATTAAATAAAGAGAGTATTTACTTGCACATAAAAATAAAATAAATTTGTAAATTTCTAAGCGACATTAGATAGCATTAAATATTTGTTAACAACAGTAATTGCAAATAATTTGTTTAAAAGTTTAAAAATCAAAAGTAATTTTAATTGTGTGCTTATTGAAAATACGGATTAGTTACCTTAAATATTTAAGAATTAGGATAGGAATAAATGGCCATTGTTATTTTAAAAAACATCTTTTGGGCACGCATAATTTAATAGCAGAAAATATCTATACCTATTAAATTATTTTTTAAGCCTATTAGTGCTCAAGTCTCAGTCATGCAGAATAAGTTGTAGTAACTTACAGCTAATAAAATCTTCTTAAATTTTAAAGAGATTATGTATAATAGGAATATATTCTTATATTTTTCAGGCACAGTGCTAATTAATTTATAATATATTTGTACAGGGTTAATACAAGAAATTAAAATGTTTGCAAATTTAAAAGAATGCTTAATAATTTCTGTAAAAGAAGCTACTGGTGAAGCTTTTAAAATTGCTACTAATAAAACAAGGTTAATGGGAAAGCAGGTGTATAGTTTGAATGAAAAAAATTCACAATTATATAACATTAATTTAAGAGCCAATTACGCACACTTCTATGCATCTTGTTATGTTGTTAATAACTCGCCTTTCGAAAGTGCTGTTAAAAGTCGAATATTTCATGAAAATATAGGTAAGATGACTATTTATCAAAAGCAGGGAGAGAAGACACGATTGAAATTTTTTTATTTTTAATGAAGTCTATTGGGCATAAGAAAAATCAATTCATGCGTCGATATTCATATCAACAGAAAGCCTTTTCAATCGTGAAGCCATTCACCAAGTTTTCAAATTTTCCCTGCTATTCGTATTTGTTATTTTTCACGACAAAGTTAGTTCTTTTGAGAGCTTTTTCTTACTCAAGTTGATTGTCGTTCTTTGCATATGCGACCCCTTCTATTCTTTTTTTATGACATTCAACGACAAAAATGTTTTTTTCATAAAGATAAATTTTTATAATTCAAGAAGTTTATTAGTCTATGAAACGATGTAAAAACGTATACAGTGCTATTTTTAATTTCTATAAAATATTCCCATTTTAAAATTGTTAGAATTTTTATTATGCATTTAATATAGAATATGATTTCAATTATTAAAGAATAAAACATCATTCAATATTATTTCATTATAACACTTATAGTGATAGGAGTGTTACTTGTTTGAACGCTATGTTTGAATATTTTGTGAAGTTTACTTGTTTTTACTTTATAAGGAAATCCCCCCAAACGAGATACGACTAGGTTTTCTGCATTAAATCTATTTATTACAACAACAATTAGACATAATTACAGTACTCATTTCTAACAGGCAACGTGGATATTAACACGCTTGTTAATCGCGGTAGCTGTATTACGGAAACCCTGCCAGAAATCAGCCACGCCACTACTTATAATCCACAAATTAAGCTTCTCAGACGGTCGGTCCCTAAGCAATGTTTAACCTGAAGACCAGAAGTTCGATAGCAATACCTGCAAACTCAGCCGAGGGTTGATTTCCCCATTTCGGTTATGTTTCATATGGGCCTGGGCGCCGGACGGACAGTACAGATCTGCCTACCAATTTTGGAAACCCGGGACCCTGCCACTACTTATAAATTCACCACACTAACCTTTCTGTCTTAACTTTATCACCAGGTCACTGGAACGATAGCTACCTCCAAAACACCTTCGATGAGCTTTGCAATGTCCAATTGCTTTGCCCGAGATGAACGACAAACCGATCTTTTTCTTCTTCAATTTTTCCGTTCGTTGCTCACCTCTGATCAGACATCGCCTCGTGGCGTCTCTCACCTGACTGTCGCACGTGTATGCTATCCACGGGGTTTCTCATCTAGAAGAAAAGCGGCGCTCATTTGCTTTCGCGTTTATTTCTTCTTCAAATTGTTTAACATAAACGGATATTTAACTGGAAGAGGGTTAATTTGGATTCAATACCTCACAACTTATCTTAAAATTTAAAAAAAAAATCTTTTTATATCATCTGGTTAAATTTCGTAGAAAAATTAGACAGCTTCATGAATGTAAACATGTGATCATAATTTAAACACGATAATCATTTCTCAAGACTAGAAATACTTATCATTTCCACAGTTATACGATTCAAGAACTTCATTTTTTAACATATAAAACAACTGGATCCACTGTGGAGACTTTTAGTTTATTATTTACCATCAAACGTTCTTACGGATATCTCTACAATGCCCTCAAAATATATTTTTACTCCGAATCAGTCATCAGGAGTTTATATTTTTACATATGATCTTTACTAATAAAGCGTAATACATTTTCTAATACATTACGAGAGGTCTACAGACTTTAGTGTTTAATATTTTTTCAGTTGGAAATAATTTAAAGGGGAGATGATTTTCCTTTTTTTTACGCGTCGAACATCTTTAGTCAAGCAAGAGACTTATCTAGCAAAACAAATCCTTTCTATCTGCTGTATGGACGCCGATATTATCTTAGCATTAATTTGTAGTCCGGTCCAATCCCGTAATTATTGCACTATATGAAGCTTTTGTTCCTACTTCTTATTCTTTATTGTGTATTTTTAGTTTATATTTTAAACATGGCCTTTCCCAATAAAGTAAATTCATTTTCTGATACATTTTGACAGCGTCTATAGTTCTTAATTTCGAAGATTTTTCAGTCAAAAATAGTTCAGAGTGGAGGTGATTTACCTTTTGTGCGCGCCTCGAACATCTTTAATCAAGCGAGACTTATCTAACTATAGAGATTCTATACTCACTTCTACCCAGACTTGGGTGTATATAATTTGAAGTGGCTCTCTATTTGAATTTGAACCACATACAGTTTATACATGAAACAATGTTTATTGAATTCGTTGCACATATAATTGGCTTTACAGCAATAAGCATGCGTACTACTTGTACGGATTGTATAAACACAGCTTTCAAGAACAATATATTTTTATACTCACGAACAGTAAGTCAAACCAGCAGTACTGCCATGTAAACTTCTGGCCCGCTAAGCACTAGCGCAGGATAACACCTTTTCAACCTTAACAACCTCCCCTCTTTTTCATTAATGACTCTGCATGGTATTTATACTAAGCGCGTATGCCAAAATTAGCATATCTGAAGCAGCTTCTTTAATTCACTCAAAAGTTCGATTCTTGTGAATCGAATCTTGTGTATACCTTACACTGGCCTCCCTCGAAAAAAAAAATTAGGTAACTGAGGTCTGAACGGCTTCAGTTAACTAATTGAAAACGCGTGCTGGTCTGACTTTTTACATAATGGGTGGCAAAGTCAAAAAAACCTTCCACACGTTGTGTGGAGGAAAAACGCCACTACCATTTTACAAAACTAACCCCGAAGGGTCCAGGTGACACCATCAAACAGTGGATTTGCAGAGTTGCGGATACTGGGCTGCCAACTGCGCCCTAAAATATCTATTTTAATTAAAAGTGACAACACAATTGCACAGCATGACATTTCTTGACTGTATCTGCTCTCCCCCAATTTATAATGCACATGTGTCATGTTTTGTGAAGTTAGTACATTAGTGGTTAATTGGTATACTATGCAGTATGCATTTTTTTTTCTAGTCACTACATGTCCCCTTCAAAAATTTATGAAACAACAGTATGCCGTTTTTTTTCCAGTGGCTCACCCCTTCCCCTCAAAATGTTTACACAGTATATATAATGGGAAATTTCAAACCAATTTGGTTCAGTTTTATTAAAGGGTGGGAGTTAGAATAAGAAAGTTGATACAAGACTTGTTCCTCATGAATGCAGCAACTTCCTTGCACCAGTCTGTCCAATCCGTGGAACCTCTCTTGACGGTCGCAGTCCTAGTAAAGGTATTCGTTGACCGTGTGGTCATCCTTCGTGCAGCAGGTCGTAGGTTCTGAGGCGCTGGTCCGGCTTGACGATGGACAGGAGGTCTCTTGGGAGGAGGCCAACCTTGCTGGGCGGCAGAAATCTTCCGTTTCCTGTACTTATGCAAAGGAACTTTAAAATTGTCATTCTTCCTTTTGATAACCTTGTGTACCTTATCAGCGACGCATTCCTCCTTTGATGGAGTTTTTGTAGTGCACACTTTACCTTTCTTCGTACTTTTGCTTGTATCGGTATTAAATTTTAATGCAGATTCTATTTTTTCAACAACCTGACTCTGCTTTTCGTATTTGTGCTTATACGACTTCTTGTTTACCGCCTTAATTACTACAGTATTAGCAGTTTTAATGCTGGAACCTGAAGGCGCTTTTTCACGTTTTTTATCCCCCTTAACTTTAGTTTTATCCTCTTTTGACGAAAAAGTCTCTTTGAAACTTGCGACATCAGAATCGTTATCATTTATATTCGTTAACACTGCTTCAGTTTGAGGAAGATTAAGCTTTTCGTACTGGTGCGTTTTAATACAACCTACGTCTATAACTTCCGAAGCATCAGCTAAACTACTTACAGTATAATTCTGTGTCAACTTTTCATCCTGACTCTCAGTATGGTTTTCATGTACTTTATTTAAAACCATATTATCAACCTGGCCTACACAATCCTCATTCGGCTGGGAACTTGAAATAATATCATCATTACCTAGCGAGTTCCTAATATCGTTTAAAGAATTTTTATTATCGTCAACTAATAAGTATTCACTAACTGCCGTAACGCATACTTCGTCATCTACTAAATTTCCTTCATTAACAGATGTGTGAATATCATCTAAAATATCAGGTATAGCATTAATAATATCAGGTATAGCATTAATAGAAGTGTCAGATGATTTATTTTCTAAACCACTAGCATTAGTATCGGCACTATTTTCAGAAATTTGTACTGGAATTACCTCATCATTCCAGCTAGACTCACTTTCTTTATAAGCCACAAAAATACCCTGACTTTCACTATTCTCAAAATAATGATTACTGCTCGGACAAAATAATACATTTGACCACACAGTTTCAACAGGTTGAACCATATCATGTGAATCAACTTGCCAGTGCAAGTAAGGTGCTTGCATATTATTTACTTTAAGTGAACTAATTTCATTATCACGCCGTGCGCTTCTATTATTTTGCCTGCGGTACTGCTTACGCTGCTGGTTTGAAACTCGCGAAAAATTTTGGCGCGGCTGTATAAAACTTCTCGTACCTGAATGACGGTACGGGGTAGCGAAGAAATGCCTATTGTCATGTTTAGCTAAAGCTTGAAGGAGGGTAACCTTGCTTGTAATTGTTCGATTATCTAAAAAATCTTGAACACTTGGCTTCAAACGTTGGATAACTACTTTTAAGATTATCGCTTCCGTCACCCCTTCTAAATATTCCTCACACTTGGAAATCTTTTCCATAGCAAAATCTAATGCAGACTGACCTTCACGTTGCCTTAGCGAATAAATTTCCGCTTCAATTTCACTTTGATTAAAGGTCTTTGGAAAAACACTAAGAAACTGTTGCTTGAATGACAAATAGTCAAAAATCAGATTACTGCTTTGCATGCATGTGTACCACTGAAATGCACTACCTCTTAAAGCGGCTAGAGCAATTTTAAGTTTATCCCCCTCTGGGGTGCATTGTTGCTGAAAGTAATGCTCAATTTTCTTTAGGAATTGGCTTGAGGGGCCGCCATTGAAGGTGGCTTCGAATGGCGCAAAATGCTGAACCATAATTACCCGAGGAAAATTTCCAGCAGGATTTTGTTCTACAACACTCATTTTTAAATAGTATATAAGTACTTGCAACAATTTTATCAATATAAGTACACAGTACACAGTTTTTAATTTCAATTATGTTGTTCGTTACAAATTTAACGCTAACTACCAGGGTATATATATCTTTCGGGCGCCAGTATAGAGAATCTACTAAGGGGGCACTCTATTTGTATTTTATACAAATTCAGTTTATACATGAAACAATGTTTATTGAATTCGTTGCACATATAATTGGCTTTACAGCAATAAGCATGCGTACTACTTGTACGGATTGTATAAACACAGCTTTCAAGAACAATATATTTTTATACTCACGAACAGTAAGTCAAACCAGCAGTACTGCCATGTAAACTTCTGGTCCGCTAAGCACTAGCGCAGGATAACACCTTTTCAACCTTAACAACCTCCCCTCTTTTTCATTAATGACGCTGCATGGTATTTATACTAAGCGCGTATGCCAAAATTAGCATATCTGAAGCAGCTTCTTTAATTCACTCAAAAGTTCGATTCTTGTGAATCGAATCTTGTGTATACCTTACATAACAAAAAAAAAACCCCTTTCTTTCTGCTTTATGGACTCCGATATTATCTTAGCATAAATTTGTGGCCAGGTCCTCTTCCGTAATTATTGTGCTACTTCATTGTGTATTTCAATTAACACATTAAATCCTTTACTCAGTCTAATTTTGTGACAACTCCCATCTGTCGTCGCGAAATGGAATGTGTAGTTTTTGGTTATTCGTCATACCCGTTGGTAGTTACATCAAACGTGGGCTCTCGCAAGTTCCCCTTTTGCTTTGAGAGTCGAAAAATTTCCTCACAAATTTCAACTTCCTTATTTATTAAGATTGTGTTTCTTTCAGAGATAGAAACGTACCTCAAACCTTTTCAACGCGTAACAAATTGTACACTACCTCTGTTATGTTTCAGACTCGGTCATCTTGCTGGTAACATAAACAATATAAATTTTCATCTGATGGTTGCAATTAAATTGTTCCCGTAATGAAACACATTCTCTTCATAGAAAACTAACTACTGCAGTTGTTAGAAGGAGGATTTGAATCTGGAACGTTATTTTTGAAAACAGTTTTCAAATTCAGATAGATTAGCAGATTGGAATTGATATGAAACCATCATCGCAAAATCCTATACCACTATTTCCTTGCCGGCAATGAAGGTGATAGCTGTAATGTTGATCGACTACTAAGACACGGTGCAGGTGGGAGAACGCTGGGGAATAAGGAAGATACATTTTCCAAGGAAATTCGTGCAGTATCAGAAGGCGAAAACAAGAATAAGCAGTTTCATTACCCAATACATATAAGAGAGAATGGTCTATTTTAATTAAAAAAAAAGAAAATTTGTAATACTTTAATTGCATAATTAAGTGAGTCTGAGACACTAATTTTTAAATGAGTCCATTTTAATTTTCTTGCCTTAGAGCATACTATAAAGCTTTTGTAATCAAACTACAATAGCCAAATGTCTCTACGATGACTTCACTGCTCAAAAGAACACTTTTATACTATGTCGTGTATACTTTGCATACTCTTGTACTTCAAATACATTTATGTTGGAATGGAATTTTTCATGATTGAAGGTAAATGTAAAATTCTATGCTATTTATCTCAATGAAATTGTGCACAACATTCCTTCGTTCTAATATCCTTAACCGTCAGAAAATATTTTACCCAAAGAAAAAAAATCACGTTTAAAATAAAGGGTAACTTTGCCCTTTCAGGCGATTAAAAATTTGAGAAAAATATTTTGTAACATTGTACGTGTACAAATATAAAATGGTTAAGGAAATAAAACTACTTGTTAAACAGCTGTATCAAAAACCAAATAAGCAATTTCACGATTTTTTAAGACAAAATTTTATTTATTTTTTTAAATATGCATTATAAGATTTATATAAAGGCACAATTGAGGGAAAGTCGTTTCGAAATACTGCAAAGCCCCAAAAATATAAGTTTATAATCCAGACCAAAATAAGTCTATTATGGATCTTTAAATGTTATATAAATATTCTCTAGCCTTTTGCCTTTCTCTCGTGTTTAAACGTGTGAAAAATACGAAAAAAAGAAATGATGAATAAATAGAAAATATTCTCGAGGTCTTTGCTTTCAGAATTTTGAGAAATATAAGTATTTTAAAGACCGATTATTTGAAATCAGAGGATTACAAATTTCTTCTTATCACATCATTCCAAATCCTTTACGCAAATAAACATCTGTCACATAGAGAAGCATATTGGTATTTAGAAATAAGTAGTAATATTTTTCAATATTATAAATCGCAATTGAATTTTTTCAGTTACATACGATGAAATAGTAATGATTCATTAGGAAAAAGGAGGTAATCAGAAGATTCTTACCGGCTTTGAAATATTAACTAAACTCTTCTAACAAATAAAAATTGTAGGGGTAATGTTATCCGGAGATGATGGAATTTTCCTTATTAAGTTACCAAAAAACGTTTTATCTTTTTAAAATTGCTAATTTGTCCTTTAATTAGATAAATGTGTTTTTAGCTTTGATAAAATTAAAATTGTTTTCAAATTACCAAATATTTTTGTTTCTTTTTCAGAAAAAGAGTTAGATAATCAAGGAAAATATGACAATTTATCAATTTAATCTAAGAATACATTCAGTGTGATAAATATTTTTTTAGATGGACAGTGGCGCAACCGCGGTGTTGGAAGGTTTATTTAAAAAAAAAAGCTTATTGGGTGAGGAAAATATCCGTTTATGATTCAATATTACTCTAAACAGCTAGCCTTTTTCATTGTCCATCCAATAACTTTTAATATATCGTTCGGGTCGTATGTATGGTGAGAGGTTATGACATAACTTTTCTGTTGGGGCCGAAATGATCGATAATTTATTTTGAAAACAAAAATCCTTTCTCGAGGTTTAGTATTTCCTTTCAGTATGCCTTACGTTTTTATAAATTGCATCTAAAACCAAACTCCCTTTTTATATATATTTTACGGTAGAAACATTGCTTTAGTAATTGTTTTAAGGACAATTAGTTTCATTTTTTTAATTAACACCATCTTCCTCAAAAAACATATTAGGAATACGATATTGAGGGGCAGGAATTCATCGTTTCAGTTTTCTAGTTCAAGTTTAGAAGCTTCATCCAGGGAAAAAAATAAAAGACATTTATAATTAATAAAAAATTTAAAATATTCTGTGCATATTTCATATGAACACTTTTTGATAAAGAACCACTTCCCCCCACACCCTCAAGACACAAATTATGAATACGATACTGAGGGTACGATAAACTCTTTTTTTAAGTCGAAGTTCAGATGCTTTATTCAGAAATAAATAAAAGGATTTCGTAATTCATAAAAAATAAAAAATGTGTCATATATATATATAACAAATGAAACCTTTACTTCAAATCCTGTTTGATTTATTAATACCAACAATTGATAAATTATACTACATATGTGCACGTAAAGATTAGTCTGTGGTTATAGAAATAAATTTGTACGTACTTAAGCAACTATCACTCGGTACTTACTATACGAAAGCGTTGGTTATACTATATCAATTATAATACAATAGAATTGCTAAGCACATACTTTTCGCTTAAATATACATTCACCAAACAACCCGAGAAACTTCACTCTTAGGTTCAGGATTTTTGACTACCATTATTAAGCATAAAATTCAAGATGACACAATTCAACCATCAGATTGACAACTTTAGTTCAGAAGTGTCTTTTCAAATACAAAACAGAAACAGCTGCATTCAAAGAACCGGAAATCAGAACGTACTAAGATAAAAGAGATAAAGGTGACAGAATAAGGTGAATCCCTAGTGTCTTGGAGCAGAAAAATATATTTATACTGACTGAGTAATCTGTTCGTAAATGCACGATAAATGTTCTTAGTCTGACAAGAATTCGGAGATAAGAGAATAATTAGTGCATTGGAATATTTATTCGGATGATGGTATGTCCAGTAAATGGTTAGATATTTAATGTTAGAATTATATATGTGGTTCTATAAGCAAATATACAACACATAGGTAGCACAAATATGTTCATTACTATGCAATTCCAATATGTGATTTGCAACTTTAGAAAGCGATCGTAATTTCAAATAAATGAAAAACGGCCATGATTGCATTCAGATAACCGAAATTAGAATGTGATTATATATAAAAAAGAATCCTTACAGAGTTAGACGAATTTATATAGCTTGAAAATAAATGTATTTTTATACTCAATAATCCATTTGTAATAGTATGATGTATTACTATGCTATTCCAATATGTGATTTACAACTTTAGAGCGCGATCGTATTTTCGAATAACTAAAAAACAGCATTGATTGCATTCAGATAACCGAAATTAGAATGTGATTACATATAAAAAGAATCCTTACAAAGTTAGACGAATTTCTGTGGCCTGAGAATAAATGTATTTTTATACTCAATAATCCATTTGTAATAGTATGATGTATACATTAAATCTTAGAGAAATTTAGCGATAAGCAGACAAACAATGCATAGGAAAATTTAATAGGATAATTTTGAAATGATTGCGTTTTGTTTGCAAATATACCGATATTTATCGATCTAAGCAGGTTGATTGATGAGAGAGAGCTTCCTGGTTTAAGACTAATAGCTGGAATTCGATATTTAGGATTTAACCGCGAAGTAATAATGCAGCTGTTTTCATACGCTTCAGAATTTATTGAGAAATACTTGACTCTACATAAGAGTTAATGAGCTTTTTTAATAGCTTGAAAAATCTCCAAACTACGCGTAAAATTGATGAATCTAGATGTTTAACCCCAGAATATGATCGAAATGCGATAGTGAATTTTTGATAAAACTAAAGACACGATGTGTTACGTTAGTTGTAAACACTTCCAATGCGGAGATGTATTTATATATAATTTTACTGAGACTACCTCTTTGGGGAGACAAACTCTTAAAATCCAATGAACCAAATGTTGTACTTTCTAAGAAGTACAATATTGTCATAAACTGTATGCAATAGAGCCTCTATTGGATGAACTTCTATTCAATAACGGAATCTCATATTTAAAGGAGTTTTTCCATCAGATCTTTCACGACAAATGACTTTTCAGTGCAATTTTTTTCCCATATAACATAACGAAAGTTCTACATAATGAGGTTTTATCCGATATAGTTTCTTCCGAAATAATTCAATGAGGTCACCAATTTAAAGAATTTGTTCTTTTTAGTAGTAAATTAATTTTCTAATTTTATATGAAATTAATTAAGAAATTGAAGATTTACTGTGATATAAATAGTAGATTTGTTTCTACACACATTTTATAAGTTTACATGTTTACGACTTACGTTAATTTATCTTTAAGATATTTTCTTTATAACCCTGTTCGAGAGATACGAGTAGACTTCACTGAATAGTGTCACAGCTGTATGACTTTAATTACTTTAAGATAGTAAACGAAATTCACACCATCTTTACACATCTCTTCAACGTGAACGGACGAATGTAAGTTCTTGCATGCCTTCTACGTGGCTATTCTTAGAATTACGTTTTCACTTACATTCTTAGTAGAACAGATTCAATTCTAAGTTTTGAAGAATAGTATTTAGGGTATAATACACCCTATATTGTTCTTCTATAACACCTTTATTTGTGCTTGAAAAATGTGTCTCGTTTAAGTATTCTTATCACGTAGCTACGATTGGGGGGGGGGGGTTAAAAAGAGCTGAGACTAATATAATAAAAAAAAAATTCTTCGACACATAATTCAACGGGGAATTTTAAGTTAACGTGAAGAAATTCTTTATATTAATAACTGATTAGTGGTATAACAGTTCAGTATTTAATTTGATAAAATGACTATTGACAAGGTTGGCCAACCATTTTATCGAACTCATCTAAGGTTGGACACTAACAATCTTTTCTTGGTAGAATATTGGCGACGACCTCCTAAAATATCGGAATCTATAGTGTACTGAGTATGGCTTCAATATTTCTTACGTAGAACGTCCGAAAGTTAAGCTACATTATCATTCGCTCGGAATTGTTAAAAATTCCTTTGTATTTCACAGCGTGTGTATTATAAGATTTTCAACCCTGTCATAAATACAATTTGCCCTAGACAACCATGGATTCTCCTTCAGAGACTCTATTTAAGGAATTACAATTATATCGATGTCTAGAAGAGAAAGTACGTCCCAACTATGTATTTGTATATGAAAGAGTATAACGTGAAAACCCTACAGGGTCATACGGTCAACTTTAGATCAGCAGGAAAGAACCTGGTAACACAGCTCCTAAACCATGCAATTCCTTCACCTCACATAAGCAAAGGATGTGCGTAGAAGTACTCCAATGCCGTGAAAATGTTTGGACTATATAAATGATATCATGTTTTCAACTATGCATTACAGAGATGCTACCTCAGTAAATCTAAGCAATGTATTCCATGCTGGAAATATTTTTCTGTCGAAACATTTAGGACCACGCATCGTGTGGGAGGAGTAAAGTATCGGTCAAATATCGATGGTATTGTACATAAATTATTTCCTGATTTAAATTCTGAAATCTGTATTTATTATCAAAATTAGGTGCAAATTTAGCTTGTACGTTAGAAATGTGTATTTTTGCTTTCGAGACAGTCTTATTTGAAGGAATGCATTAAAGAATATAAATATGGCAAAATATAAAATTTCATGAAGCAGAGAGTCAGAAAAAAAACTAATTATTATCGTCTATAACAAAACACTGAAGCGATTTGTTTGATAACAATTGGAATCACTTTAAAATAAAATCTAAACTAGGAAACTAGATCTAACATTTCGAACACACTGGGAACTTGAAGACAAAATAAAATTTTCCTTTTGTAGAAAGCTTCATTAAATTTAAAAAAATGAATATAAATAGTTTTTCATCTATCTAATAGATGACACGCACGGAAATTTTTCTGTAGTTACTGATTTCGTTAAAGCAAATTTATTCATTCGTGATAGACAGTTTAGTTTAAATAACATAAAGTGAAGCATACTTATGTATATATGACTATTTTTGTTTCTTTGCTTCAAAGAATAAAACAAATTTCTGGGAATTTTCACGTGAAATACATTTAATAAGAGAAATATAGGAAAATTTTCACATGCAAGGATATAGTTTCCAGTTGTGCTGTTTGCCCAATTTAAACGAATTGTTTGGTAAAAGTTCTAGAACATAAATCGGAAAAGGAAAGAAAGTATAAATCCTTCAAACCTATTTCTTCAAAGGACTTTTGAGTTATTTGGAGCGTGAAGCTAAGCGGCGATCTATTGAATTTGCTTTAAATTTAAAACATTTTTGAATGAGTATGATAATAAATATGGAGTGAACTAATAGGGTAAATAATGCAAACATAAAGTTTATAGAATTTCCTTGTCAAAATATAAATATATTCATTTCTTTAGCTATTCCTATCTGAATGTTCATTTCAAATATAAGTATAATTCAAGTGATTTATAATTTCGAGCTAGAGAATTGTATTGCGACACTTATTAGTGTAAATTTTTTTTGGGCTTATATTTTGAAATCGCTTCAGTTATTCGTAATATATATATATATATATATATATATATATATATATATATATATATATATATATATATATATATATATATATATATATATATATATATATATATATATATATATATATATATATATAAATTTGTTGCTGAATTGTTACCCTATGCATTTCTCTTACTTAAATTTTAAAGATTTACAAGTTTTTGCTGCTAAATTTATGATGTTTGATTTGTATATATGCAAACTCACTATCTTTCTCTCTATATATATGTATGTGTAAATCAAACGTCATAAATTTAGCAGCAAAAACTTATAATTCCCTAACAGTTTTAAGTTATTAAAATGCATAAGGTAACAATATATATATATATATATATATATATATATATATATATATATATACATATATGTGTGTGTGTGTGCGTTTGTATAATTTTCTTTATGTTTTGTTTTGTTGCTCTTCTGTTATTACAGAAATTTCTTTTAATTCCACACTGTATACTTTCTTACAATATATGTATATTAGAGTTATATGCATGTATTTACACAATACTAGCAACAGTTAAGAAAATCCTTGACCAAGTATAAAAATAATCTCATTTGTTTAAATTGACTAGCATCGTTTCGGCCTCGATTCGGACTATCTTTCTATTCTCTCAATAACGGGGTTTTGCTACAAGCTTCGTATTTTTTGCCCTAAATCCTTCCGTAGGTTCTCCGAAAGACTACGATCAGGACTCTGCGCAAGCAGTCATAACACGAAAATTCATTAACTTCTATCAATTATGTGACAAATCATGTTTTATGGCTATGTGCATCATCAAGCTGGTACCAACAGAGCTCATTTAATCAGTAATATGGCAGGATTGTAACCCTTTAATTTTCAAGGCAATGAAATCAGATTTCCTGCTTAGTGCTTTTGTCCTCCCCTGCTAATGGGTGTTAACCAACACAACGCCACGCAGTCACTTCATATGGAAAATGTGTATTCGTATAGAAACTTCGTATGGAAAATCTATATTCTTCTAAGTACCCCTACTTTGGATGCGGCCACGCCCACACACGATCGTCAGACTAGTCCATAGTGTCACAGATTTGTGAATCAATGGGATCTAGTAGTTTTACTCATTTATGTGCTTAGTTTAAGGCAAGCACAACGTCGATATGATTGGCGGCTCTCCTAAGGCGTTGATGTCCTTTGTACCTATTATTTTTGATCTACTTGTACTTTTTGTGTGTACAGGGACACCAATCTTCTTCTAGCCATGTGCTGCATCCGATACCATTGACATGGGAAAATTTAATCGTTGTAAGGTTGTCTTATGGTAAAATCCCTAATGCAATATCTCTCAAACGTAACTTTTTGAAAGTCACTTCTTTGAGGTCTCGACGTCCGACTCACAAGGAAAAACGATGGAAGGAAGCCATATGTTTTCCGCTAAACCATTAACGAATGCATTGCGCAACTTTAAGACACAGCAGAATACAAAGCTTAATTCTGAGCTGTTGTTAGGGTCAGTTTGCCAGTGTAGTGTATTTTTATACATATCTATATACATATTTTTCATTTCATTGACTCGTAGAAATATGTTGTGATAATTTAAAATAAAAATTCTTCTCTGACCATTAATATCCGTGACATTCTGCTTGCAGTTTATGAGCAATCTTCTTGAATCGCTTTGTAGTGTCTCTTGCTGATACTCGCTTTTGTTCGGAGAGTTTCCGTTACCCTATGCCAATGAGATATTCCGTCGTTATCAAATTTTTTTAAAATTTACATTATGCAGTTATCCGGTGCGATTGAATTAACTTTGAGGAAACTAATCTGGAATGTATGTTATGTAGAAATAAAGATAATTTTTCTATGGGAGAGATGCAATTTAGTTCAATATTGAGGCTTACTTGAAATAAACTGCAAGCGGGATTTCATGGATATAAATGGTAAAAGAATAATATTTATATTAATTATCACAACATATTTCTACGATTAGCTTTTGTACTATCGACAATGTGAATCTGCTAGGAGAACATTTTAAACCCTCTAAAAAAATGCAATTTTAAAAACAATCGTGCTTTCCTGTCAAAATTAAATAACTCAGGAAATAATGTAGTCGACAGTTAAATTCTACTTTAATTGTTGAGGGCTTATCTCTTTGTTAAACATTAATGATTTGATGGTCAATTACGTGAGACACATAATCTTGAAAAAAGTTTACTTGCGGTTAAAATTTATAACTCACTTTTCAAAGTGTCTGTGGGTATTTTAAAATTATGTCTAGCACCAAAACACGTTACTTATGTTACATTTTTAATTGAGTACAGTTACCTCCTGTACGAATTGTAATTAACAAGTGAGATATGACAAGATATATTGAATTAATTATGTAAACATTATTAAAATTGTTATGATTTTTATCAATTACTCTTCTAAAATTAACATTTATTAAATAAAATGGGCATTTAAAAACTATACCTGAAATGACTAAAACGGGGGCTTTTAAAAGGGAGAAATTGTGTAAACGTGTAGTTTATATTAAAGGTTAAGTAATTTATGCATTTGAAAAAAAATTAGTCATAAACATTTAAATACAACCTTTGTGATACGATAAAAATATTATTATTACTTAAGAGTATTTTATATGAAATATTTATGCAACAAAAAATACCTTTTAAATGAATTAATATTAATTTGCAGTAACAATATACTTTACATTAGATTACCTAAATTTAAATTTATTTCAGTTACAATTTATTCTTATATTCATCGAAAAATTACTGCTCTAAAAATCATAACATTGGCGAATACATTAATTTCCATTTCTTGAAAAAAAAAATTCTAAAGAAAATATTCTTACTATACTTGACAAAAATTATTCAGCACAAATCTAATTTGAATAATTTTTTATTGAACTGACAAAAAGCAATTAATTCATTTTTCACGCTCCAAACACACTTAGGATAAACTTATGAAAATTTTAGGTGACATGTAGTGGATAGAATTTCTAGTTTGTGTTGTACCCCCATTTTAAACGAATTGTTGGGTAAATGTTCTTAAACGCAAATCGGGAAAGAAAAGAAACTGGTAAATCTTTAGAACCTATTTCTTAGAATAAATATTATGTTATTCGAAGCGTGAAAGAGAAGAGTTGCACCATTGAATTTTCTTTAAAATTAAAGCATTTTGCAGTGAGTATGAATACGCGTAAGAAGTGGACTAATGGTGCAAAAAGACTGACGGTTAAGCTACACACACACACACGCATATATATATATATATATTATCATAGATATTTGGGTGAGTTGAGTGGTTAGTAAGGATAATAATTAATCGTTAGCAACGACCCTGCAATAATGCAGAATCTGATTGAATATAATAAACGAATTTATTGACATATATCATAACATCACACTTACACGAATCATAATTAATCACTGTAATTAGTCACTTAAATATTATCATTTGTTTCCTTGAATCAACTGATAATACATATGATACTTGTTTTAATTCACTTATTAGTGATCTTCCTTACTATATGCTCATTCATCATGTTATTATAGACACCTTCCTTAACCCTCAGGGGTTCCTCCCATTTCGGTTACACTCAAGACCCTTGGGGTCATAAACGACCCACAAGCTTTCCTTGAATTAATTTATTATGATTATTGCATGTTACATATATTTTTTTAAGTTTACACACTTTTTAATGATAAAAAAATATAAAATGACACAATCAAAATAAAATTTAGTTTATGTATTAAAAAATATTAATTTTAGAGGAAAACATACAGTAACTGTAGATTTATTGACAACTGTTACAGACCTGAAACGAATGATATTTGCAAATGAATTTTAAACACGTATGACATTTTTCGCTACATTTTTTATCCAGTCTCTTGGAAAAGTTGCAACGTCCTCTTTTTTGGGCATTTGTCTTGCTTCCACTCATATTTGGATCTACTGTAGGATATATTTGCGATTTCTTAACAATTGCTGCGGCTGCTTCAGTTCTTGGGAGAAATTTTCTCTCCTGTAGTGCATGTTTTATTAATCCATAACCTAATTCTTCCAGATAATACCTTCTATTCTTTTTGTTTTCATGGTATGAAGGGTTAATTTCCCGCCAAATCACAAAAGCATTGTACGCAGATACATCAATTATGTTATAAAAAATTACAACTGGCCAATGAGAAGTTCCTCTTTTAAAAGTGTTAGTAGCAACTATTTGATCCAAAGTATCAATTGCTCCTTTTGTCGAATTGTAATCCAATATCATTGTTGGTTTTTTATCAGATCTATTACTTATATCACCTTTCTTGGGCATGGTACTAATTAGAGTGACACATTTGTTTTTCTCTGGTGTATATGCTACTAATGTAGTGTCAGTTGTAAATCCAAAAATTGAGGTAAATACCTCCGATCCTTTCGAATGAGTAAATTCGATGGGAAGTTCCGGCTTATTTTTTCTTATTGTTTCTAGCATAGTTATATTTATTTTTAGTAGTAATTGGCCAAGTTCATAAGAGGAAAACCAGTTATCGAAAGTAACATTATGTCCCTTGAGACCATAGGTCAAATCCAAAACAAAGCGTAAAGCTTGTTTTATCTCTGGTGAGCCATCCTTTAGCTTTCCAGTGTATACTACCATATTCCATGCATATGCACTTTTAGAGTAGTAAAAAATCCATATTTTTATGCCATACTTCGACGGTTTTTGTGGCATGTATTGACGGAAAGGTCACCGGCCTCTAAAATCGACAAGTAAAATCGATTGTAACATTATTTCCTGGATTGCAACTTTTAGGCAAATTTTCAACCCAATTGTCCCACAATTCTCGAATAGCAGCCAATTTATCATTCAGTCGCCTTTCTGTTCTAGTGTCTTTATTGTCAAAACGAAGGATTCAAGATATAACTTTGAACCTCTTTAGAGACATTGCAGCTCGAAAAATAGGTCGTCCAAACTGTTTATCTCACAAACTTGTCAGTGCTTCGCCGTGTGATTTGAAAACCTTAGCTAAGATTAGAAGCCCCAAAGAACAATGCACCTCATTGTAATCCATTTTTTTCCCACTTATCTCCGAATAATTTAGCACCATCAATATTCGTCATGTCTATAATATTTTTTTCAGTGGTAGGTGGAAAGTACAACAGAAAAGTAGATTTTACATCTATTGCTTTTGATGTTGCATATGATGTTGGGCCCGGTTTTAGTTTTATGATATTTACCGACGAAGTTCACCCGGGTACCGCGTATGGAATATCACGCTATTAAATTTTTTTATCTTTCGAAAGCATATATTTACATGGATATAAGAACATTTCAAGCATATAAGAACATAGGAGTGGTAAGCAAACAAGATAATATTTCTGGGGTCACCAGTGACCCCAAAGGTCTCGTGTGTAAAAAATGCAAATTCGGGAAAAATAAAATAAAATAAATACAATATAATACCATTATTTTATATAAAAAACTAAAAGAATAAAAGTCACAAAATGTCATTTAAAACAAATGGTTGATTAACAAGATATATTAAACAGAAATTGCATTGGGGTCATATATGACCCCAGGGACCCACAAGGGTTAAATTAAATCCTTTCTTAAATTATATTAGCTATGATAATCTATTCAGTTAACAATATTAATTATTTTATAGTGATGAAGCAATAAGTGATAATCGCACACTGTGTGAGAGAACGGCACAATACCTCTATTGTGGATTCTGGATTACAGAGCAGGATTGTCGCGGGCTCACATCTCGGATTTCAGCCACGACACACATCCATTTCACACGACACACATCTCGGATTTCGGAAACGTTCAAGTTGTACAGTCCCTAATTCGAGGGCGATCTTTTATCTCTCGTAAATTGTCATCGGGCGGACTCGGGTTTTAAAGCATCGGTGAATCGTTGACTCTCGTCAGTAGTAGGGGATAGCTCGCGCACTCAGGTTTCTCTGTGGCATTGACTCTTATCAATTGTAGCGGGGCTCCTCAGTAGTAGGACCAGAAATTCGCTTCGTCGTTTGCTCTTAACATCAGTCTATCGAGAGCATCGGTTGCGGTACTAAAAACTACTGCACACCATCTCGGTTCTAAAACTTAACTATTCAATCATCATCAACGTCAGCTACATCATCTCAAGACTTCGGTTAACTAACAACTCCCATCATCGGAGTACGCTTGTTCATGCGTTTTACGAGCTACTTCTCATTCGTTCAGTCTCCGAATATCTATATATCAAAAATTCTCTAAAATCCATATTATATCTTCTTTAATATTTCCTTCTGATCTTTTTAGTCCCTCCTTTCTTTTGTCTTATTTGATATCTCCTTCTTTACCCTCTGCTTTTATTGGTCTGCATATTTTATATATTTTTCCTTCTTCCATTCCTGAGTTTGGATGTGCCG
Organism: Dolomedes plantarius; assembly: GCA_907164885.2. Classification (NCBI taxonomy): domain Eukaryota; kingdom Metazoa; phylum Arthropoda; class Arachnida; order Araneae; family Dolomedidae; genus Dolomedes; species Dolomedes plantarius. The sequence goes on from OU015501.1 coordinate 70,185,574, forward strand.
CTTAAAATTTGATATCTGCCAATATATTTTCCAAGCTTCTTTCCAAACAGTTTTAAATTTCCTCTTCGCTTTTTTTTCATTACCACCAATTATATTTCTATTTCACTTTTCCTTCTTTTTCAACTATTTGTTCCATTCCCGTCCTTCGTAGTACTTCGCTTTTAATCCTTGCAACCGTAATTAACCTAAATTAGCGCTCTTCAGATCAATTTCCACTCTGCTTTCTGTGTTTGCTAGTCTTAGCTTTTACTACCTTCTCTTCTAATCGTCGAGTTCCACGTAGCATTTCCTTTTTCAGTTTTTATCCTGTATATTCCTTTTGCGGTTTCCTTACTCTTAACTATATACACTTCCTCCTCCCACGCTTCTCTCCTCCAAAACCATTTTATATTTTCCCATGCATTTCTTCATTTTAATCTTACTTCTTTGATGTCACCAAAAATACTCCGTGACATATATATATATATATATATATATATATATATATGTGTATATATATATATATATATATATATACATACATATATATATATGTATATGTATATACTCTTAGACAAAAAAAACGGCGCACCAAGAAAGGGTAATGCAAGTTGGACACAAATTATTAAGCATACAAGTTTCTACGGAAAATGTAAAATTTTAAAGTTTAGAGGCCAATGAATGAACATGCATCGCATATTAACTGCGCAACTGGCAGGATATTAAAGAGGAGAAATTTCGATTCCAGGTCATAAATTCTTTGCGTATTTCATTCCGTGTGCTCAGGTAGATAGTAACCATACCTCGCATACAGGTGCGCGAACAATATGCGCAGAAGTCAGCATTTGAGAGAGGACGTGTAGTTGGGCTTAAAGAAGCCATTTTGGTCTAATCGACGAATCGCTCGACATTTGGATAGGAGCGATACCACTATTAGACAATGTTAGCAGGAATGGGTGAACCATAGCCGAACACAACGTCCAGAAGGAAGTGGTTGGCCTAGAGAAACGACAGAACGGGAGGACCGAGCAATTGCTAGAGCGGTACTCACAGCACCAGATTCATCATTATCACCGATCGTTCGTGCAACTGGTGCTGCAGAGACTGCAAGTACCATTCTTAGGCGGCTCAGAGAAAGGGGGCTGAACCCACGGCACCCCTTGCCTGGAATGTCACTGACTGGAGTAGAATTGTCTTCAGTGATGAGTCCCGCTTCGAAATGAGCCCCGATAACCAGTGAATACGTGTCTGAAGAAACCCCGGACAACGGTGGGATACCAACCTGACTGTCTTCCGCCATACGGGCCGACAAGCAAGAGTGATGGTCTGGGGTGCCATTTCATTCCATAGCAGGACCCTTTTGGTTGTCATTCGCGGCACCCTTACAGCACAGCTATACAACGACCATATTCTACGCCTCGTTGTGTTACTCTTCATATTACGCCATCCTGGGCTTACATTTCAGCAAGATAATGTCCGCCCGCACATGGCGAGATATTCTACTGCTTGTCTTCGTGCTTGCCCAACGCTACCTTGGCCAGCAAGGTAGCCGGATCTCTTCTCCATTGAGCACGTTTGGAGCTTTACGGGTAGGGTCCTCCAACCAGCTCGGGATTTTGACGATCTAAAGCGCCAATTGGATAGAATTTGGCACACTATCCCGCAGGAGGACACGCGCCACCTCTATCAATGAATGCCAAGCCGAATAACTGCTTGCACAAGGACCAAAGGTGGACCAACGTGTTATTGACTTTTTTATTTTGTGAAGCTCTATCTCTTGAATAAATCATCCAATTTTTCTCAAATTGTAATTATTTGTTTTTCTGTACATGTACATCACACCTACCTATTTTCGTCCCATACGGATAACTCCTTCATGGTGCGTCTTTTTTTTTTGTCTAAGGGTTTGCTTACACACACACACACACACACACACACACACACATATATATATATATATATATATATATATATATATATATATATATATATATATATATATATATATATATATATATATATATATATATATATATATATATATATATATATTGCTAATGCCCTTGGGGGCTGACGTCATTACACCCCAGTCCGGTGTACATATGAATACAAGGAAATAGAAACACAAATCACACAACCACAGAAGAATTTTTATTAACAAACGATGACACTGGTGATGGACGATGGGTTGCAGCTCCACTTTCGAGACCTCCTTTTGCAGGCGGAAGCCTGACCAGTTTCCCAGAATACAACCAAGTCTTATGCGGGAATCAAGCCTGCACCCCCGGCGTGTCAGGCTGATGCCTTAACCACTTAGCCACTGGGCGACACACACACACACACACATATATATATATATATATATATATATATATATATATATATATATATATATATATATATATATATATATATATATATATATATATATATATATATATATATATATATATATATGTGTGTGTGTGTGTGTGTGTGTGTTGGTTGGTTGATAAATGCATGTTTGATAAATGTTAACATTCCAGAGATGAGAACTATTTGTCTTGCTATATTTTTACAGAATATAATTTACTCCATGATTTTAACTCTACCGTATTTAGTTATTGCCGTGTTTAAAATAATTATCTAAATTCGTTTTGTTTTGTGGTTTTGCTTCGATTGTATAAATCAGGATTGAGAGACATTTTTGATCGTATAATTATTGGAAGGTTAAAGATTATTTTTAAAAAAATTAGGTTGCTTTAAATATTGATTTTAGATAAAAGACTTTGAAGCTCGAAGGAACAGCTGTACTAATATTAAGAATTGCCATATTTAATATAGGAAATGTGTGTTTTCCTATTTTGTGTTTTCTAGAAATTTCCTGTAAGCAATATCAGTAAAGCTTTATTTTTTAATGCTATACGGTTTCTCTTTTTATCACAAGTATTGTAGCGTTAATTAATATTTTATTATACATAACTAGACAGATTTCCCTATAACATTGGGCAGTTTAGAAAATAAAAGTGAAGATAAAATACTTTTGACTAATGCAAGCTAAAACCTAAAACTATAGGGAGGTAATAGTTGTTAGTACAAAGGATATATGAACTATCAGGCAGCCTTCGGATAACGATGATGTTAACAGGTGGCGATTCAGTTAATTATTTTGTTATGTGTTACGGAATTTAAACTACACGCTACCAAGCTAAACCATGATGCTGAAACTTATGAGATAATGATCCATTGGCCTATTCCTCAAGGCGATATCACTTGACATGCGGCATTATCAGAGGATAGATTCGGGTGGAATAGAAACCTGCTGGATCGCAGTTCTCGATCGATATTTTATCATAGATATTTTACTACTTAAGACTGATTTTTTTACGTTCTTTTGCAACAGAATAATCAATTTTCTTTTATGTAAATGCATTGAAAATTTTGGTAAAAAAAATTAGCAACTGAATAGAATTCGAGTTATTGGTGTGTAAAAAATGAAAACAAGGGCGTAATTTAAATTAAAGAGAGATGAGAAAAATTAAAGATGGTAAAAATTAAAAATGACAAGGTTTTATCACTCAATGTCACACAGCAGCGGTTAGGAGTTTTACAAATAATATTAAAGGACCTTCCGCAAATGCTGTAGGATATTTATAAATCCTACCCTAAATTGCTGCATATGTGACTATGCATATACGCAGCACCTGTCTCTTGGAAATTTTCTAACATAACTTTTGTTCGGTTATGCATGATAGTTCCCCTGTTATGCTCACTTCTCCATTCCGTCCTAAATATTTTCACACCAGTATAGTTCTCAAAAATTGAATCATTGTTGTTTGTCAATGTGGGGCACTTGTTAATGGAAACATTCACACTTTATCCACAAGAATCGTTGGTTGCTTTCAATGGGGGAACCGTATAGGTGTACCAACGCTACCCACTGGTGCCACCTTAGTTATGACCGAGATCCCCCAGAGGCGACATCTGGAGGGCTCGTATCTTCTTCCACCTAAAGACCTCATAAAAGGACTTTCCTGTGTGCGGATTCAACTTGTCCATATACGGCCTAGACACAAAGGTACTTATTGGCGTTCGTCGGGTTTCGATCTGAGCACTCCCAGTCGAAAGTCCAAAGCATTATCACTACTCTACCTTGGGCCTTTTAAGAACTGTTAATATTACTAAATGTTAACATAAGCTATATCTAATAAATTACTAACAATTTGGAAATATTAAATTAGTGAGTGAATCTATTAACTTTTACAAGCTCTAAAACATAGACACCAATCCTCTCACATGCGGCTGTCAACACGATGTAAGTTGTTGATTTTTTGTCCTTCCAAGGAATATATGACTTATATGAGAAAATTCCCCCGTAAAACAGAGGTGACATAACACCAATAAAATTTAAGCTCTTTCTCCCGTTGTCGTTGTAATTGCAAATATTTAACATGTATTCTCAATAGTTTCGACTGTTACTTCATTTACATAAGCACATATAATTTTAATCCTAACAAATTCTCCGTGAAACCGATTAAAAAGAAAAATCTACGGTGACAGTTATATAACAACATAATGACAACCCACCTGTTAGAAAGAAAAAAAATATGGTTTAGAAGAAGAAACTGGTAATCATTTCCTTTAAAAAAAGCTTCAAAATTAACATCATAAATGTCACGCCATTTGAATGATTTGTACGCTGACACAAGGCAGCCATATAAAATTTCAATATGATTGATTTGAATTTTCTATAAGGAATTTGAATATTCCATTAGGGACAACTTAAGGTAATTCTATTTCCAAATAGTTCAAATAAAATTATTCAGCTGCAATTTTCTTCAATTGTAGGAAACGAGGGAGAGACTGAGTATTGTAACAATAACTGCGTAACGGATATTTTGAATTAAGGTAACTTTGAAATTGAATAATTTTACTGACTGCAAAATGTTTGGACATAAGACAATGTTTTAGAATATAAAGCTTTATATATCGACTTTTTCTCTAATTAGAACGCGCACATTATTCTTTTTGTCAGTTGATTTCTAAAGGAAAAAATTAGGCCTTTAATGATAATAGTAGGGTTTAGTTTGCATGACTTATGGGTCAACTTTTGCTAAAGTGTATATATGCACTGTTAATTTTACGGTTTTCTGAGCATATCATATGTACATTAGAATATGTTTTTTTTCTACAAAGCCATCTTGAGAAACATCTAATTAGAATATGCTGTTGGGATTAATTTGTGCTCGTTCCTCAGAGAAAAGTGGAAGTCTAAGACTTGCATTAACATAAATTTGTGAATTTGCTAGATGTTACATTAACTGCCAAACTTTTAATTTTGACAGCTTTGTTTAACCGCAGGCATTGATAAAATCCCTGCTGTTGATTTTATAATTTTACAATAGTTTGACCTAATATAAAGCATCTTTTCTCTAAAATACTTAAATATTTGAACTATTACTACACTGTAGTAGTATTTGGTTTAAAGTATTTTAAAAGTATTAAAAAATGAATTAATATAATCTTTTATTCGATGATTTATTTTTAATGGCTGTTTCTTTTAACACAATTTTCTCTTCGTTTATTATAAGACAGAAAGGAGTAAAAACATTTTTGGCATTCTTTTTAAACGCTTGTTTTCAATTAAAATACGCATTTTCCTTTTTTTCCGAATCATAATAAATTTCTTTAAATCATTCCCCCAAAAACGTCTACGCATGCAAATTAAATGCGTGATACTTCTAGCTAAACCTCTAAATTCCTTTATTCAGTAATCATCTCCGGAGTTATGGATGTTTTACTTACAAAAGAGCTGCAAAAGATCGTGATTATGGCTTGAAAGTAGAAATAACCGAACCGTGATCATCCAGGACTTAAGTAAATTGCTTGCGGCTAGTATCTTTTAAAGTATGGCTTCAAGTCAGTCTTCTCTCGTGTTGAACGGGATTCTGAACTTAAAAAGAAATCCAATATATGTCTTCAAAGGAGTTAAATACGTTAAAGTCAAGTTTCTATCAAGTATCAGAACAAATAAGTGTTTCTGGTTAAAAGCACAGTCGATATAAATGCTGTGTTAGCAGATATTTTTTTAGATTTAGGTTGTATAAGTTTTAAGTAAATTTGTGACCTCCATCTGGAAATTATTTTACAAGCCTTACGGCAAATTATATTATATCCAGTAAAAGAGGAGACTTTAAGGACTGTTTTTTATTGCTACATGGTTTTTGTCAAAAGACTAAATCTGTAGGAGGAGATGGAGGGTGGAGGTGTTAATATTATAAATGAGGATTTTTAGAATTTTTTTCCTGGGCCCTTGCATTAGAATCCATTTTGTCGAACCAACGTTCGTATCATCAAACTTAAAACTTTCATGATTTTATGTATAATGTATGCATATCTCGCAGTTTAAATATCTTCCCTTTGAAACAGTCTAATAATTAAAGTATGTTACATAACAATTCTTAGTCAAGAGATATTCAATTTTAAAAGTAATTTTGTACTATGAAGTAAGTTAATTTCGATTTAAAATTTTATGCTATTCTTTTACTCAAAGGAATTGTGATTTGCTCTATCACAAATCATATTAAATGCTTAATGCAAGACACAAAAAGAATGAAATATCCTTCTCTGGTATTTTGAATCAAGGAATGATAAATCAAATTAATACTTTCCCATTATGAACATAAAAAACAACTATACACATTACTAAAGTTGAATTTATGCTTCCTGACTTCTATGATGAACCAATGGAAGAGTGAGCCTTGTTGCACTTATTTAATTCTTAATAAAATCAATTTGTGCTCAAAAGGGCCCCTAGAGGGAAAGTTTTGGGGTAGTTTTGATTTCTTCCATTTTATATGTTTTTCGGGGTGCTGAATCCGAATCTGAGGTTTGCTGACAAAATTTCGCGACCCTATATTGCAGAAAATGCAAAAAAAAAGTAAAAATTTTCATTTTTTGGCGGTTTTTTGCTTATAACTCGAAAACTATCAACTTTTCGTAAATAACTTACGTATCAAAATGAAAGTACATAACATTTCCTACAAATTTCACTATTCAGGTTTTTTTCTCCGACGGACCGTTTGGGATCAAGCGCTAGTTGAAAATTGGGGTATATCGGCTGTCTCCACAAAAACCCCAAACTTTCCACTCCAAAACTTTAATTTATTATTAAAGGCTGTCATTTAGTGAATTACTCCTTCCAATACAATGTAGATTGGTTTAAACTATTATGCCATCTCCAGTAAATACTAAAAAAAAGCATTTTCAAAATCACATTGTATTTAAATGCTGTGCAAATATAATTCCGTCTTGTACGTCTTTTCATTTTATTTATTCTCTCCCAGCCTCACCAAATGATTTTATAACTGCCCCGTTTGGTTTAAAAGCCCTCTTTCCTTCCATTCGATTCCTTCAGAATGTCATCTGCAGAATATAAGTATTTCATCACCCGAGAATATTTCACCATTCGTAGGATTGAGAAACTGTGGTGTGGCACCTGGAGTGATATGGTGATTGAACAAACTTTAATTAAGTCAATGAAGACAAGTGGTGGTCTCACGCATGGCCGTAGTGCAACTGAAGGCGTTATGACAAGATGGACACAAGGGAGGACAGCACTGCATAAAGTGTGCCAAGAGATTGAGCACTTTACAATACTGGAACATGCAAAGTCAGAATAACACGTTGACAGTAGGGATACTATGCAAAAACGAGACAACACTGAGCAGATAAGTTGCTGAATTGGTTCCACGAGCATCCTCCATTCCCAGACACCACTGAACTAATGTCACTAAGTACAGGTGTTGTCGCAGATGAGAGAATCAATTGCCACTTGTCCAAGGAGATGGGCATGAAAGGTATACAGTGCATTGTTGCTGGTGATTTTCAAGCTGTAAAATTCAAACGAAGCGAAAGATTGCAGCCTCTTGCGATCATGAACAGCTCTATTCAGATACAAGACAGGGATGTAGTCATCAATCCAACCACACTTTTCCAATGAATGACCATCGTGAAACATTCAGGTGAAGAACTGCGAGAATTTTTGCGTTACGAACTTAGCCCCTACCCTCTATCTCTTTTCAATGAGCATGGGATGAGGAAAGGAACAAAATCGAGCTTGTAAAGGGCTTTTTCACCGACTCCAACTGAACAGGGGAACTTGAGCGATACAAAATATGTCATTGACGGAGGGTTTTTGTTACACCGAGTCAAATAGCACCACGGCCAGACATATGCAGAAATTTGCAGTAGTTATGTATCATATGACAAGTCGAACTACAAATCAAATGCTGTTGTCATTTTTGATAGCTACCCTGACGAAGCTTGTGAAAGCACCAAGCGCATAGAATGATTGAGAAGAGTGCAAAGAACACAATCTGCTACAATATCATTTACAGAATCGATGGTGTCCACTGTCTCGCAGGAGAGTTTCCTTGCAAACTCCAGAAACAAGAGCCGGTTGATATCTATGCTAATGGAAAATTTGATGACGCAAAAAGTGATTTACAATAAGAAGTGGAGGACAATGATATCCTAATTATCACAACAGATCTTATGTTGGTTCCGTCAAATGAATATGTGACAGTGGTGAGGGAAGATATCGACCTTTCGGTGATTTTGATTGGCCTGTGTAGCCCTGATATAAAGAATGTTTTCTTTTTGAAGCCAGGAAAAGGGAAGGTGTCTCAAACCTTCTACAATCCTCATCTTGCCGCTGACAAAACCCTATCAAACCATATATTGTTCCCTCGCGCGATGATTGATTGTGACACTACTTCTTCTTTGTTTAATCAGGGGAAACTGAAATTTCTTAAAGTCCTGCGGAGGAACAACGACTTGCAACTAGTCATTGATGCTTTCAAAGACCCTCATGCATACCAGGACGAGATTGCCGAAGCAAAAAACATGTTTCCCATGGATCTTTATGGGAAAGGACATGAGACTAGTCTGAACGATTTGAGATACAGACAATACGTATCTTCATCTTACAAAAGTAAAGCCAACATTGCTTCACAACCCTCCTCATACCGAAGCTGCTGCACAACATTCACTGAAAGTTTACTTTTACGTGCAGCAGTGGTTATCCGGCCAAACCACACTCGACGAGCAACAAAGAGACCCGAACGACTGTGGGTGGAAAAAAACAAGGAATGGTCTCGTGCCAGTGCCAACCCCTTTGAATCCTACACCAGACTCGATACCCCGGCACATTTCTTGTAAATGTAAAAAAGGCTGCCCACGCAATTGTGGATGCAGGAAGGCTGGCCTCCATTGCTCCCCGATCTGCACATCGTGAGAAGGGCTGTGGGAAAACGTCGAGCTCCCGGAAGACAGCATTGACATTGACGAAGAAGAGACCGAAGAATGATACCAAGAACAGACTGAAGAAAGACGCTTACACGATGCGGAAGGTATGTCTAATCTCAATCTATTTCGCAATAACTCATCTCTCCTTAAGATATGATCACAAGTTGTTGTTTTCTCATCATCTCTTTCATTTTTCAGATGAACAAGCCCCGACGCTGACGACAGAACAATCCGAACCTGTGCCAGGACTCGCCGCCTTCGAAGAACCTCAGCCAGGACCCTCTAAACAACAACGGCTCATATAATTTTTGCTCATATAATAATGTAATATATAATCATATGTATTGTAATATAGTATAATAAAATATAATAATTTTTTGAGCTTTTCCTTTGGAATTTCAACGTTTTTGTAACTGAATTTCTACAATTTCGGACTTCATTAAATAACTTGAACATTATGCAATTTTTAAAAAAAATTACCTGCACCTTTACATATACGATCTAAATAAGGTATTGCAGAGAACTGGGAGGAATTCACTAATTGACAGCCTTTAATAATAAATTAGAGTTTTGGAGTGGAAAAGGTGGGAATTTGGGGAGACAGCAGAAATACGCCAATTTTCAACTAGCGCTTGAGCCCAAACGGTCCGTCGGAGAAAAAAACCTAAATAGTGAAATTTGTAGGAAATTTTATGCACTTTCATTTTGAATGGGTGCGTTATTTACGAAAAGTTGATAGTTTCCGAGTTATAAGCAAAAAACCGCCAAAAAATGAAGATTTTTACATTTTTCATTTTCTTCAATGTTGCGTCACGAAATTTTGTTTACAAACCTCGGATTCGGATTCAGCACCCCAAAAAACATATAAAATGGAAGAAATCAAAACTACCCCAAAACTTTCCTGGTAAAAACACAATTTGACTGGATTATCTGTTTGTTTAGTCATACAAAAGAACATTTTAATGTAAGGTTGCGAAAGTTAAAACTAAGCTAAGTTAATTAAGGAAGTGTACAGATTAACAGCTCCATGAAACAAACCCTGAACATGTGAGATATTTTCCTATGAATAAATTCATATGTATACACAAAATATGAAGGTTCTAAACTACATACCCAACCAAATTTACATAGATTTACCTAGAAGCTCTTTCACTTAGGTTAAAATTTGATATTTATGATATGGGTTTAAAATGTCTTGGGAGAGAATTAGATATATCCTCAGGTGATTGTACAAACTTAAATGCTTGCTTCTACATACTGCATTTACTGTTCATAGGTTAAATTTACAGAAATTTATGCCGGTTTCCTAAAATAGTTCACACTGCGTGCTAAAATTTTGGAATGACGCAGTTTGTTTTAAAATTGTTGTCCAAAAATTTAAAAAAAAATTCTTAACATTGGGTTCTGATGAAGGTGACACTCTTGTAAGTTTTGCTGAATTATGTAGCAAAACTCTCCATTTCCTTAGAAAATTTACTGATAAAATATTTTGTTGCCGGCATGACTGTGGCTATCTACAAAAGTTTTTCTCTTAATAATTTATGAAAAAACATTTAAAGTGGGTAAGAAAAGTTTTGAAATTCAACGCCTCAGTTGTGCAGAGGTACGTTTAACTGAGATTTAACAAAAATAATAGATAGAAATACTGACAAGAAATCTCTCTAGTAAGGGAAGCAAATTATGAAAAAATATGCGTTTTGAAAATCTGATGTGGAGACAACTACACTTCCAAAAGTGACCACTCATACTATCGTGTATCCGTAGTAATGGTATAATCGTTAAGCAATCCATATTTTTGCTCTTTAAATAATGAATGACGTTTGCTTTCTTTCACCGTGGACTGAATTGGCTGCCCTTTCTCAGTCCTCAATAACACTTTGTGATATTTTTTTGTTTTGATTTGTTTCCCTCCCTACAAAAACTTCTTGACTCTACCACGAGGCCCCTATAACAAGGGTAACACTGTTATCCATGGCTGTTGGGTAAGTTTGTGATGTATATCAAATGTAATACTTTCAGCTGCCTAGTCTCCCATCAAAGAACTAAAGTTCGTGAACATCAATGGAAAGAGAAATAACTGTAGAAACTAAGCACAGTACAGCAAATACAATTCTGAATTTCAATTCCGAAGGTATTTTACAGACCTTCATTGCCAGGAGATGACTAAGTTTCAGGAAAAAGTGTTACCAAATGGACTCCTCAAAATGCTCTTTCAGATTTATATACGTTGATGAAAATCGTTGATGATGAATTTTCACAATAACTTCTTGAATTACATTGGGAAAAGTATAAACAAGTAGCATTAATCTTGTAGGGTTCGCGTGTTGCTCAGATGCAAATTTCTGGTAGCTGCGCAGTGCAGGCCAGTCGAAGTGAGTTCGGAGCAGGTGTCTGGGCTATTTAAGTGACACACGCTGAGTTGGCAAGAACCCAAGAAGGGAGATTTGTACGGTAGTGCGTTACGCTATTAGTAGAGATACGAAAGAATCGAGAAAAGTTAGATTGAAGGTGATAGCGGTATTTAACTGATAGAGTACGTATTAGTATTTAGCCTAGGTGGCTGCACGAGTTTGATAGTTATTTCAGAGCCCGATGGTTACGGGTATTGTTAGTGAACGTATATTCTGCCTGAAAAAGTTCGTTACGACTTTAAAGTTCAGTTTCTTAGTACCGCAAGATGCGGTACTGTTGTGTTATTATTTGAAGCCCCAAGTCGGTCTATGTTAGTCTACCTCTACGTAGAAAATAAAGGAATTATTTCTATTTATGCCTATTAGTTTATAGTGTGCCTGGACCGTTAGAGGATTCGCAGGGTAAAAGAGAAATAGAACCATATAATCTTAATTCGCATAATTCTATTTCAAGTGCAAAATTCCCATATCCACTGACACAAATTTAACTATAAACTGGATATTTGTCTACGGGAGTAACATATACGAATCTTTAAAATGATTTAATTTCTGAAATTCAGAAGTCCAAGTCTCACACATGCTCGTAAAATTGTCTGTTTCAGTACTCTATTAATACTATATTTTGCAATATGTGACTACATATTATTATTTTACTTTCTCATTTTATAATTATGCTTTAATTTATTCCTATAAAAAAAGCATTATATGGATTTGATTTTAGTTATAAGTGAACTTTTTCTTAATAGAAAAGTAAAATAAGTTCTTAATAGAAAAGTAAAATAAGAATTCATAGAGCTCTATTATTCCGAAAATTAATTCTACACACCTCCTTTAAAAAGAAAATCTCTTCATTTATGGATTTCATCGTAAAATACAGGTTGCGATAGTAAACAGATGTCACGCAAAATTTAATTAACATATTATTTTTCTGATTTTGATAAATTATTATAGAAATAAATTTATAAATGGGTTATATTGTCATTCTCCGGTATAAATTACTTTTTAAACCATGATACTTTTCCCCGATCTCCCTCATTAAAAACCCTTAATTTAATGGTTGCTTGTAATGTTCCAAAGATTTGAAAGGTTACATTTTAATGAAGAAAATTTGAAAAGATTCAAATACTAACTTCAGCTTCTTTAGCAATAAATAAAAATAATGTTTTCCAATTGGTTTATTCACACATTTTATCTATTATTTTTGCGGGTCTGTATTCATACACAGACATACTCACACACACACACACTTATTTCTCTCTCTCTCTATTTATATATATATATATATATATATATATATATATATATATATATATATATATATATATATATATATATATATATATATATATATATATATATATATACACTAGCTGGAAACCCGCACTTACGGATTACATTTAAATTAAATACAACGGTCAAAATCGATAAATAAATAAATAAATTAATAAATATATATATATATATATATATATATATATATATATATATATATATATATATATATATATATATATATATATATATATATATATATATAATACGACGATCAATGTATACAATTGATGTAAAAAAATTGTATATTTATAAAAATATCGTGAGGGATATTTTTATAGACAAAATAATGTAGAAGAAAATTTTAAATTAAATCTAATAGGACATACTAAAGAATATAGTACAGTTAATATACTACAGTTCGAAGAACATATCTTTCACTGTATTTTAATATTATTTTGGATAATGTCCAATCGTCTGCCGCATTAGCTTGAAAAATAATTTTTTTTGTCTATTACGTTGTTATGCAAGTGACGATAAATTTATTTAAAGTACCAGAAAAAAAAATCTCGTGATCAGCATTTAATAAATTAAATTCTAAAAATTAATCTTTAAAAATTCACCAAAAATCAAAAAATGAAGGTAAAGATTCGAAAAATATCTCATTTTAAAGGACTTTTTATGCTCTTTCTTGTGGTATAAATTTTATAACCCTCAGATTATTATTTCTAATGCAAACTTAAAAGAAGTTACTAAAACAGCTTAAAAATTTAATTTTTATAAATCTAAGAAGAATTTTTTAAAAATCTTTCTTAATGCACCCCTACACTATAAGAAGAATCGCCATGCAAAATTTCTGTCCTTTAGGTCCACCGGTATGGTCTGTGCGTTGTATGTCAGTCAGTCAGTCAGTCAGTCAGTTACGGAACTTTATATATATATATATATATATATATATATATATATATATATATATATATATATATATATATATATATATATATATATTTATATATATACGTGGATACACATTAATATATATGAATAAGAATATTTAAAATTTAAGCTAAATTATTCAGAATAGTAAAAATGCATTTTTAAAAATACTTTTTTAATCGGTTCCAATTCCTTGTATTAAAAAACAGCATTCTTCATTTATCATAATTATCGTTGACTTTGAATGTTTCCGTATTAGTTTTCAGTAAAATTAAGTCAGTATTTCACAATCAAGCATTCGAATTACATGATCTAAATATAAAAAGACGTGTGGATCATTATAGAAATTTCAGTTAACAGACGGAAGGTAAGACGAGGTAGAAAATTGAACTTGGAATGAGAATATCAAAAATGCATTTAAAGTAACTCTTTAGAATCAAGATCATTACCTTTTATTATAAAAGAGAATAACTAGTCAAATGATCTCAATCTATAGAGGATTGTGTGTAATTAAACAATTATTATTTACATGAATGAAGGTTGATAATTTAATCCGAAATAATCAGAGTACTAAAGAGGCATTCACAAATATTTTATAAAATGAGTCCTTATATAAAGTCTAAAAAGTCCAATGTATGTAAAAAATCACCATCATTAATTAAAATTATCCTTATTTCTAAGCACCTCCAAATTAGTTCATAAAATAATATTCATTTGGTGTCTCATATACACATGCGGTAGTCACATGATCTATATCTCTGCAGAAAAATGGACAATTTAACGCAACATTTAAATAAAGAAGGGTGTAAGCATACTAAAAACTGAATCTGATATAATCGGAGTACTAAAAAAGCACTTACAGATAACTTTTTTAAGAATCGTGAACAATACCTTATCTTCTAAAAGAAAAACTCTGTAGTACCTTTAACAGGTATCCTTATCTCTGAACTTCGCCCTGTTTGTTTTCAGTAAAATTTAGTTAGCGTTTCACATGCAAATACACGAGTCACACGATCTCGATCGATACAGGAATGTGGATAATTAAACAACTTTTACCAAAAAGAAGGGAGAGCAGACGCACATAAAAAAGGGCTTCTTTTGTCCAATTATGAGCACTCCTGTCAGAAATGAAGAGTTTGCCAAGTTTTGAGTTAGAGGAAGACAAATTGCAATGACTAACTTCTGTTTAATTAAGAGATGAAACTTAAGCATTGTTGAAGAAAAATTTTCGAAAGGAAAGGTAAATCTTTTCTTTTTTCTTCTTGAAAGGTTCTCCTTACAATATTCTACTTTCTGTTGCAGACTTAATTGGTTTCTTTTTGAGTTTTAAGATTCTGTTTCGACGAAAGGAGAATTTATTGAAGCTTTACTTAGAAGGACTATAAATGAAAAGTTGCTCTAATACTGTTAGCTTGATATTTTTTCAGAAAATACCAATTAGTTCTACTGCAGAAAAACAATAATTGATTATTGAAAAGGAAGAAGGAAAACGTTTTGAGAGTCGCTATAATCAGACACATTCTATCAATATTTCATTTTTTCAGTTGTTTAGCGGAAGTGAAAAAATTCGTTTAGTTTTTTAAAACTTACCTACATGTATTACTAAATTTAAATAACAGCATAAGGAATACCGTCGGTGATTATTCTGATGCTATCTGAAAATATCGATTATTGGGTACTTTATAGAATTTAATTTTTAAGTAAACTAAATTTTGTTTATGCTGAAAAGGAATTTTAATTTGAAATGAACTAAATTTGAATTTAATTGAAGCAATTATTTTACGTTAATCTAAATTCACAATTTATATTATATTCCCAATTTATATAGATTTTCAGGATAAAAATTTTATAGAATATTTTATTTTTAAGTCCATTTTATGATTTTTTATACCTGAAAGTTTCTTTCCTTCGGGTGGCATTGATTCTACAATACAACCTTGACTTGCCCTGGTGCTAAAAATTCAAAGTTTCAACCAATTTTTTTATCATTAAATTTAAGATACTTAATTAAAAGCTATGTATCTGTAATTTGATTTATAGATTATATGTACTACTAGAACTCAAACATTATAATCTAATAATACGCATTTTTCTAAAATGTAGGACACCAATTCACAAATACTGCTCAAGTTGTGATGGAGTGATTAAAGACTAATTTGATCTTTCAGAGTATTTGACAACAACATACAATATTTTGTTTCATTGACATATATTTTACCTATGAAGTATAGACATTTCCATATTAATTTTTATTTGTATATATGTGTTCAGAAAATGTATGGTTTAGATAACAGGGGTTAGAGTAAGTAGGGTTAGACCAAAATAGCTGTTATATTTATTTGAACTTCTGTTGTATTTTATTTCTATAATTTAATATTTTGTTGCATGGAACTATTACCAAGTTGTCTATCTGCATGGCAAGCAGGTGTCAAAGCATTAATGATAAACCACGCAATGTCTACCACTTTAGTTGCTGCAGTCTTTAGTTACGAAATATTTATAATACAGTGGACGCTCGTTAATTCGAACTCAAAGGTTCTAAGAAAAAAGTTCAAATTATCCGATGTTAAGAGAAAATATATAACTTTAAATGTGTATCACTGAAGAAAAAACTCTCCTAGTATGTATAACCCCAGAAAATATATTATACTATGTTATCTGAAGTTAAACATATTAAAAAGCAATACAGACTTACCTTAATCATAAAATGAAGCAGAAGATATGCAGTATAAAGTAAACTTTTATTAAAAATATGAATTACACTTTGGGGAAAAACTGTAAAATGGATGTTTGATTCTGTTTATGATGCCTACATTGTTCAGCCAGCTTCTCGATTTGAAGTAAACATTTCAATTCATTTTCAGAGGAAGGTTCCATCTGAATAAATGATTTCAGAGTTTTAATAGAGTCCATTATGGCTTTGTCCATTATGGCCGCATTAAAAATATCTTTCGGCAAGTAAGTAGAGAAAAGCCCTGGCAGTTTCCTGCCGAAATTAGTGCATACGTCTTCGTTTACATCAGAGCTTTGGCCACATACAGTTTGACAAGAAATATTGTGCCTTGACTGAAATCGAGAAAGCCATCCATCACTGCATTCAAAATCTTCAATACCCATTCGACTTGCCAATTCATCAGCCTTCGTCAGCACTAGGGGTCCATTTATCGGAAAATTTCGAGATCTAACATCCTGGAACCATAGCAGTAGAGCTTTTTCTAAAACTTCTTGCGACGCATTTCCCATGCGTTTCCTTCCTCTAGCAAATTTTGATTTTTCCCATGAATCCAAAACTGACTCCTTGTTTTTCAAATTAGTTGACAAGGCATTTTTTTAATTGCATAGTCAGCTGCTAACATTGTTTTACATTCGCCATTCTCTACTTTCTTCAAAATTTCTACCTTTGTCTCCAAAGTTAGGGTTTTGTACTTTCCACGTGTATACATCCTGAATTTTTACACGTTCACACCACACAATGAGGAAGAAAAACTAGACCCCATTAACCTGTCTGCACTGCAGTTATAACTGACGCAGCTCCCTATAATCTATAGTAAAGCCTAGTTTTTCTGAGATTCTAAGAAAATCGATCCAAATAAAGGAAAATTGCTTTTTCTATTTAGCACTAATAAGAAGGACAATAGCTACTAACGTTTAGCGGACATGCAATAGTCTAGAAATGCAGGCATAAACCTGTTTACACAGAAAAGAAATTTTGACACACAAAATAATAAATACAGTGTGTATTTTCTCCATTAAACGAGGAAAAAGAATTTTTTTTGTCAAATTTTTAGTTCGAATTAACCGAAGTGATAAAAATTTAGTTCGAATTAATGAGATATTTTTAACATTAACTCCAATACAAGATTTTTTGGGCCTTTGGATTAGTTCGAATTAACCGAGTTCGAATTAACGAGCGTCCACTGTATATAATTAATATACAGTGTGTCCGTAAAACAATATTGGGGATTCAAATGGCTATAACTATACAACAAATCATGTTGCAGACACGAGTCATATGTTAAACGAAAGAGAAACACACCAAGATTAATTGTACGAAAGCTTACGGGCAGACACCAATAGACTCTTGGACTAGTGCAGGAAAATTCCGGAGAACTCCATTTTCCAGTTAGATGGAGCACCTCCCCAATCGTGTGGAAATTTCCTAACGAAACATTTCCTCAGATATAGGCCGAGGAGAAGGGTATGGCCGAGGAAAAGGGTATGGCCGAGGAGAAGTATGAGAAGGGTAAATTGCCTGGTCCCCAAGGTCTCCAAACCTTACCCCCATGGATTTCTATTTTTTTGGGTTATGTAAAATCACAAGTGTATTCCATTCATGTTAGAAATCTGGACCATTTTATAGAAAGGATCACAGAAGCTGTTTTGTTCATCACGCCGGAAGTTCACTACCGTGTATGGGAAGACACATAATATTGTGTTGACGTCTACAGGAGAACTAATGAGCCACACATCAAAGTCTGCTGAACAGATAAGAAACTTGGAGATTTGATCTTCAATTTGTTGTATATTTTATCTCTCTACAATTCTTTGTTACAAAGCTATAACCATTTAAAAAACCCATTATTTTGCGGACACACTGCACAATATTTTAATTGATGTTTTATTTTTCTGTTAACGTCTCCGCTACTACATTTAGTATAGAAAAATAAATGTTTTTTCTATGTTTAATGTAAACACTTAAGAAACTTTAAAGTTCTTAAAAAAATTAATTACCTTGCATTACGATGCTAAATGTTTTAAATGATAATAACTTATCAGGCTGACTTAAATTGAGATCATTAACAAGGAAAAACTGAATTAGCTTTCCTTTTAAAGAACTGGGCTTTTAAATTGAGTCACATTTATCATATGCATCAATCATTAAAAATTGGAATTATCCTTCTTCTTTTAATGTTCCTTTCTTTTGAAATATCTGTTAGTTTTTGCAAAAAATATACAGGGTTATCAAGAAAGAATCATCCGATCATAAAATTTAATATTTTCCATCATTATAAAAAGAATATTCTAATTAATATGTCACTGGAAAGGAAAAAATGTTAATTTTTTTTCACAGGTGTTTGATATGAATCCATCCTATCCTTTGGTCAACCATTTAATATTATTGCGATATGAAATTTCTTCCTAACACGTTGTAATGTTTCTCTATTAACTGTTTGTAAAGCATCACAAATGCGTTGTTAAGTTCGGGTAAACTTGTAGGCAAATGTGGTATGAACACAAGTTCTTTGACATATCCCAAAAGGAAGAAGTCACATGGGGTAAAGTCCGGTGACCTAGGTGAGTAGTCGTGTAGCCGATTGGTCACAGTGCAGCCGATGATTTGGTCCTACACAGCTACCCTCCTAGGTCACTAGACTTAACCCCTTGTGACTTCTTCCTTTGGGGATATATCAAAGATCTTGTGTTCATACCATCTTTGCCAACAAGTGTGCCCGAACTTAAGCAACGCATTTGTGATGCTTTACAAACAGTTAATAGTGA
Organism: Dolomedes plantarius; assembly: GCA_907164885.2. Classification (NCBI taxonomy): domain Eukaryota; kingdom Metazoa; phylum Arthropoda; class Arachnida; order Araneae; family Dolomedidae; genus Dolomedes; species Dolomedes plantarius. The sequence continues at coordinate 70,204,959 of OU015501.1, forward strand.
AACATTACAACGTGTTTGGCAAGAAATGGCATATCGCAATGATCTTATACGGCTGACCAAATGAAGTTATGTCGAACCCCTGTGAATTTTTTTTTTAAATTTTTCCTTTACAATGACATACTAATTATAATTTTCACTTTGTAATAATGGTAAATATTAAATTTTGTAATCGGATGATTCTTTCCTGATAACCCTGTATATTAAAAGAAAATGGATACTTCATTGAAACTCCGAAACATTATAATAGTCTTCTCGTTATATTATACATCTTATAATTTACGTATCTTAGAGGTTTGCTTATTCACGTTCTAGAGGATAACCATTTTTAACTATAGACTTCTATCACTAAAGTTGCTTTTTTTTCTTTATCTAGCTAAGTTATACACGTTTGACTTCTGAATCTTAGACATACCTCTTGTCATTTTCACCATTGATCAAATCTGTCGATACTAACGATCTACAATTTTTGTTATGATTTACGAATCCGTATTAATAAATGTTATAGGGATTTTGTATTACAGATAATCAGGTTATGATCTTACTAAATTTACATTTTTAATATAATATCAAATTTGGGATATTATTACATGCAGCCGTAAATTCTTCGAGTAGTAAAAAATCTTTTGGGATGAGAAAATAACTATTATATTGTAAAGTGAAGGATATTTTTTTAAGAATTATTGTCAAATATTTACTTACCAAGACCTATCATTGAAGTTTATCGTTTTGAAATTTCATGCTGATCGCAGAAGTTTCAAATATTTTATATACATTTTTCAGCGATGGAAAGCCTAGAAAAGTTCATGGTGTCTATTCTCCCAGATTCAGTTAATATTCGCTGCTTACGTACAACTAATATTTAAGTGCTGAATATAGGCAATTCCAGTACAATTGTAAAGATAGTCATTAAAAAATTACTGTTGAAACATAGTGGCAGTTTCAGTTCTACAATTTAAAACTAAATAAATTTGTAGTACTAAATAAATTTGCAGTACCAGGTACTTATGGAAGTTGTATGAAAGATGACACGATACACAGTGAAAACGAAACTACCCCGAAACATCTTTCACCTTATATCTGTACTATGGAAATATAGACAACCCTTTATTTAGGTGTCAAAACATTACTTTATTAACATTTCTTTATTTTAACGTCAAAATATCTTTTAGACAAAAGTGCCAGTTTGAAACTCTTAAGTTATTTTTCTTTTTGCGGAAGCGATGAATTTCAGGTGATTCTATTTGTTCGTAAATCGGGAGGAAAACTTTTGTGAAAACATTAGAGTCTCCAAACAATCAGATTTTTTTGTGGTGGATTTAAAACTCTAGTTCTAACATTTTACCTGTTATTAGAGCCCTAATTTCTAAAATAATCCGTGTCTACCGACCGCAATTAGTAGGTGTTTTAAACCACAGTGACAGATTACACCTTTTAAAGGCATTATCTGGTGCATCGTGCTATCATGTATAGTTTAATATTATGATGTAAAACGATGATATATCGTAAGACGGGGGTTAATTTGTGACTGCAGGGGTAACTTTGTGACACATAGTAATTTTTTCGTACTTGGGATCTCGTGCCCCGACCATTTTACAGGGAAGACAAAGAACAGCACCAACAGCTTGTCCGACATACAGAGACACCTAGTGGCCAGTGTTCGAAACTTCTGTGCGCCGTTTGTCTTCACTGGCCAGTGTATTGTTCAAACCTGTTGTCAAGATATTGACTCAAACTTCAGAAACTTTGTGTGCAGAAAACTAATACCTTATACAACCAATTACCACGGGTAATTATTTTTTATTGTCAATATGATCGTTAGATTGTGGAGCAATATAACTTGTGTAGTGGTATTTCTGAGAGATATGAGAACATAACGAAATTATCGAAAGGTGGCGGAGTTACTTTGTGACACATAGACATTGTCACAAAATAACCCACAAGTCGACCCGCCTCTTCCAGCCGCTATAAAGTTGCATTTTTTAGACCTCTAAAATACCACTGGAGAGAAAGAAGTATTGACCACCTGGAAAAAAAACTACCCGAAGGAGCAGAATGTGCCGAAAGACGAATATCCTCATCTTCTCAAAGAACTGATGGCTGCCAGTGGCGCACACAGGGAGGGGCAAGGGGCCCTGCCTCCCCCCCCAAAGAAAGAGAAATTGTATTATGAATATGGATTTTGCATTATAAATATTTTTATCAGTTCCTCTCGACCCCCCCCTGCATTGTAAATATTTTTATTCGTTCATTTCTCCTCCCCCCCCAGAAAAAATCCTGGGTGTGCCACTGATGGCTGCCCTGGGCACCCGAGGTCTCTTTAATGTCAACGATATAGATAAAGCTATCCAATATTTGTAATAAGTATATATAATAGTTTATCAAGCTTTTGATAAGCATTTTACTGCCTAACTTTGTGTCAAGTAATTTTTCCTCTTGGATTTGAAGGCGAAAACGCAGATGTCATAAAGTAGCCCCACTTCGAGGGGCAACTTTGTGACACATTTTAACTTTAATTTCTCAATGGTAATTAAAGATTCGGGTTACCGAAATACATTACTAAGTAAGGAAAGGATATCCAAGGCTTTGCAATTGCTCGTTTTGATCTGGTTTTAAAACTGATCGGCTGGCACAGGTAAAAACTTAAAATACATCATAAAGTAACCCCATCTTACAATAAAATATCTATTTTTTCATTCAGACATATACCTATCTTTTTTCAGTTAATTAATTTTCTTTACCATCGCACATCTACGTATGATCTCCATTTTATTTTTTCCATACTATGCCTACCTACTCTGATGTTTCTTGTACCATTTCCTTAGTACACAGGTGAAATATCAACGACAATCTTGTCTGTCCCTTTCAAGGAATTGAATTCTGATACATTGATTTGAAATAGATTATTGTCCTATTCGTGAACACCCTTGAATAGACTTAAATAAAAAAAAGGTGATAGCACTCTACATAGTGTTTAGAGGAAGAAGACCCAATCTGGGGACTTTTTGAGAGGTGAAATATACGTCTCGCACGGTGACAATTTTACAAAAGAGCAGAATAACCATTGCAACTACTACAGTGTATCTGATCAAGAACCAGCGTCATCAATTGATCCAAATACTCTAAAATCTATTAAACTCTATATTACCGATAAAGGCTGTTAAAAGAAATCCATGAAGAGTAAAAAAATTTTCAAAGAAACGTTGCATGTTTATAAATCATTGAGTGTCCAATCAAAGAAATTCCTTCTGATTTCTAGAACTAAAAGATCTCTTGCCAGAAAATACAGTTTTTAAAGGGAATACAATCTTTGTATAATAATGTTCAAATTACATATACATAATGAAAACAAAGCCTTTAAGTTGAGAATAAAAACGCAAACAAAAATTTAATCAGTATAACGTAGCATAAAAGATATAAGATAGAAAAACTATCGTATTTCATGACTGGAAAAAAATTGCTGTATTCAACAAGAAAAAAGATAATATAATTCTGTAAAAAGGAATTAGATTATAAGTCCATCCTATGATCTTTGACTAACATGCTATTTTTAAACTAAATTTACTAAAATTAACTAAAGATACATTAATTAAAAAAATAAATGAATCCGTCAGTAAATTTCAACATTTTTTGAAATATACCTGGCTTATTAGATAGTTAAAAAAACACTTTAAAAACCTCCTGTTATCGAAATAATCTTCATCATTATGCAACGTGAAACATTAAAAAAACTTTGAATTGAATTTTTGATTGTAATGCAGATTGAAATATTTTCATGTATTTTATTTTAATATGTATTCAATATTTCCTAAATGAATTTTCTTCTCCTGCGTCATTGAAATACTAGATGTATAAAAGTTGAATATTACAGAGAAAGTTTAGCTGTACATATTTAAGGATATTTATTAAGATTTTTACATTTCGGATTATAAACTTTTGATTAAACGCCAAGACTGAACCTCTCTTGCAAGTGTTTAATTTAAAAAATTACTTTTCCTTTTAATGATAAAATACACTGATAATGGAGAGGAAATAGGAAGCGTAAATTCAAAAGATTCAACAAGGAGAATATTTTAAATGAACAATGGTTGTAAGATTTTAAATGAAAGGAAACCAAATTTTTCAGATAAATGAAAATTACTCTTGGCGGACATTTTTATCGTTTAAGAATTAATCTATAATTTTTTAAAATTATTTTACGAATAAAAGGGAATTGAACTTCAGATTCTATTTTTGATAAGACAGTCTGGTAAGAAGGTATTTTGAATGACTATCTTGAAAATTCTTATTGAAACAACAAGATGTAATCATTTCCTTTTATGTTCTGGATAAACTAAAGTTACGTTCAAATGCATTTTGAAACATAACAAAATTACATTTATTCTTAGGAAAAAGAGATTATTTTTAAACAACCTTAATTTAATTTGAAACACATTTTATATAGGAGTTCATGTGTTCGAGTTATACGGTTGACATGGGTGTTCTTAACCATTCGGAATCGGCTTTAAACTGTAGAACTAGGACTGTTACCAATTATATATCTAAAGATGAGTCACAAAAAACAACCAACCAATATATTACTTGGATGAAATTTACTGAATTAAATATATTCGTATATTATGAGATCTTTTCAAAACCTTATACTGACGACTGATGCTGGAAATCGTATTAAACATGGCCAACAAATGCCATTCAGATCTCTTTTTAAGGCATGAATATTTACAAATTTGTCAAAAATTACAGTTTAAAAGTGTCATTGAAATTTCGTTTTATACGCTCTTAAAAATTGTCAAATATCTATGGTGCTCGGTATAAAGGGCCCGGTATAAAATCAAAAAAGTGTTTTTTAGATATTTTTTAGTATTGATAAAATAAAACAAAAATCTTTTGACTTGTATATAACCTATCAGTTTTGTAAACTATTTTACATTTCTTTGTACAAAACACTTAAGTCGAAATTATTGTTCTGCGATTGGTAGAAAAGCTAATAACTTGATATTTTTTAATCACTGTTTTTGACTTAACTCCTTTATACCGGGCACGATAGCTATATTTTGTAATGTTTTTAGTCTACCTGACACACTTTTAGTGAGCATCATTAATAAACATGCCAATCAGTAAAAAAGCAAGTTCATTGGGATGTTTGGTGACGAGGTGCTGGTACTACGGTGAGGTGTCGAATCGTATATCCTAAACATTGACACTTTTAACATGTTAAACTTAACATTTTATTGAAACAACAAAAACAAACACTAAATTAAACATTCAAAGAACTTTCTCGAGGCCTAGCTACGAAAATACAATTAAGTTGTCTAGCTGGTGAGGCAAAGCCGCTGTGAAAAACCTTGCAGTCTGGCTTCTTTGTTTTATAGTAAAATCTAGACATGTGCACCATAGAACAGGTGCTATTTTGCATACTGCTAGAACGAATCAAACAAATTGATAAATCGTAATTTAACAGCAGGCAATCGCTTATCATAACGTGTGACGAAAGGTAGATATTGCGAGCGCCACAGATGCAAGTCTATTCGTCATATAAACTAATTTATGGATATTTTAACTTGAAAAATCTGTTTAACATATTTATATCTTGTAAATTGTAGAAAGTCTAAAACTTTAGTAAGATGAGAAAGGGGTATAGTTAAATATATAAGAGCTACGAACGCCTGTTATTTAATTTGCCGAAAAACAAAACAAAAGCTTCCGTCTACAGACTTAGTTACATACTTGACGAAAAAAATAGTTTGTTCAAAATATAAAATATGGCTCTTTTTAGTCAAACTTTTAGTGAAACAAATGAATGACGTTTAACTTTCAATCTCTACAAAAAGGTTTCAAAATATACGCATAGGTAAGGAGGAGAAATCATCAAACAAAATGTCGAAATATGCTGTTGTGGTAATACAATACGTTTCCGTCAAAACGTTTATCTTAAAAACATAAATTTCCCTCCCCTCCCAAGGTTGAAAATATTTTTCTACGACAGATCTGGGATTTAAAAAAAATCCATTTTATATGTTTCCAATAACATATATAGAAGAGGAAAGAGGTTTTATTTGGCATCCCACATTTCTTATGAAACCTCAGCAATACCCATAACTCGCATATCCTGCAAATTTTTACGTATGCTTGTATCGTGAAATGAAATTTATAGCTGTTTTATTGGGAATAGGGTACTTTTTTGGTACGAATGGTTTCTTTCAAGGCGTCTTTGATAGCATTCTCATATATTACGAAATAGTTTCTCGGATACAGAAACAAAGGTCTGTTCGTCTTTCCTTGCATGTTTTATTCTCTTGCAATGTAAGATATTTGGTACATAGAAGTATAGTTATAAGCTTTTCTGTAAGCGGGTCCCAGAATAATTCCTGTTTATGTTTACAAGTCTTTTCTCTCTTCTGTTCTGGAAAACTTTATATTTAGACCTGAACTTGAAAAGATTGAGATTTCTGAAAGGTATGCGGTTGAATATACATATGAGAAAACATATTAATAAAAAGCGCATATTAGACATAGTTATTGATTTTGTTTTAAGAAATATTCTTTCATCTCCGTGCGCACGTGAGTACGTGATATGCTAAAAAAGTCTTTTTTTCTAACTAGTTTGCTTGCTTAGTTTGTTTTCATAATCCTGCGGTCATATTTTAAAACAGATCGTGTTTGATTTTTTATAGTTTGGGATTTGACATTTTTTCCATTGATATTCGCACAGAAATAATATACTTCCATGATCAGAAATACCGCATACTACAATGAACCTCATAGGTCTGTGGTAGCCTATTTGTAGCGCGTTGGAATTCGGACTGGGTTGCTCATATCGAATCCTGACGAACGTCATGAAATACCTTTGTGTCTTGAATGCATATGTTCTCGTTAAATCTGTAGGCCAGGAAATAATTCTACGAGGTCAGAAAGGGTAGGAGATGATACGAGCCCCCGAAATATCCCTGCGGCTGCTCGGTAACATTGAGGTGGTACCAGGAGGTGGTGTTGGTTCACCTATACGGTGTCCCCATTGAAAAAAACCAATGATTCTCGCGGTTAAAGTTCGCATGTCTTCCGCATCAGCAAACAATTACAATGAACCTCATCGCGTTACCGTGAAATGTAGTGTCCATAGATTAGTATGAATTTTCGGTGAATTTTTCTTTTAATGGCGTGTTACGTGTACAGCTTTATGGCTTGCGAAAATATCTCTGGGAGGTTATAGCCACTCGCTAACATCATATTACCACTTTGTGAAATAATAATAGCACACCCCCGTTTTCGTCACCTTGTGACCACAATGGGAATACTGTTTGTGGCAACGTGGTGAGGAATCAAGTAAGTCTTAAAACTAATCATTTACTTTAAAACGTAGGGGAGACCAGGGCTAGTTGGCATAGATTTTGGTTTTTGATTTTTCTATTTTTTTGTGCAATACTTGGAGAGATTCTGGTGAATGCGGCGGATAGCTTGACTCTTTCACTACAAAATCATGTAGTATCCAATAATTAAATCCGTGATTAGATAACCCAAAAACACTTTTCCTAAAAGCTTCCAACTATGCCAACTAACCCCGGGTGCGGGGTTCGTTGGCACACCTTTAGGGGTAAGTTGGCATAACGTGATATGGATATGGATACTTAAGCGAAAGATAACAATTTTTGAGAAAAAACATTTTATTTTATCAAAACTTGGGGTAACATTCTATTTTTGGTAGGAGTGACTGTTAAAATAGCAGAAAACCTCCTTTTTCGGCCACGGTTGGATTGCTGTCGCGGCCCGGCTTTGGGGAAAGGGGGAATTTCCTCTGGGGTAATGTGTCGGGAAGATGATGGAGAGGCCACCAATGTCGGTGTACCTGGAAGGTCATTTGTCGTTAGAGCGAGTTCTTTGAGTTCCCTTAGCTCTGATTCATCGACAGTTTGTGTAGCCTCTTGAGCTGGGCGATCGGTGACGGAAGATGGCAAAAAGTCTGAGTCCTCAAATATGTCTGGGTTGAATAGACAGATCCCATTCACTTGAAATCCAGATGTAATGTTGGACGGAATCACAGCTGATTGAAACGCTGTTTTCACAATTGCTGGTATATCGTATATGGTTAAAGTTTTGCCTGGATGACTGGTCATCCAAGCGTCACAAGCCATGTTGACGTATTTTTAAGGGGACCAAATACAGTTCTGCCCAATGGTTGCAATTTATGGCTGCAGTGTGAAGGAAACGATAGGACAGTAACCCCATTTCCTTTGAACAAATCGAGGTCCTCGATGGACAATGGTGAGTCATGGCTATCGAGGAGAAGCAGCACAGGTCACGCTTGTGAACATATGGTAAAGTGGATAAAATGTTGGGCAAACTTCACAAAATTGCGTTTGACCATCCTACCTGTCTTGTTGGCATCGCCGCTGGAGCCCTCTGGTCTGGATTGCACGAAATGTTCATTGAACTTGGCTCATGGAAAAATGAAAAATGGAGGAATAGCACTTCCTCCGGCCGAAACGCAAATAGCCAAAGTAACAAGGGTACCTCTTTCAGCAGAGGTGATCTGTCCAATTTGCTTAAACCCTTTCCGTGCTATTACCTTGTCTGGCTTTTGAACGGTTGTAATCCCAGCCTTGTCTATATTGTAGATGTCCTGTGGCTCGAATCCATGTCTGTTTAGTACTGTTTGGAGTAAAGTGAAAAAGATTCCAACGTTAGTCGTTGGAACTGATGGCTTGAGCTAGGATAGTGGCCTCAGTTGTTCGAATAGATAAGGATTTTTTCTGTTCATAAAATAAGAAAGTCAATCAGGTCCAGCCATCATGTTGAGCCAAGCTTTTGTCTTCAACATTGTGAGCTTGAACGGCCTCGGTCACCCTCTCCATTGGTCGATTTGCTCGGTATGTTTCTCTCTTGTATATAGCTATGCAAACTGACCCCATACCTAACTATGCCAACTAGCCCCACAGGGAAATCCAAAACAAGATGTATACCACAAATTCCCAAACATCAGAAACAAAAGATTATGATACATGCATGTAACCACAGTTAACCACTCTTTCGAAAACCGTCATCAGCAGCACCTCAATTTGATCTACAGGTTTACCAGATCAAAAAAAGTTACGATGAAAAAATTTACTCACCAGTCAGAAAAACAATAAAACAGGGGTCCTTCCTTTGTAATGCTTTCAAGCAGACTGAAATTTCGGTGGATGGTGCACCTTAACATACACTTCCTACTAGCAAGATGACAGCGCTCTAGCTCCACAGTGGCAGGAAATAAAAGCAGTGTGCCAACTAGCCCCTTATGCCAACTAACCCCGGTCTCCCCTACTGTCTTTTAAGCTTATTTTTTATAGTGCTGTCTTATTGGGACATTATAGGGAATCACTGTATAAAGTCATAGAAATGAGCCTGAATCGCTTATTTTTACTTTTCTGTAATATGGTTGTACCTTGGCCATAATGCCGTGAAATGACATTGCGAACGTCAGAAAGATGTAATTTAGAGTTATATTTCTTTAGGTCATATCATTACTTTCGGGTGTCATAGGAAAACTCTGAAACCTCTCAAGCCTGTTTAAAGGGACAGTATAACAGTGCGTGATAACAGTAACATCTGCCTACCCTTTATCTAAAATGTAATTTATAATTTGCAATTTTATTTTGTATTTTTATGATCAGTAGAAACTTAACCTTTTATTTAGAGTACTAAAAGCTTATAATTTTAATGTGTATGTAAGTAAAAATTTTTAACCAGAGATAAAAAATCAAACAGTTTGTTCTTACATAATATTAAGAAAAAGCTCTAGAATTTATTAAGATTTTGTTTGAAGAGAAAGGTAAAAGACGCACACTTTTAAAAAATTTCGATGTGTAATTTTTATTAAAAAACTGTATCTCGACTGAAAGCATACACATATTCCTCAGTTTTCTGTTAGAATGATAAAAAATCAATGGCTAAAATGATAGAAATCACATGTTTTACTCAAATGGGGGACAAAGTAAATTTATATCAGAATTCGAAACCTACGAATTTTGTTCCAATGAATGGGAAAAAAGTTTGCATAAAAGTTTAGAGGCAACTGGACTGGCTTAGTCCCTGCAGCCTAAATCTTATACCCCAAAAATCCCGCATGAATAATTAACTCATATAGTTAACGTTTTGTATTGTTGAGAATGTTATACAGAGGCTGTTCGCAGATTTTTTAGACGATTTTGGTAAGCGGTAATAAAAAATCGTTTGCTGCAAAAGAAATAATTGCAATTGTACTATGTTTTTAAAAGTCAAAATTATCGTCTGCGGCTTGAAAGTTTTGTTTTTATTCAAAATGGCGTTTTTAACAAAGCAGTGGTTCGAAGGCTACATTTATGCTCTTTCCGAAAAGAAATATGCATACTCCGTTATCCAAAAACGATAAGAGAGTCATGGTTTTGTGATATCTAAAGCGTCGATAGGTAATATCGTCAACAAGAAAGGAAAAAAACGTCAAATTGGAGCCTCAAGTGGGACAAAAATTCCAAACAAGTATCCAAGGAAAAAACGGACATCTTCGACTATTGCAAAGGTACGTTGTTTAATGTTAAAAGAAAATGCCCCTAGTCAAAGGACAGTTGCAAAATCATTAAAATGCTCGGTGTCCACTGTAAACAAAATGATAAACGTTGATTTAAATCTTAAGAAATCGAAAAAACGCAATGTGCATCGTCTTCTTCCAAATCATATCGATGAACGCAGGACACGCTGCAGAATTCTATATGAGAAACACTTATCCAAAGAAAAATGGAAAACAACTGTCATAATAGATGAATCATGGGTGTATTTAAATGATTGCAACAAAAAAAGAGCCATTTATTATCATAAAACGGGAGAAAAAAACTTAAGTACATGGTTCAAAGAATCGAAAGAAAGTTTTTCTAAGGGATTCATGATTGTTGCTGGTTTTTCTTATAATGGCAAATTAAAAATAAAGAGAGTGGAAAAAAATGTCAAGATTAACTCCAAATACTTTCAGAAACATATTTTATCGCCAATTTTTCTGAATGAAATGCCATCGCTTTACCCACAGTGCCATCAATCTGTGAGACTCCATCAGGATAAAGCTAGCAGTAACACATCAAAATCCACTGTAAATTTCCTAAAAGAAATGGAACAAAAAACTGGTATCAAGGCCATACCCTTCACTGATATCCCTACTAAATCTCCCGATGTATCACCTAAGGATTTTTGTGCTTTCGGACTTTTAAAATCTGCATTATCCAAACGTCGTCCCAAAACCCTTACAGGACTCTGGAAAGTTGTTCAGGAGGAATGGGATAGAATACCTCTTCTGACACTTCAAAAGGCATTATTATCCTGGAAATTGCGGTGTCGAAAGATAGTTCAGAATAAGGGATGTCAAATAGAACATTTAAAACACAAGAATTTTATGTAATTTAGTTTTGTGAATACAATATACATCGTCTAAAAAATGTGTGAACAGCCTCTGTATTAGGGTTACGCGATTCTATGTTAAACATTTTGAATAAAAAGTAAATTTTTAAAGAGCCAGTTGATTAATGGATAAAATTCCAGCTTTTGCCAACAACCCTGATTCACATAAATATTGTTTTTGCAATCGGAAAACCCTTAGGTATTTGTTGCAGTAATTATAAAGTCGCAAATTTATATAAAATATAACATTTGAGACTATAACCTGCCCTTGAATACATAAGAAATAAACACTTCATGGAAAATATACTGCAGGATTCTACTCTTTTGTCGAACACTGCTGTAGATAGAGGTATGAAATTTTTTCCGAAGGCTACCTGAAAGTGTAAATTGTTAGATAGAAAGCTCTTAAATGTCCTGAATTTAGAAAATTTGAAATCTAGTTAGAGCATTAAAGTACATGTGATATTACTTGTTTATTTTATATTATTGTGAAAATCAAGTGATAATCTAATATAAATTTCTATTATACGTCACATCGTAGGGTTTCTGCTAGAAATGTTATTTATCAAAATAATTTGTTTTCAACGAAATTTGTTAACTTGCTTTATCTAGTTCTGAACGTTTGGAAATTGGGACTTTTCAAAAGACACCTTAAGAAGAATTTAATCTGTAGAAACAGGTATATTTTGAGTGAATACAAGATTATAAAAATGATATCAAGGTATACGAAACGACTTTCTTGATTTTCTAAAAGTGAGTATATATATATAATAGAACACGGTCTGCTTGCAAAGCATTAAATTGCATTGGGATTTATTATTCATATGAAATTTACTTCTCCATAGCAATGTGTATCATCGTAACTAAAATGCTTACATCGCTATATAAGATTTCTTAATAGTTTTATATTTGATTGTGAAATTAATGCTGCTTCTTTGTCATAATAAAACACAATGACAGATTCAAAGTTTTGCATTCAATCTCTTTCTCCTATTTTTTTCATACTGCTTTTTATATAAAGCTAGATATAGAGAGTCAGCCGAGTACAAAAGCAAAGTGTTGAAACATAAGTAGCTTTTTCTTATGATTATGTATACACATTTCAAATAAAAAATCCGTAAGATTTTTTCTTTTGAGCAATTCTTTTTACATTAGCTTCGTAAATTTATCTTCTCCCCTTACTGAGGTTTTTTTAATTGTTTGAACACGTTTTGTTTAAGTTGTTGCTTAAATGGTCTGTAATCCAGCTTTTAAAATAATGTGGTTGAGCAACCACTGTTTCGGATCTCTTAATTTTATCTGACTGACGTCTGAGTCAGTGCACTACAGTATAGGAACCAATGGTTATAAAGAAAGATATTTTTTAGTTCGAAGCGAACTGATAATAAAATATTTAAATATATATATAGTCTTGTAAAGCATTTAGAATTGTTACCCAAAAATTTTAATATTTACAGACAACAATGCGAAACGACGAGAATTTCTTTCGTGGAATTTCACTCAGTAACGTGAATAATATAGCGATAACTCTAAACTCCACATCAGCCCCCCACGCTTTCGCGTATCAGCAAGAGAAAGATAACAGGTCTCGCCATAACAATCCCGCCAGCACTAAGTCCGGAGGACGAGCGCAATGACTAATTTGCCACCAAGTCGGAATTAAACAAAATTAAAAGTTAAACCTCACAAAAAGGGGATAGCAACGGGAAAAATAAAAGAGGGTAGAAAGGCGTCCCCGGTACCACTGCAGATCCATCCGACTTTTTTTTTCCGCTTTTTTTCTCTCTTTTCTTTTTCACTGTAAAGATCAGTAATTAAAAATACAAATACATTCATATTTTCAGAGAATACATAGTTGATCCCCGACTATTAGAAATACATGACAATTCGGTTTGAATTGAGTAAAAACAATAACAAAAAATAACCACGGCCCAGAGAGCCTGAAGTAGAGAAAATGTTGAATTACATGAATTAAAAGTTACAAAGCACGAATTACAAATTGTTACAAGCTACAGTTTACAGATTACACTAAATTATATATTCCAAATTACAATAAAAAAATTTTGCAAATAAGTCATCTGCATCGGTTGATTCCTAGTGCATTAGTAGTACATATAAGACGACACCCAGGAAATCCACAATTCACTTACAGTTACAATATTAAGTGTAATAGTAATTTCATATAAATACTAACAATGCATTAATAATCAACACATTAACCATATATTAATTAAACAATACAATAAATAAAACACAAAGTACTCAACGAACTACGTAGACCATAAACTAGAATTCAATACATTTTAACCATAATCCTAGACATTAGCCATTAATTGCTAAAAACTATAATGCACTGCAGAAACGAAAAGAAAAACAAGCTTTTCAATTCAATTAAAGATTTTTTTTATTTTATTGTTATCACAATAATTATTTAAACAAATTGTTTTTGATAATTTAGCGCACTTTAGCACTTTACAATAATGGAATTCCTTAATTCACCATTCAGATACGAACCCGGAACCTCACAACCCGAACCACAGAAAGTCAAGACTTTAACCAGTGAAATTTAGAAAAGCACCCCAAATTTTTAATACGTAAATTTTTGCTATGTAATAAAACAGTAATTACCCAGACCATATATTTGGTATGCATGAAAATGGAAAAAAAAAAAATAATAATTTTTCCTTTCCGGGCTTGTGGCGGCCCAGTGGTACAGCGCGCTGGTTTTCGGTGCTGAGGGTGCTCAGATCGAGTCCCAGCGTTGCGCCACGAAAAATGCCTCCGTTCGTGTCGTCCCTTCATAGGGGATAATGCTGTCCGCCTATATGGTGCCCCCACAATAAAATGGACAGTAAAACTGCGGCGTAGTAAGGGCCAATGTTTGAATACAAGTGCCTCCGCATTGGATTAAAAAAAAAATTCCTTTTTAAAATACACAGACAAAACAAACAATTTTAGGTACCAGTTCAATTAATATAAGCAAGCAACAAATCCTAGCTCAGAGATAGGAGCCAGCCGGCAGATAATGTAACTGTTGACATATAAACCAGCACCGTGAATCCAGAGATTCAGAGTACCCGTATTGAGCTCCAACCCAAGTCTACCAACCTCAAGCCAGCGGTAAGTAACTTTATTACCATTAAGTTAATTGAATTGTATAAAAACCTCAAATTGTGTTAAAAGGTAACGCGTAAATTAGCTAGTACAAGGGAATTATCCAGTTATTAGCCACATAAGCTTGAAGCCCACACAAATATGGCGGCCTCCATACCAACTAAAAGTAAACAAAGTAAACGTAAACAAAAGTAAGCAACCCGAAATTGTTAATAAAAATTTAAATAACACTAATAGTTTGTACATGTTTAAATTTATTCTTTCCCTATAACAACAAAGCCGTAGAAGAGACCACCAAAACAAATTTCATTTTAACTCAACAAAGTAAAAAATCAAGGAATGCGAAAAGCAAGAAGTTAGTCGACTAAGAGGTCTAAGTACACTGGAAGCCTAAAACAAGATGTCGAAGTCCATTGCTTTCAAGAGCTACGCCCTAAAAAATTTAAAACCCAACATAATTTTTTAACATTCATACTTCTTAGTATAAATGGATACATTAAAAGGGAATACATAACCCCGTAGCTAAAAAGCTATTAGTGAAGCCCACAATAAGCATGGGAGGTTTAAACAACAATAACCAAGTACAATTAACGTTTTAATTTATGGCTATATATATAAATATATATATATATATATATAAAGGCTTATTAACAGTTTATTATAACAATTTCAGGTATGAATCAGTTAAATATTAGAAGCATATTCAGAATGGAGCAAGAGAGCCCAATTAAATTACCGAATTGTTATAAACAAATTATTAAAATAAATAATTAAGTAATTATTCACTCGATTAATTTACATTTTATTTAATTATTAATATTAATTACGAATTAATTTGAATTCATAAGATACAGCCATTATAAAACCCATATAAACAATGAGATTGACTGCATAAATTAAAAATTTTATATTTAGTAGTTATACATAGCAGTAATTACAAATTTTATAGTTTTTTTTTATTTCATTTTTTAAAGTAAGCAAGATTTAGAGAAATTAAGCGAGCATGTACATAGAGAATAATTTAATTGTAAACTAAATAATTTTATCTTTCCCTCTCCCTTAGCACCTACGAAAATGTTTTTTGATGTTCCTGCAATACGGTCTCAAGTCTTCACCGCCATCACAAAATTCATATGTTGACACCACCGGGAATCGAACACCCAACCACACCTGTTCCAAACAGTTGAAGTACAGGTAAGTACAGTAATATAGTGATAAATTTTCATTGACAAAATATATAAATTGAAATATTTTTAAAAAATTTCGTAACAAATCCTATCTATTATATTTGACTTTCTGACATGTCGAAAAAAAATCTGTGGTAAAAAAAAAAAAAAAAAAAAAACATGTAATTTTAAATACACAGAAAAAAAATGTCAAACAAATCTACTTAGTGAAGTTTTTCTATAGTATTTTAAGACCTTTTCGTTTAATCTAGAAAAATCTATAATTTTGTGATAAGAGGAATAACTGATTGATTTCATTTGAATTTATAAACACTTTTAAGGTATTGTAGAATTTCTGATAGGGATATTTAAAGATTTGGCTTTACTGTTACTTAAAACTGGAAATTGATAAACTGGCATTAGGGATGCTTTATTACTTTTCAAAAGCATCTTAAAGTAAAGATATAAAGAAACATAAATCAAACTAAATAAGTTACATCCAATATAGGTTTTCTTTCACCGAAAAACAGAATTTGGACAAAAGAAAAAAAAGTTATATAGTTCGTCCTATTCTTTTCGGTTCGTTTAAAACTACAAAGCATCCATTTCCAACTGGAAAAAGCCTTATACTTTATATTTTTCACGTGATTCTTTCCTCTACATTTAGCATTCATTTTAGAGGAAGAAATCAAAAATTATATAACATCTCCAATGTCAATATTTATTTCGCATTCAAGACTTTCTTCGTGAAATAATGCAAATATCCAGGAAATATGACTCATAACGATAAGTATATTAATCTTTATTCTGAACCATAAATAAATCTCTAGAAAAAAAGTTTACTAGACATTTTGTTTTCCTGTTCCATTCAGAGGAAAAAATATTTTGCACTGTTTTCAAAGAGCAGAGAAATTTAACAAATCTCAAGAAGTTAACACTACATAAAAGAAAAAAAGCATAGGATGTATATAATTACAGAGAATCAAACTAAAAACTAGACACTTGGTATTCATTTTAGAGGAAATAAAACAAAAATTGTATAACATCTCTAATGCCAATAGTTATTTCTCATTCAAGTTTTTCTTCGTGAAAAAAAGCAAATATTCAGGAAATATGACTCATAACGATAAGTATATTAATCTTTATTCTGAACCATAAATAAAGCTCTAGAAAAAAAGTTTGCTAGCAATTTTGCTTTCATTTTCCATTCAGAGAAAAAAAAATATTTTGCGTTGTTTTCAAAGAGCATAGAAATTTAACAAACCTCAAGAACTGAACACGTTATGTAAGAAAAAAATGCATAGGATGCACATAATTGCAGTGAATCAAGGTGAAAACTAGATAAATCTTGCAACTAAATATTTTCCTCCAAGTCATAACAATCTACACAAAATATTCCTCAAATTTTTAATGTTTAAAGAAGAATTTTCTAGGAAAACAAAAAAAATTAAGGCGTGAAAGCGCTTTCAAATCTTTTATTTCAAAATATTAAACCTGATAAGTCTAATATATCGTCTAAAATTAAAAAGAACCCAATCATTTTCTTATTGTAGAATTTCTGATATTTAGCTACTTCTGTTGCTTATGATAATACGTTTATAATAGAGGGAATGTGAGAACTTGTTTCTTCGTTGTTGCTTTTAATATATTAGATACATTAAAGCATTTTTAAAATTCTTTTCATATGTTACACCAACTGAGCTTTATGTTCACCACTGCAGTATTTATAACTCTAACCTGAGTATATTTCACTATAAATCTCATAAAACTGCTCCATACTTAAGCAAGAATTATAACAAAAGTATAATGACTGTGTGTATTTGTATTTAGTATTGTTTTCATGATACTATTGAAAGAGAACTGAATTGAGGTTAAGAGAAAAATAAGAAATCGAAAGTATTGCACAGATATGGATAAACATTATTTGTTTAACCAATGTTAAATGCTTAAAGGGAGAAGGGACATTCAACCTTGAATTTTTTAATTTTCAATTTCCAATTCCACATACGGAATGAGAATAATTAATATTCGTTTAAACTACATTGCAGAACCTTAGTACCCAAAATAAGGATATTTTGGCAGAATAAGGCCAGTTTTTAAATTTTTTTTTTCAAACATACGAGCCTTTTTCAATATACTCCATATCCTTTAAATACCTTAAAATTTTTAATATAAGATAACATATACAGTCGAATCCGGTTAATTGGACCAGTCGCTTATTCGGATCGAATCCCGTTCTGTAACATAAGGCATGTTCGTTTAATCGGACCAGCCAGTTATTAGCACCAAAATGATCCCATCCCTATGTGGTCCGATTAACCGGAATCGACTATATATATATATATATATATATATATATATATACTGCTCAAAACAATTAGGGGAGCACATGGTTTTAACGAAATTACGCAAATACTTACACCGATAAGTAACATAAAATAAATCATCCATAATTTAAAGCCTAGCAGGAAACATAAGAAGAAAATTTCATATGCAAATCAAAGTTCATGACGTCAAAAACCAGAAAAAGAACATAAGGGCGGAAATCGGGATGTTGCAGAAACGTCTGTTTCACTGCCTTAACTGTGAAATTCGATTGCTCAGTTATCCTTTTTGAGAAAAGGTGACTTGGAAATGTCTCAACAACATGATTTCCTGGAATCCATGGCATGGCGTATTATAGGCAGACTTGACGCACAACGTAGTGTCGCGGGCGCTATTGGAGTCGCCAGAAGTGTCGTTGCAAGGCTGTGGAATCGATTCCAAGAAACGGGGAATGTTAGACGTCCACCAGGGCAAGGTCGGCCACGCGCCACTACATCAACTGATGACCGGTATATAGTGTTAGCAGCTCGTCGAAACAGAACAGAAAATGCTACTCAGCTCCAAAGACAGTTGCTCTTGACAAACAGGAAGAAGGGTGTCCAGCCGAACAGTACATAATAGGCTTCATCAGGGAGGTCTCTATGCACGTAGGCTAATGGTCTGCATTCCGTTGACCTCACGCTACCGTGCGTCCCGAAGAAGATGGGCAGCTGAACATCGAGATTTGGAGCCAAGTGTTGTTTACAGACGAGTCGCGATTCAGTCTGGAGTGTGAAACCCGACGTGTTTTGGTATGGAGGGAAAGGGGCACTCGAAATAATCCCACATTCGTTCGTGAAAGGTCACAATACTGACGAGCTGGTTTTATGGTATGAGGTGGAATCTGCATAGGTGGACGTGCGGACCTGCATATCATTCGGAATGGTACTTTGATGGCCCGAAGGTATGCAGGCGAGATACTGAGGCCTCATGTAATACCTTACGCTGCAGTCATTGGAGATTCCTTTGTTTTCCAGCATGATAATGCCAGACCCCATACAGCTCGTCTTGTGGAGAACATGCTTGAAGCTGAAACAGTACAGCGTATGGAATGGCCAGCGTGCTCTCCTGACCTGAATACAGTCGGGCATGTTTAGGACATGCTCGGACGACGCATTGCTGCGAGACCAAGGCCTCCTTTTACTCTCCGAGACTTGGAGATTGCACTTCTTGAGGAGTGGAACAGTATTCCCCTAAGTCTTGTCGATAACATCATCGCATCCATGGGAAAACAGGTGTGCAGCAGACTTAGCTGTTTGAGGAGACCACACACCATATGAAAAATTTTGCATCATTTCTAAACAATACTTTTTTTCGTTTACATGTAACCAAATTGTTGCCCTAAATCATCTTTTCATGTTTTTTCCATATTTTCAAAGAATTAAAGCTTAGTCAAAAAAATTTTTACGTCATTTTTTCTGTATTGCGCATTGATACGCGTGTACTATCTATTTTATGCCAATACGTGGCTGTCTCGCACGGTTTTCTTAACTTCTTCGCTTGCTGCCCTAATTTTTTTAGCAGTATGTATGTATGTATGTATATATATATATATATATATATATATATATATATATATATATATATATATATATATATATATATATGTATGTATATATATTTGTTGTGAAGGATTCGCAATTGAAAAATTTTTGACTCCTTCCAACATTATAGCCATTTTTTCCAGCAACGCATTTAATTGGTCGTAAAACGGCCATATTTTGTAGAAAGGGGAGGCTTGCAACTGCACTTGCACCGAGTTCTGAGAAACGTTGCGCCCCCAAATTCTTTTGGAAGGGTCGAACAGAATTCCAGGAAAGATTTCACGGACAGCCAATTTTCTAATAGTACCATGTGGGTCAACTTGTGGATGTCGGATCATCCTGCCCTCGAATAAAAAACTCGAAACGGAAATAAATTTACGTGAGAAACCGACCTTGGGAGGGATCAAAACCAAAAAAGGGGGAAAAATGAACCCCGTGTTTTTTGGGGAAAGAAACGAGAGGAACGGAGGCAGAGGGTGAGAGATTTATATGGAGAGCTGCGAAAAGAGTTCGGTGTAAAGACGCCTCCGCTAAAGCGAGATGTCCGTGTTCAACCGCCAGGGCGGAACCTGCTGCCTCCTCCGAAGGGCCCCCTCTTCTTAGCCCGATACCTGCTGCATCCACCGGTAGAAGTGCCCCAACGACTCCATGCC
Organism: Dolomedes plantarius; assembly: GCA_907164885.2. NCBI lineage: Eukaryota > Metazoa > Arthropoda > Arachnida > Araneae > Dolomedidae > Dolomedes > Dolomedes plantarius. The sequence goes on from OU015501.1 coordinate 70,225,194, forward strand.
ATGCATTTCTGTCTCATCTAAGTTCCCCAGGTTGGTCATTTCTCCCTTTTAAATAGTGGTGGTGTTTTTTTAGAGATTACGATAAATATGACTTTATGTCACTCGACCTGTAATGGTTCTGCCGCAGGAAGCGGATATAGTATGCCCTAATTCTGATATAATATCTCTAATCAAGATCTTATATATAAATGTAAAACTTACCTTTCTTGTAAAATATTGTGTAATAAATGTTATTATTTTTATTTATAAACGCATAGTTCCCTTTGGAGTTCACCTCCTTGATTTTACACAACGCAAAGGGGTATATCTGGTACCCCTCATAACATGTATGTATGTATGTATGCATGCAACATAAACATAATTGTTCCTTAAATGTTTTTTCTCAAATAAACTTTTTCTTTAATTTTTTTTTTATTCTGCCTGCTATTTTTTACTTTATTTCCTGGTCTATAACTTTCAAAAATACACTGCTGGCCACGGTAAATGCAACACCCTGAAGGAAACATGCAAATAACATGAAATTTAAAACATGCATTAGCGGAGGTGAGATATGCAAATGATTAGAATTTCAGCGCAGACGCGCATCACGCGCGCCTGTGGCGCCACTTCAAAGCGCTATTTAAGGCTTGGAGATTTCGACGATTTCAAGTTCGGCAAGTGTGTTTTTCTTGTAGTTTTTTCAAAAAAACGATCAATTATGCCTCGTCGAAAACAGTGATCATCTTTTGATCAAGTATCCGAGTTCGACAGAGGAAGGATAGTGTCCTACCGAGATTGTGGATTATCTTTCAGGGAAATCGGTAGTCGTGTTGGACGAAACCAAATAACTGTAATGCGGATATGTGATCGTTGGATGCAGGAGGGTACGACGGACCGGCGTGTTCGATCGCATCCATTTCAGCGCACCACTTCACGTGATGACAGGCAAATTGTGCTCATGGCAGTGACGGATCGCTCAGTCACATCACGAACCATAGCACAGCACATGCAGTCTGTAACGCATCATCTAGTGTCTGCGCGTACTATTCGACGCCGTTTACAGCAGAGTGGTCTGTCCGCAAGACGTCCATTGCTTTGTCTACCCTTGGAACAGAACCACGGACGTCTCCGCCGCCAATGGTGCGATGACAGAAGGATGTGGACGGCAGAATGGAATGAATTTGTCTTTACTGACGAGTCACGCTTCTGTCTGCAACACCACGATGGTCGCATTCGAGTCTGGAGACACCGTGAAGAGAGGATGCTGAGCAGCTGCGTTATGCACCGTCACACTGGTCCTGCACCGGGTATTATGGTATGGGGCATTATTGGATATCACTCTCGCACACCTCTTGTACGCATTGCCGGTACTTTAAACAGCCAGCACTACATCTCCGAGGTGTTGGAGCCAGTTGTCCTTCCTTACTTTCAGGGCTTGCCCACAGCCATATTTCAACAGGATAATGCGCGACCACACGTGGCACGCATTGTCCAACGGTTCTTCTTCAATCGCCTTATTGAATTGCTTCCCTGGCCGCCTCGCTCTCCGGATCTTTCGCCGATAGAAAACATGTGGTCCATGGTTGCTCTACGATTGACCCAGATTCCATCCACAGCTGCCACAGCAGATTAACTTTGGCAACGTGTGGAAGCTGCTTGGTCTGCTGTACCCCAAGAACTTATCCAAAGTATGTTTGAATCAATGCCGAGGCGTGTGGCAGCGGTGATCTCCAACAATGGCGGCTACTCTGGCTACTGATTTTGGCAGGAACCACACTTCACAGAAGTCTATAAATTTAATCATTTGATACTTGGTCAACATGTTATCTACAAAATAAATTTTGTTGTGATATCTCTTGTCTATCTTGGTGTTGCAATTTGGGTGGCCAGCAGTGTATTTGTGGTTTCAAAGAAGGATGCACAGTTTGGTGACAAATACATCAATTAACAGTCCTGCGAAATTTGGAAGATATCGGAAAAAATTTAATGAGCATGGAGAATTTTTTAAAATTCTCGCATTTTTGAAGAATTTTTTGATAAACAAGTCTTATTCTTCCCCAAAAGCCTTATGTGTGAATTCTAAAGGGCTTCTATGTACTAAAAATAATATTAATTATACTCATGTGGTATTTAAAGTAAAAAAAAAACAAGATTCAAGGTCCTTTGTCTCCTTAAAATTTCTCTTTTTAGAATGCTTCAATTTAGTTTTTGATGTTTATTTTCAATATTCATCAAGAGAAATAAAACTGTAATAATTTGCAATTATACGCATAATAAGTTGTGTTTGATTTGACACAACGCATTGTTGAGTTACCATATTTGTTCGGAAGATCTGCATGAATCAGCTTAACTCTATTATCCAATTTCCACTAAGATAAATGTCCCCCAAAGAAATTACAAGACACCTACACATACAATAAGATATATGAGTGCACATTTGAGTTTATGTGTACGTGTGTATTTGTTTATTTATAGATATATTGTACATTAATTAATTTCTGGGTCGACATATACGACGCTCTTCCTATTATTTAGAGAAAATTTGGAATTACATTTTAAAGGAACTGTGAGATAATAAGTATCCGTAAAGTTTATGAGATTTAACACTGTTGAAATAACTCTAAATTTACTACATATAATTCCAAGCCTGTAACCAAGATAATATCATATCTTGAAGTATTATATAGACACACACACACACACACACACACATATATATATATATATATATACATATATGTGTATATATATATATATATATATATATATATATATATATATATATATATATGTGTGTATGTGTGTGTGTATGTATGTGTATGTGTGTGTGTGTATGTATGTGTATGTGTGTGTGTGTGTGTGTGTGTGTGTGTATGTGTATGTGTGTGTGTGTGTGACAGACAGGTAGGTAAGACAGGGAGATAGGTAAGAAAGAGAGAGAAGAGGAAAGGACGTACCGAAATATTATACAGATGCTGAGATTATCTAAAGTGTAGATAACAAGTCAGTTTAAATGAAAAGAAATGTCCACATATTTATCTTAAATAATATAACTTAGAAAAATGAGTGTTCTGTCTAAAATATGTAATTGTATCAAAACTTTAAAATATTTTTTAATGATGAACTATTGTAAGCATATAAAATTTCTTTATTAAACTACAACTGTAATTTAAACTCCGTAACAATACAGAAATATGTAATATCCTCACTTAAAGAGGAAATTAGCACATGCACTGCTGCTTTCTTGGGGCCAAATTCTTTGCTTGAATTATTACAAAGGAGAGTGTAAACTTTAAGACAATGCCTTTAAAATATGGTCCTAAAGAACGGAACTCTATTCTATTTGCGCGTGAGAGAATTTTGAGAAGTTTTCGGGAATTAATGTTTGCTGCTATCTGAGTGTAAACTCGCATAAAGAATGTCTTTTTATTCTCGCAATTAAAAGAAACTGCCGAGCATAGGTCTTCTTCAGTCTCGGAAGACTGTATATAATTTCACTTCTTCATTGAATGCGGGGCGATTTATATTCTCTTCATAACATTAAAGTTTGCCATGAAGAGAAATTTGTAAAAGACTTAAGATTATGTCTTCAGAGACATGAAAATTTCCTGATTATCCGAGGAGCGTTTTTTCATGCAGCTATGTGTGCATAACTTAATTAAAGGGATTAATTCAAATTTATTCAGGATTTTATGTATACTAAATTTAGGAAAGCCTTATACGAAATAGAAGTTTATAAATATATAAATTGTAAAAACAGATAACCTTTTTCTTTCTATTATGTTATAAATCTGGTTTCTAAAGAAAAACTATAAAATTAATATAGCTAATTGCTTTTCAGAGGTGAAAGTCCAGGGGTATATGATTAGAATTATAAATTAAAATGTGGCAATATGAAATCAAAACTTTTAGAACTTTCGCTTTAAAGTACAATTAGCATTGGATAAAAGAAAAGCCTACTTGCACCTGGCTTGTAAAATAATCCTACTTGGAGCTCACACCACTAAAAACATTAACGTTGAAATTGAAATTTCGCTAACAACTACTGATGACGCTTACCCTTCGATAAAAATTCGTTTGTAGTCCAGTTCTCAGGCTTCTCTTTCAGTCATAAAATCGATGAGGTATTATTCAATTTGTTTAGTCATCTTATCTCTCCTATTGCTCTGCC